>CAHIKZ030002800.1:90000-575000 GCA_903632075.3 Acanthosepion pharaonis
AGTAGTGTTAGTAGCAATCATTGTTAAGATGGGTGATGGAGGAAGAAAAGGAAAAGGAAAAAAATGAAGAATAAAAAGGAGTAAGAAAAGGCCATCATAGGATCGAAATAGAATAAGTAAATAAATCAATAAGAAAGAAAGAAAGAAAGAAAGAAAGAAAGAAAGAAAGAAAGAAAGAAAGAAAGAAATCTAAACGGAGATTGGGAAAGAAATACAAGCAAGTATAGAAGAAGAAGAAGGCGTTTAGAATAAACTAGAAAGAAAGAAAGAAAGAAAGAAAGAAAGAAAGAAAGAAAGAAAGAAGGAAAAACGAAGCGAAATTAAAGAAGAAATACAACGGAACAATGAAAAGAAAAAAAAACGATGTTTAGAATAGAAAAGAAACAAAGAAAAAGGGCAATTAAAAAAGAAGAAGAAGAAAGAAGAAGAGGAGGAAGAACGAATGAATGAATTAAAAGCAAGCAACAAAGAAAAGGAAGAAAGAAAAGAATGATCAAGAAAATATTTATGTACGGTAATGAAGAAGAAGAAGAAGAAGAAGAAGAAGAAGAAGAAGAAGAAGAAAAAGAAGAAGAAGAAGAAGAAGATCGAGAAAGGAAAAAGAAGACGAAGAGAGAAGAAAGAGACAAACACAAGGCAAAAGGAGGAGAAGCAGAAGAAAGACGATGAAGGACAAAGTCTAAGGAAATGATCATTAGACAAAAAGACACGGAAAGAATGAGGGGGAAAAGAGAAATAAAAAGAAATACAGAAAGAACGAAAGAAAGAAAGAAGAAGAAGAAGAAGAAGAAGAAGAAGAAGAAGAAAAACAACAACAAGAAAAGAAGTAGAGGAAGAAGAAGAACAAGAAGAAGAAGAAGAAGCTGTGGTATTGGCTCTAGTTCTTGCAGTCGAGGTAGCAGCCCAACAAGAAGTAGTCGTGCTTCAATCACAGACAACACACAGACAACACACAACAACAACAACCATCGTCGAATGAGGCAAGAAGAGAGACAAACAGTAAACAGTATCTTTCTTTCCGGCCATCATCTCCCTTTCCGGCCATCATCTACCCTTTGCTACTAGCCACTTCTACGGCACCTCACCCATCCCTGAACAAACACCAATCATTTCATCGCCACCCACTGTCCGCAGTCCTCATCGACTCACTTAATAAATAACAGAGGTGTGAATACCGACAGAGAACGGCAACAATTCGACTACATATCTCATCAATGTCAAGGGAACTGCTTGTAGCAGACGACACAATACACCCATTCGGCACTCGTACACGTGGTAACTATATATATATATATATATATATATATATATATATATATATATATATATATGTATATATATGTATATATATATATATATATATATATATATATATATATATATATATATATATATATGCGTGTTGCGTGTTATATTGCGTATATGTTGGCAGCATGTTTTCATTAAGACATGTCTCATTGAATAATTTAGTGATTTTTTTTCGAAAGACAAAATTGTGTTCACCTGAAAGTTAAAATATTTTTTACTGTCAAGTGAAAAGCTTTCAGATGAACGCAACAATTTTGTCTTAAAAAAAAAAACAAAAACAAAAAACATCCTGATGATGACATTGTGCTAATGTCGAAAGTACTCGGAATAAATGAATATATATCAACACGGTAATTTTTTCTCTTCCTTTAATAAGGATACTAAAAAGCTTGTCCATAAATATAAGAGGATCCTATTGAAAATAAGTAGACAAAACTTATCTAAATTATTCAATGTCTTAATATATATAGATATATATGTATGAAGAAATATAGTTTTAAGGTGTGGTATATTTATGGGATAAAGTGCTCAATATCAGAGATAGAGCGTATGTAAATATAAAAGTGGACATTGAATTCAACACTCAGAGGCGACAGGCTGTTTCATGCACCTAGTATAAAACAGTCTGTCGTCTCTGAGTGCTGACTTCAATGTTCACTTTATATATATATATATATATATATATATATATATGTATAAACGATGCGCCTGTTTTCAGCAACTTAATTAATATTCACTAAAATAACGTTTGAAAGAATATATATATTCTTTCAAACGTTATTTTAGTGGATATATATATATATATATATATATATATATATATATATATATATATATATATGTGTGTGTGCAAAAATAATTTTTCTAATATATATTGCATACAATTTCAAACACGGGTATCTACTAAATTATTTTAGTTTGAAATAGGTGCATCGTTTTTTGTTTTTTTTATTTGAAACAATGTGTTTTACATCTGTCAGTCCGCAAATTCGAGACAGTTTATACATGCTAGACAGACGTAGACTGTAAAAAAATAAAAACTGCGCGTCTATTTCAAATACGTGCATCCACTAAAGATAACGTTTGAAGTAATAAAAATGACAGATTAAAAATCAATCAATCAATTATTTAGAAATTTTAGTGTTTCTATGTAGTAGTACTTATATTTCTACACACACACACACACACATATATATATATATATATATATATATATATATATATATATTCTCGTGTGCATATATAGGAATCTATATGTGCATAAATATGTACATATATGGACATAAGTATACACATAAATATATATATACATACACATGCATATATATATATGTAATTTTAGGGACAAATTAAACGCACACACATACACACACATATATATATATTATTTAAACGTTATATTAGTGGATACCCGTATTTAAGTAGACGTTCTGTTTATTTATTAAACATTATATTTATTAATTAATCTTATTAGAGAAAAATAAGTGTTCTCCAGCAGGATTCGAACCTGCACTCCCCCTCCGTACGGTCGGATTAATAAATAAAAATCCAAACTTTTCTATATATATATATATATATATATATATATATATATATATATATATATATATATATATATATATATATATATATATTGTCATCCACAGACAGACTGTTTCGCTATATCACAGCTCTTCAGTGTGGCTAGACATCCGGTTGCCTCTAGCTAGGATCAGAACCCGGCTGAATTATGTCTCTCTCTCCTTCTCTTCTCTTCTCTCTCTCTCTCTCTCTATATATATATATATATATATATATATATATATATGTATATATATATATATATATATATATATATCATTTTATATGGATAGTGGTAAAAATAAATAGACATAGTATGTCTAGATTGTTCAATCAAACATGCTTGACTGAAGATATACTGCACAAATACCCACACACACAGATTATATATATAAACCTTCTCCGGCTATATATATATATATGTACGCCTGTGTGTATATGTTTCTGTGTTACTATACTAAAAACATTTACATTTAGTGATTACACGTGTTTGAACAGATATCTTCTTTTATTTTCTATACAGTCAAATTAATGTCTACCCGTTTAGATAGTTAGAGTCTTAATCAAGAAAGCATACATACTGAAATTTTTTTATAGACTTTCGATTTTTAATTTAGTAATGCACACACACACACACACACACAAATACACCCCCATATATATATATATATATATATATATATATATATAGAGAGAGAGAGAGAGAGTGCAATGTAGAAAATACAATTTCTTCTTTATTTCCCTACTTATAACACTGCTTCACGCTTAGCGATTTTGCAAAATGGGTGACGTTTTTAAAAGGTATGTGTCAGCGTGCTAAGTGTTCGAAATGATTTTATCCCTTTTATTTATTCCATGATACACGTTATTAATTTCTTTAAGTGGCAAAGAATTCAAAGAGAGATTTGATAACTTTTGAAGAGATAGATGTCATCCAATGTTGTCAAAATGTTGATCAGAGTTAAAAAAAAAAAAAAAAGAAAAAAAAAGTAAAGCGTAAAACTTGAATAATACCATAAATAAAAGAATGAAATTATTTAAAGCTGTCGGCATGTATATGTATCCCTTTTGCCTTGAACGGTCACACTCAGTCGCGTATTCACAATTTTTGAAACAAAATGATCGGGTTCAAATCAAAGATCACAAATGATAGAATAATAGAAATTATATTTATTGAAAGGTAAAAGGAAAACATTTTAGGATCTACAACAATTTAGTCTCAAACATAAACCAATAATGTCAAGAGGATCCCTGGAATAAATGTTCTTGATTTACGCCATTCACTTGAAGACACTGTTGAATGCATAGTTGTTGATAATGCATGTATACTCCTCCTGTGTGTTCGCTTGAATCTTCTCAGTGATGGCCGACTTTAATGCAGCACTAGTGTGAGGGTTCCTCTGGTAAATGTGGTCCTTGAGGAACTCTCAGGGGAGAAATCTAGTGGGGTTCAGGTTGGGCGAAAGGTGTCCATTCCACTTCAGCTCTGCGGCTGAAGAGACATCCCCAAAACTTTTCACGGAGCCATGCCATGGTAACATTAGCTGTGTGTAGAGGAACACCAACCTGCTTGATCCACTGTCTATCCTCATCAAGGTCCTCACGCTCCTTGAGCTCTCCCCGTCTGAGAGGACGCTGCTTTGTTTCAACAATTCTGAAACACCCTGTGCGCCATTTTGATGAATGAGTCTTCTGTTGAACCCAAAATTGTACAAATGTGTTCATCACTGATTGAATTCAATCAAAACAAACTTTCCATCATCGGTTAGAAAATAAAAATCATATAGAAAACTTCTATGTTATTAAAAAAAAGAACGAAAAAAAAAACACACACACACATAAAAATACTACATATTGATTGATATAGTAATAAATAAATGCTCACTTATCTTGAGCTAGTTTTTTTTTCCAGAGGTACTACCCAATCGTCAGTTAGTAAAAATGAATTTCTTTGCGGAAATTTCAATTTCAACATTTCTGTAAATCAATTCAGTTTTACTATCAAGCCCCCTGATGAGGGGGGGGCATTATCTACGCGAAACACAGGGGTGTTTGGACAGAGAGAACTTTATATCGTGTTAACAGCACGTTATTTACAAAAACTGCTTATCCTCAGAGCGTTATCTTCAAGAAATACGCCGATTGATCAGAAATATAGACAGATACTGAAGGATCGGATAAATATGGCAACACAGATGAGGACAATAGTCCGAATAATGTTAATAGTGTACATAATACCTCATCTCAGAAATATAGACAGATACTGAAGGATCGGATAAATATGGCAACAAAGATGAGGACAATAGTCCGAATAATGTAAATAGTGTACATAATACCTCATCTCAGAAATATAGACAGATACTGAAGGATCGGATAAATATGGCAACAAAGATGAGGACAATAGTCCAAATAATGTAAATAGTGTAATAAATACCTCATCTCAGAAATATAGACAGATACTGAAGGATCGATAAATATGGCAACAAAGATGAGGACAATAGTCCGAATAATGTAAATAGTGTACATAGTACCTCATCTCAGAAATATAGACAGATACTGAAGGATCGGATAAATATGGCAACAAAGAATGAGGACAAGTGCCTCATCTCAGAAATATAGACAGATACTGAATAATGTAAAGATGAGGTAGTCCATAATACCTCATCTCAGAAATATAGACAGATACTGACGGATCGGATAAATATGGCAACAAAGATGAGGACAATAGTCCGAATAATGTAAATAGTGTACATAGTACCTCATCTCAGAAATATAGACAGATACTGAAGGATCGGATAAATATGGCGACAAAGATGAGGACAATAGTCCGAATAATGTAAATAATGTACATTTTTCGATTCTTTATTCACTTTTATATTTAATGAAAAAAAATTCTTACACACAGCGGCAGGTGGATTTCAAAATCACACTGAAAAATTATAAGCAATTATTTAAGTGTTAAATGTTGATTTTTTTTCTGTCCAATCTGAAAGAAAATGGCGTGTTTTATTAAATTATGCAAACACTGTCAGGACGTCTATTCTGTTTAGTTTTATTGCATTATTTTGGGTAAGATCCCAGACGAATTTTCCCTAGTCTAACGCCTGATATTACATAAATTTTTACTGATATTTCAGGGATTTACTTTATATAACTATAAAACAAAATTTGACGAATCCTCCTAAACTAAAAAGCACACATGAGATGCAAAAAGACTCTAGTAATATTTCGACAAAAGTTTCTAGTACAAATAGATTTTTCAGTTTATAATTTAATCATTAATGAATAAGTACTGAGACTTCAGTTTGAATCGGATAATTTCCTGATTTTTCGCGCGTCTTTTAAGTCAATATATAGTTCTTGTATTTCCTTCCGGAAAAAGCATCCATTTTGATGGTTAATAATATATATATATCGTGTTCTCAGTGTTATCGTCTCATTTGTTTCTTTAGAAGTTTGCGCTTGTTTGTGTCGGAGTTAGCTCCTCCTTAATTCTCTAACTGTTCACTAGGGGTCGCTCTCCTTACACTATAAATACTGGGCAATTTCTTGCCCCGTTCTCTTTTGTACTTTTCAGTGAAAAAAAAAATGTGATCTCGTAGAGATCAGCGTTTTTGCCCACTTGTGAGAAGACACCATGAGACACACATACACGTATGTACGAACATTCACCAAAATACAAACTCTTTACGTTCACACACAAACACAAATGTTAATGTCTATGTTCATTGTAAATTTTGTCGTTTAATAGATATATTTGTTGACATATATGTAGCTTATGTACAAAATATAGTGTCAGGTCGATTCACTAAATTTAGCAGGAACACCCAATATATAGGTACTACTACTATTTATATTAATGATTCTTCCACGTACAAGATTCAAGAAATAATAACAACTCCAATTTGTTAACCAACATATATATATATTTAATAAAATACAGCAACAAGCATGAAATAAAATCGTATTCACGATGTAGATTAAAGAGAAGGAAGTTATTTCCCTTTGACTGTAGACTGATTGCAATCAACTGTTTGAAGAAAGTTCTCTTATGAGCTAAATGTTCCGAAATAAGTGTTAGAGCATAGTTTGCATGTGAAGAATGAATAACACCAAGAATACAGTTGCTTGAAATGTGTTGTGATAAAATGGTTTGAATCAACAAAGTTCTGGTTGATTGTGCTTGGCGAAAATTACAGAGAGAAAATGTAAGTTTGTAATTACGAAATTCTGTGTCTGTGTGTGTGTGTTAGAGTGCGATGAGCAAGATCGTGGATTTGTGTTGACGGCTGGGATCTTACTGGATCTTACTGGCGAAAAGTCGCCCTATTTAAGTAAAAGAGATAGGCTCCCGCGGAACCGCTGGAAAACTTGATCTTACATTAAAAATATGTGATTGGTTAAAAATTAACCAATCACTACATACGTACTAAACAGAATAGGTAAGTAAGCTCAGAACCAAAAGATTCAAAGGAACGACTGCGATGGCTAAATTGTCCTATACAAAGTTAGTAGTAATTTATTAGCAAATCACAGGCGAATAAAATGACTTGGAGTGTTTGTGGATGTGAAAACATAGCAATATATATATATATATATATATATATATATATATATATATATATATATATATATATCGGTTTTGTTTTCTTTACACTTCTTTATGGTGGATTCAGTCTGGGCCCCGCTATGTTCTTGTAGTGGACCTACTAGCAGGAATAAACGCACCTGGTCCTAATTTAACAACACGTAAACTCACGTTCTGCTACACTTGATTTTGCTTGTTCCGAGAATTTCGTTGTTGAGGATAATGTTTGAGATTGTCAGTTTTCGATTGTCAAGGAGGGATGAGGATACGTGAGTGTTGGGATATTTTACTACTGCTACTCCACTTGCTACTCTAGTGACCCTAACCTACTGACTGCCGTCGCTTGTGGGGGAAGGATCATTTTGATAATCAGATTTTAGAATAATGAAATATCTTTCTCATCTTTCATCACTGGAGGCAAGTTTGGTTTAAGGTTGATGAAATTTTTTATTTTTATTTCAGGGGTGATAAAATATCCTTATTTTCTATCATCACTGATGACAAGGTTATGTTTGGAATAATGAAGTATCATTATTCTAGATCATAATACTATTATCAAAGATATTCATCTTCATTTTCATATATCACGTTTCATATCCTCTTTTTTATTGAAATGTATTTAGTATGCTTGTTGCCAAATTTTATTGCTTATGTTTTTTTGTTTATGATTAATACTTTTAATATTTGTAGTCATTTTCCACCCATTTTATGTGCATTTTTGTGCTATTGGTAAGGATTTGTTGAATATTTTTTATATTGTGTTGGTCTGCGAAATGTGATTTAATCGAACTATTATCAGATAAATGATACGTTAATCAGCGCGATAATGTGGTGGTTGCGTAACGTTTTCCGTCTAATTTGTGATTATCGTGTATTTGATTGCTGTAGAAAGTTTTATTTGTGTTTTTACTTTGCTTTTATTTTATCATTGTTTGTTTTTATTTTTCTAAGGTTAGTTTAATTTCATTTGTTGAGTTTGTGGTTGGGGAAATCATTGTTAATCAGTGTTTGTTTTATGTTTTTGAGTCCATTGAGTTGAGTGTTGAGTTGAAAGCTGTTTCGAGGGTGAACTGAAATAGGCTATAAAGATACGATGCTAGGTGAAACTGCATACATTAATTTCAATAGTTCTTATTAATAATAGGCTACGTAAAGGAAGGCTGAATGTTGATGACTATGAAGAACTGTGTAAAAATCTTGCATACATTAATTTCAACTCTTCTTATTAATAACTGCATTGTTTCTTTCCACGTACGAGGGTAGGCTGAAATATTCATAGGCTGACTATGAAACAATGATGCTAGGAAGTGTATTGTTTCTTTCCAGATAAACTGTCATCTAACTGTTCAAAGAAAACTTCGATAGTAACTAGTAGTGACTTCTCTTGAAAAGGGACAAAATTTGGCAATGTGGCTTTATCAAGTACCTGCAGAAAAAGGGTTTAGTCCCAAGGAATCTTCAGGCTGACATAGTTGCTACATTAGATGATGTTGCTCCAGCTTTATCAACAGTGCAAAAATGGGAAGCTGAATTTAGGAAGGGAAACGAGATTCTTGATCATGACCCATTGTTTGGACGTTCTGCAACTTCCACCACCAAAGGACACATTGATTGTGTTCATCATATGATGATGGATGACAGCCGATTGACTATAAATCAAATAGCCAACGCTATTAGCATGTTCCGTGAGAGATTTAAGAATATTCTGCACAATGAACTTGGCATGACTAAGGTTTCTGCTCGGTAGGTGCAGCGTCTTCTGAAACTTGATCAAACGTGCACCAGGCTGATCACATCACGGGAAGATCTGACATTGTTTGAGGCAGATCCGGCTGGTTTCTTTGAACGTTTCCTCACCCAGGATGCGTGTTAGAGTCTTCACAGAGTCAGAGACAAAGAGACAATTTATGCAGTGGAAACACACCTGCTCCAAAGAAGGCCATGACCGTTTCATCTGCAAGGAAGGTGATGGTCTCGATTTTGGGCATGTAAAGGATATTGTGTTTATCGACTATCCTGAAAAGTGCCCCACCATCAATGGAAAGTACCATGCTAATTTGCTGAGGCAGTTACGAAAGGCTATCAAGAAGAAACGTCCAGAGAAACTGACGAAAGGGGTCAGGTTAAATCAGAACAATGCTCCACTACACCCGTATTTGGTTTCAGTGATTGCTGTGCGTGACTGTGGCTTCGAACTATCAACAAATTCCCTATTCTCCTGATTTGACCCCATCTGACTATGATCTGTCCCCCAACATGAAAATCACTTGACTGATGACGTCATATCTGATGTTGATGAGTTTTTGACCAACAGGATGACCAGTCTGTTTTTAAACAGTCAGATATCGATTGAGTAATTTTTGTTTAACAATATATATATATATATATATATATATATATATATATATATATTATATAATGTATATATGCATGCATAATTGTTTTTTAATTGAAATCAGTTGTCATCGTTTAATATTTTTTAAATTTTTCTGTTGTTCGTTGTTATTATATCTTATATATATATATATATTTCATGAATGTTCTCATATTAATCAACAAATTTATACACACACACACATCATATCTATCTATCTATCTATATATATATATATATATATATATATATATAGATGATAGATGTGAGTTTAGGACCTAGCTTTTTAGCGATCGTCAGACAAACTCTGACGATCACTAAAGAGTGAAACCCAGGGTCACAAACTCACATCTATCCAACCAAATATGTTAGCTCTATCTCTGATATTGAGCGCTTAATAAGTACTGCGTATATAATATATAAATAATTATACATATATATATATTTATTTATATTTATATACACTTTCACACACACACACACACCCACACACACACACATATATATATATATATATATATATATATATATATATATATATATATATATATATATATATATATATGCTATATATATATATTGAAGCCAAATTCATTTATTCCTAGTTGTTGAAGTCTGTTCCACCAATTGAAACTAAATTCAATTTTAACTGACATTTCAACTTCAAACTTTCATTAATGTCCAGATTTTGTTTTATCCATCTTGACATTTCTGATATCGATGCTCACTGCAATGTTGTCATCAGATTTCTCCGTTCGATTTGTGGCCCAACCTGATTCACTAGTGTGTGTTCCTGTATAGCTGATTGCAATATGGCGGAGCTAATACTCGCTTAATTCTGACTCCAGATAAATTGTCTCCCGCAAACAATAAGTGAGCAAAAACAAAAGGTTGCAATTAAATTGAACTAATGGGTGAACAAAAGGACGAGAAGACAAAAGTTGTGGATTGAATAACAGTTGAAATAATTCTTTTTGATAAATGATACAAAATCTTTGTCTTTGAAGACGATGTGAAGTTAAACTGATATTTATTATTGAACTAGAAATGACAGTCAGTCGTTGAAGACGCTCTAAGTCATACGAACGCTGTGTAAGTATATTAGTGTGGAGAGTAAGTTACAAAGTGAACAGTTGACACTCTTTAATTGGACAAATTGTGTGTTCAGTAAGAGAGTCTATATGTGTGTGTGAGAGTGTAGTGTACAGATATATATATATATATATATATATATATATATATATATATATATATATATATATATAATTATAATTATTTTTTATAAAAAAATTATAACATAAGTATGTTATAAAATCACTACAAAATTAGCCATTTTGTTTCAACACACTCTGTATATATATGAACGAACGGACTTGACTCTGGCTCTACTGGAAGATAGCATAATACTAAAGTTAGTCGGATCAGATAAGCAGTTTTTTAGTCATTCTCTTTGGTCCATAAATCTGAATAAAAAACGGCTTTTTTAAAAAATTTCAAACTAGAGCAATTTATCCGGGTGTTGTTGACTAAATTATTTGAAGTCTGAATTTTGTTTTTACAGTAAGGTTCACCTTGTACAAGGCCCGGGGACACTCGAGGTAGAGGGTGACGATATGGAAAGGAGATAACGATTAACTCTAGTCTTGAGTACGTTAAGATTTAATGCTCAAGGAAACATCCTCCTGGGAGTCTGTTTCACAGGAAGATGGTTTGCGGGAATGAAACTTATTTCTCGCCGATGGTATGCAGAAGGAATGTGCGTGGTTTGTTAATATGTAAGTGATATGGCGGGTCCTGGCTGAACCCAGGAATGTAGTTCGTCCGAGCACTTTCCATGGTAGTAGCGACAAGAGTAGTGTGAGACTCGCCACATCCCGCTTGTGTGTGTGTGTGTGCGTGTGTGTGTGTGTGAGAGAGAGAGAGAGAGAGAGAGAGGGGGTGGAGGGTGAAAAATAATTCTTCTTCAATGAGGACTCGGTGACAAGGCTGGAAAGTGAGGATCTGGTTTAAATTCCATGTCTTGGGTCCTTTTTTTTTTTTTTTTTGCCCGGACTTACATGAGTCTGACAAACATTATTTGTGAGACAAATAATATCAGGAGTCGAAAATGATAATGTTTTCCTTTCTGCAATAGAGTTCTGTCTTTTGTAGCATCAAAATCTTTTTATTTATTTGTTGTAATGGAATGTCCCACACTCCCTATTGTCTATGTGAACTGACTATATCAGTAGCTATATAGTGAGCAGAGGATATACCTGGGGACTTGCTTCGGCAGATTCGTCTCCGGGGAAGCTGGTCGAAATCTCTACCTTTGGGCAGAGTAGAACTCAGACGAGGCTATGCTACCCGACCCCGTTTTTTGCGGGGTCTACGGGTAATTTTTGCCCGAGCTAACGGGCTAGGTCTAACCCCGCATTAAAAACGGTCTTGTGCCACATCGTGCCTCGCGGGGAGTTGAGGTAAATAACCTTGCTTTGGCAGATTCGTCTCCAGATAAGCTAGTCGAACTCTCTGCCTTCGGCCAGAGAGGAACACAGACGACGCTATACTGATGGGTAGTCTCGTCTGGGGTGATAGACAGCTTTATATTTACGGGGTCTGCCGGGAATTTTTGCCCGAGCTCACGGGCTCGGTTTTAATCCCGCATTGAAAACGGCCTTGTGTCACATCCCGCCTCACGGAGAGGCGAGGTAAATAACCCTGCTTCGGCAATTAGTTGGAAATTCGTCACCAGCTAAGCTGGTCGAATTCTCTGCCTTCGGGCAGGGAGGGACCCACACGATGCTATGCCGAAGGTCAGAGTCTCGTCTGGGGAGGTAGACAGCTACCTGACCCTGTTTTTACAGGGTCTATGAGGATTTTTTGCACGAGCCTACGGACTCAGATACCCCAGGTTAAAGTCGGCATTGTGCCATATCTGACCGCGGGATTGTTGCCAATTATCCGGCAGTTAGAGATTCGTCTCCAGCTGTGGCAGTTCGAACTCTCTGCCTTCGGGCAGAGAGGAACCCCGATGAGGCTTACTCTAAATTCTGGAAACGAAAGAGAAAACGGACATACGCAGAGCCGGTGCGCTTTACCCCCAGATCCCCCGACCGGGTGGGCGCGTTGTGGCCTCACATTTATTTTCAGCACTGTTTTATGGCCATCCACCATTTTTTTAAAATTATTTCTAGATTGACGTTATATTGCCAGTCATCAAATAATAATATGCATATTGCATCTGTATGGCCGGTGTGGTGCGTACTAAGCAAGAACCCCCGACAAGGTTGGAGTCCTAAAAGATCTAGTTTCAGCAGTTTTTTCCTTTTTGTACTTTTTACCTTTTTCTACCTAAGTTATATTGTCAATCATCGATTATAATCATCGACAGAGCCGGAGGCTTACTACCCCGAACCTCCCAACCGCATAGGAACCCTATACATACTGGGGAGCGGGGAGAAGTGCTAATTTCAGTAGCACTAAAAATATTTTAAATTGTAATTTTCTTTCTGAACAGTTCTTTTAAATCAATTTAAAGGATAACACATCTCGGCAAAATCATTTTTATTCCGTGATCATCCACTACGGAAGATCTCGGATTTTTTTTTTATTAATACTAATACTAATCAGAAGTTCACGGCTAGTAATTAAAATAAAATTTCTAGTCCCTATTTTTTACGTTTCTAGAAAGATAAAACTGAGAAAATGATCGCTTAAAAAGTAAAAATGTTTAAAGATTTCAACACAGGAAAAATTTTCCCGAAAACTGAAATAGTATTTTTAGAACAAAGTTTTAAGACAATCCCGTTTGTGTTGTGTTGGATTTCTTGTAAATCTTTGTTTTTCTAGCGGGGAGGTGTCAGCGATTAATCGTTCTTTATGGAAGTGTAAAATTTGCGGCATAAACATTATTTTTCGCGTAAAATTTAGTCATGAAAATTGTTGTGGTCCAAGTTCCTTGTACCACGGTGATGGTCCAAGGTTAGAACCAATGAAAGAATAACACGAACACAGGTATGGAATACAAAGATATATTAAAACAGAAATATAATACAAAGAAGTAGAAGTATTAGTAATGACTATCAGATTTGGTTAGAGTGAACTATGTTGTCTCGACAAGTATCACTATTCAATGTCCTTACAATATGCTCTCAATTATCCCTCCTCGTCTTACAATCTCCTCCATACCTCTTGAGAGGCGCAGTATTTATAATGTCAGGAATAGTCCATTATTATTATGGGTAAGTTCCTATAACAAAAATATTGGTGGTTATTAGGAAAAAAATAGCATTTTTTTGTATAATTTTAAAATGATAAACCTATTCATTATAAAAGTTAGTAATTAATGACTATGTGCTGAAATTGAATTTAAATTGGATAATTCTTTGATTTTTGGTAATTTAAAAAAAGCGCAGACCCCAACCTCAATTTTCCTTGAGGATTTGTGGCCCCCAGGCTGGGAAAACTTGAAATCGCCATGTAGTGAAGAGAGGGTGCCGTATCAAAGTTTCGGTGGGGGGGATGATGGGACCCTAACGCCGGCTGTGGGGATACCCAATAGACATTGAGAACTTACAGTTTCTCTCTAAAAAAAGAAGAAGAAGAAACGAGCCTCACGGGGAACCCATGAATTTACTACGGCATTAATTGTCTATATGTGAACACGCACCCACCATACGATACACCAACACACTAAATTCTATAAAACGCACACATTTTACATGGCAAAAGCCGTTTGTAAGATGTGAGCAGTAATTGCGAGGCACCAACTACAACTGAAATAGTTGATGTCTTCATGTGCCATATCTTTTAGATTTCCACTTCAAGAACCTTGTATTTTGATATTTTCTGAAGAATGGTATTATTATTAGACACGATCTTAACATGTGGGAATCAATGAATGTATATTCTTGTCATTCCAAAAAGACATACTTTCATTCTTGCCATTGAGCTACTGATACCAAACTTCTACCTCTTCTACTCCCACCTCTTCTTCTTCTTCTACTCCCACCTCTTCTTCTTTTTCTACTCCCACCTCTTCTTCTTCTTCTTCTTCTTCTTCTTCTTCTTCTTCTTCTTCTGCCTCTTCTTCTTCCTCCTCCTCCTCTTTTTTCTTCCTCTTTTTCCTCTGCCTCTGATTCTTCTCCTGCTTCCTCTTCCGCTTTTCTCTTATTCTTCTCCCACTTCTTCTTCGTCATGGCCTTCTCCTTCCACCTCCTTTTCCTCCTCCACTTTCTCCTCCTCTGCTCCTTCTTCCTCTTTCTCGTCCTCCTCTTCCTCGTTGTCTTCTACTTTTTCCACCTCTTTTTCTTCTTCCTCCTTCTCCTATTCCCCTTCCTCTTCTCCCTCCTTACCCTTTTCGTGTTCCTCTTTATCTTCCTCTTCTTCTTTCTCCTCTTCCCCTTCCTCTTCTCCATCTGCCTCCTCCTCTGCTTGGTCCTATATTATATGAATAACGAATGTTTCTTTATAAGGACCTAATTAATATCACCATTAGATTTAGAGGAGGAGAACAGATACTACACTTTGATCTCATCTTGATGGCCTGGGAGTGAATAAAAACTGATATTACTATTACCAAATTACAAAAAAAAGTATTGTTTCCTTCCCAGTAAACTGATACTGACTGTAGTCCTGGTTATGATGATAAACTATATCTGGCAGCAAGGTCTCTGAGCAGGAGACTGGAGGTTTTGAAGAGTGTGGAACCACCTCTTAATTGCTGTTGTTCCCAGGTCTATGCTAACTCAGGTTAGTAGCACCTGTTAGGGTCCCAGCTATGGGCAAATAGTGAACTCCGAAACAAAAATAAAACACTATGAAAATATAAAAATTCATTTTTATAGTAAAAATATGAGCAATACATTTTTATATTGTAAAATTACCAACAATACATATTTTTGAAGTACAATGACCTTGCAGTACATTTTATAGTAGAATTACCGACAATACATTTTATAGCAAAATGACCAACAATCCATATTTATAGTAAAATGACCAACAATACATTTTATAGCAAAATGACCAACAATACATATTTATAGTAAAATGACCAACAATACATTTTATAGCAAAATGACCGACAATACATTTTATAGCAAAATGACCAACAATACATTTATGGCAAATGACCAACAATATTATTTATAGTAAAATGACCAACAATACATTTTATAGCAAATGACCAACAATACATTTTATAGCTAAAAATGACCAACAATACATATTTATAGCAAAATAACAAGGAAATATAGTAAAACAATATATATGCGTTGACTAACATATTTATAGTAAAATGACCAACAATACATTTTATAGCAAAATGACCGACAATAATACATTTATAGCAAATGACAACAATACAATAGCAAAAATGACCAACAATTTTATAGCAAAATGACTAATAAATACATTTTATAGTAAATGACCAACAATACATTTTATAGCAAAATGACTAACAATACATTTTATAGTTAAAATGACCAACAATTACATATTTATAGCAAAATGACCAACAATACATATTTAGCAAATGACCAAAATACATTTTATAGCAAATGACCAACAATACATTTTATAGCATAAAATGACTGACAATACATTTTATAGTAAAATGACCAACAATACATATTTATAGTAAAATGACCAACAATACATTTTAGTAAAATGACCAAATAATCATTTTATAGTAAAAATGACAACAATACGTATTTATAGTAAAAATGACAACAATACATCATACCAAAATAATATTTTATAGTAAATGACCAACAATACGTAGTTATAGTAAAATGACCAACAATACATATTCATATAAAAAATGACCAACAATATATATTTATAGTAAATGATCAACAATTCATTTTATAAAATGACCAACAATACAAAATGACCAACAATATTTAATACGTATTTATAGTAAAAGGCATACAATGGCGTAGTAAAAAAATATATTTAGCTAAAAAGCCATAAAATTTATAGTAAAATTTAAATTTAGCAAAATGATTTTTAATTGAAGGCACACAATAACCCTGTAGAGGTTGAGGTTGATAAACAAAATTAACCAAGCAAGCAACATGAAAGAACTTTTTCATGACATTAGTCCATATAATATCCTACAAGAGCACCTCAACATGATGTAATGGTTAGCAAGAAAAATTATGACTGGGTCGTGAGTTCAATCCTTACTGAGTGCCCCATATTTTCTGCCTTGTGCCACATCTAAGCTTGGCTTAGAAAATTACCATATAGTATCCTACAATTTCATAAAGAAATCAATCTGTATTCCAAAATGTTATGGCTGACGGATAGTGTTATACTGAAATATACCTATTCTATTGTTAATAGACTCACCCACATATAATAAGTAGTAGTAGTAGCAGTCGCAAAGTCGCTGAGTAAGTTGGTGAGTCAGTCAATGTCGGACACTAAAGTATCAACCACCACAACTAGATTGCTGCATCATTAACTATTATAACAAGTTCCTAACGTTTTGTCCGTCGAACCATTTTAGGACCGACTTTGTGAAATACTAGCCTCCACTGTGAAACTACTCTACAACAGATACCAAAAAGGTTTGTCCTCCGCATAGAATTCATTTCTTCAGTTCCTCGTCGCCACTGTTATGGTCTAAGGTTAGAACCAAGGAAGAACAACAGGAACACAAGAGTAGAATAACAAAGATATATTACAACAGAAATATAGTACAAGAAGTTGGAGGTGTTAGTAATGACTGTCCGTCTAGTTTAGAGTGAACTAATATTGTCTCGACTTGTTACACCATTCATTCATTATACCTCTTTAGAGGTGCAGTATTTATAGTGTCAGGAAGAGTCGATTATTGTTATAGGTAAGTTCCCATAACACAAAATATAACTTCAACAAAACTACAACATCAAATGCATATATCTCCACCTCTAGTAAGTATATCTACACAAACATGTATATGCACAAAAGCAGAGTATCATCTACCATGTATACAACTGTGAAAGCAGAATAACATATTTTTATTACTTCAATTAAATTTTGGCTTTAAATGACCCATAAGGCATTGATATTAAATAAACAAATCAATCGATTCATATCTGACTGTTCAAAAGTCTGTTCATCCTGTTGGTCAAAAAAATCATCAGCAGCAGATATGACTACATCGTCATTGAGATATCGCTTCCCAGCCATAATGTTTTTTTCATGTTGGGGAACAGATGATAGTCAAATCAACAGAATAGGGAAGGGGAACAAACCAGTTCAACGTCAGAGTCATGCTCAGCAGCCATTGAAATCAAGGACGTGTGTGCTGGAGGATTGTTCTGATGAAACAAGAAACCTTTCGTCAGTTCTCACAGGCTTTTGGTGACACTTTTGAAGATAGTCAATAAAACACAATTCCTTTTGCATCCTCACAAAACCAAGGTCATCACATTCCATGCAGACAGCGCCACCGAATGACTTCTTGGCATAACTGGTAATGCTATGTGAGGATATTAACTGCCTCTTCATAGGTCACTGCATTTTTGGGATGTAGAAGTCCCTAGCGTAGCAGATACAGGCAGCACAGGAAATGAAAATGTTGAACCGAATTCAACTTCCAGTCTAGTTCACTCACATAAGGGAAGCGTAACTATGTATAACTTCTACCCTCCATCTATGAGTTAAATAGCAGAGTAGACTGCATTGTCTTCTTACAACTGATACTTAGTCCTTTCTTCCATTTTGTCTCTACTACATTGGCTAGCATTTTCTTCTTGTGGCTGCCATCAAAATGTGTAGATATTAAGTGATATTCTCAGCATCCTTCTATAGAACCACATTTCTATTGCTTCAAGTTTCTTCTTTGTCTGTAAGGAGATTGTCCAGTCTTCACTACCATGTAGGAGATAGATAGATAGATAGATAGATAGATAGATATATCAACAATAGAATAGATAGATAGATATCAACAGCCTTAGATAATTAGATAGATAGATAGAAAATAAACATAATAGATGATATCAACAGCCTTAGATAGATGATATGATAGATAGATAGATAGATGACAGATAGATAGATAGAAAATAAGAACAGTCTGAAATAGATATGAACAACCTGATAGAATGACAGATAGATAGATGAATAGATAGATAGAATGATATCAACAGCCTTAGATAGATGAATAGATATGAATGAATATAGATAGATAGATAGATAGATAGAAAATAAACATAGATAGATAGATAAGAACAGTCTGAAATAGATATGAACGACCTGATAGATAGATAGATAGATAGATAGATAGATATCAACAGACTTAGATAGATAGATAGATAGATAGATAGATAGATAGATAGAAAATAAACATAGATAGATAAGAACAATCTGAAATAGATATGAACAACCTGATAGATAGATAGATAGATAGATATCAACAGCCTTAGATAGATAGATAAATAGATAACCAACAGCCTTAGATAGATAGATAGATAGATAGATACGAACAGACTGAGATAGATAGATAGATAGATACAAACAGACTGTGATAGATAGATAGATAGATAGATACGAACAGACTGAGATAGATAGATAGATAGATAGATAGATAGATGAATAGAGGACTAATATTAAATACCAGCTGTGGACTCTTTTATTTCTGACAAAATTTTCCTGTTTCTTATTACTTTGCTTAGCTTTTTGAATACACTTTTTCTTACTATTTACATTATTCAGACTATTGTCCTCATCTTTGTCTTCAATTCATATTTATTATAATATTTCGGCCGTTAGATAGTCCTTTCTTCCAGCCTTCTTCAGGTAGATAGAATAGATAGACAATAATAAACTGAGACCCTTTATTTTGCTCACTGGGATAGACTGTTCTAGTTAGTTCTCATGACATTTTTAAATAAAATTTCGGTTGCATTATCTCCTGATTGATAATCTCTCCAAGTTCTCCACTGCCATAATCGGGTATTGAACTCACATCTCTTTGGGTCTGTCACTGGATAAAAAGTAACTTGAGGACACATGGCACAGTGAATAAAGGCATTTAGTTAGATCCAGTGACAATAAAATAATGTAATACATATAAAGGAGAGAGAGAGACAAAATGAGGACAATAGATCCGAATAATGTAAATAGTGTACATAATACCATAGATCTCAGAAATATAGACAGATACTGAAGGATAGGATAAATATGGCAACAAAGATAGAGGCAATAAACCAATAGATAGATAGAAATAGTGTATAGAGGACAGGATAGATACCTTATCTAGATAATAGATAGACAGAAGATGAGAGGAGAGGAGAAATATGGCAACAGAGATAGAGATAGATAGATAGATAATAATGTAAATAGTGTACATAATACCTTATCTAAAAGAAATATAGACAGAAATACTGAAGGATAGGATAAATATGGCAACAGAGATGAGAGAAATAGTCCGAATAATGTAGAAATAGATGTACATAATACCTTATCTCAGATAATAAAATATAGACAGATAAAGAAGGATCGGAGAGAAGAGAGAGAAAGAGATGAGGACAATAGACCGAATAGTAGATAAATAGATAGATAGACCTTATCTCATAATAGATAGACAGATACTGAAGGAGAGGATAAATAGCAAACAAAGAGGAGGACAATAGTCCATAGAATAATGTAAATAGTGTACATAATACCTCATCTCAGAAATATAGACAGATACTGAAGATGGATCGATAGATAAATATGGCAACAAAGATGAGAGGACAATAGTCCGAATAATGTAAATAGTGTACATAATACCTCATCTCAGAAATATAGACAGATACTGAAGGATCGGAGAAATATGAACAACAAAGATGAGATAGACAATAGTAGATAATAGATAAATAGATAGCACAATACCTCATCTAAACAGGCATCTTTTAGATTAGAAACACCTTCAAATTTCAATATCACAATTTCTGTCCTCTAGTTAAACCCTTCCTATATATTTAAATCTTTGTACTTGCTTGATTTTGGACTCTTCAATTCATATTTCACTCCTGGAGATATTAGATAGATAGATTTACTGCCAGTCATAGATTCTGTCTTTTTACAATTGATAGTTAGTCCTTTCTTCTCACTTTCCTGTACAACCTTTCCAAGTTGTTCTTGCAGTTTCTTTTCTGTGTCTGATATCATAACTATGATCTGGATATCTTCAGATCATGATAGACAATAGATAAAGAGAGAGAGAGGACTTCTGATTCAGAAAGATCATCTTAAAGTATGCTTAGAATAAGTCAGAGGAGAAAACATACGATAGATAGATAGATAGACAGATATTCTAGAATTCATTTTCTATCCATATGCAGGCATCTGTTCCAAGTTCTCAGTTAATCTAATATCTTTCCCAATTAAATAAAATTTTTCCTAGCAGTTTAAAGAGTTTTTTCGTGTCGTACCTTAACAGCACGTAATCATATGCAGTAAAAGTGTTTGATCAAAATTGGGTGCTAAAAATCTGATTGCATGATCAAATGTAATCTTTTCTCTTTTGTAGAAGGTACTTGGGTGAATCAATAACTTTTCCTGCCACTCACATGATCATTATTATATGACTGGCAATAGATTAATTGATCCACAACTCTATACAGAAATAGATTTGAACAGATAGAGAGATAGATAGACAATAAACAGATCAAAATAGATAGATAGACAGATAGATAGATAATAAAAAGGAACAGAATATGACAGACTGATAGATAGATAGATAGATAAAGAGAGAGAGAGAGAGAGAGAATGAACAGACCAAAGTAGATAGATAGATAGATAGATAGATAGATAGATAGATAGATAATAAACAGGCATAGATAGATAGATAGATAGATAGATAAGAGAGAGAGAGAGAGAGAATGAACAGACCAAAGTAGATAGATAGATAGATAGATAGATAGATAGATAATAAACAGGCATAGATAGATAGATAGATAGAGAGAGAGAGAGAGAATGAACAGACCAAAGTAGATAGATAGATAGATAGATAGATAGATAATAAACAGGCATAGATAGATAGATAGATAGATAGATAGATAGATAGATAGATAATAAACAGGCATAGATAGACAGATAGAACAAACTGAGGTAGATAAAATCAGGCTGAGATAGATCGATAAATAGACAGATAGGAACAGACTGAGATAGATATGAAAAGACTGAAATACATAGGTTGATATATATAAAAAAACTGATAGACATGTAGATAGATAGATATGTAAAGATTACAATAGATACATAGATATAAAAAGATTAAGATAGATATATACAAAAAGATACGAAAAGACTATGATAGATGGCTAGATAGATATGAAAATCCTAACATAAATAGATAGATATGAACAGCCTGAGATAGATAGATAGATTGATAGATAGATAGATATCTCAAAGCCTGAGATAGATAGAGAAAGAGAGAGAGAGAGAGAGAGCAGAATATACTTAGAGAGAGAGAGAGAAAGGACAGGATAGATAGATAGATAGATAGATAGATAGATATGTAATAAGGCTGAGATAGATCAATAAATGGATAAGAGCAGGCTGAGATAGATAAATATGAATGGACTGAGATAGATAGATAGATATATTAAGATAGATATATACAAAGAGATTATGATAGACATAAAAAACTTAAGATAGATAGATAGATAGATAGATAGATAGATAGATAGATAGAGAGGGAGATAGAAAGGCATATAGAAGGCCTGAAATAGATAGATTGATAGCTAGATAGCTAGCTAGATAGATAGATAGATATGAAACGATTGAGATAGATAGATAGATAGATAGATAGATAGATAGATAGATAGATAGATGAACAGGCTGAGATAAATAAATCGATACATACATACATACATACATACATAGATATAAAAAGATTAAGATAGATAGATATAAAAAGCCTCAGATATGAACAGCCTGAGATAGATATGAACAAAATGAGATACATAGATAGATATTAAACAAACTGATATATATATATATATATATATATATATATATATATATATATATATATATATAGATAGATAGATAGATAGATAGATTACATTATTTACATTATTCTAACTGTTATCCGCATCTTCATTGCCATATTCTCAACATTTCAGCGATTGATACGCCCAGTTTTCTTCATGTGATTGGAATTTCAAACTGAACCCTTTATTTCATTCACCAGGGTAGATTGTTCTAGTTCCACTTGCCATGCCTCTTCCGGATGTCGCAGTTATTTCCCTTTAACTCAGCCCTCCAAGTTTGGTTCATCATTGCTGTGGCCTGGAATTGAACTCACAATCCAAAGTCTTTATCCACTGGGCCACGTGTCCCCGACGACATCTGAGCATGAATTTTTACAGACTTATAAACCTAATGTCTCGGCAGCCATTTTTACCAGTGCTCATATTGAAATTTTTTCTGTTCTGATTATTGCATTTTTTACCAGAGTTTACATTGCACTTTTTTTTGTTGTTATTCATTGTTTTTCTCTTGCTCTCCTTATAACTGGTTCCCATATTGTATTCATTTCTATGCTTGGTCGGCTCAGGAGATTTTTGTGGCCTAGCATATGTGCTGATTCCTTAAGTTTTCCCATTTTCCAATGATACCCTCTGTTTATTATTTCAGTTTTATCCCATTGGGGATGGTGATCTCCCTTTTCTACCCATATATGGTCAGCTATACCTTTTTTTTATTTCCCCTTGTGCTACAGCTTTATGACGTTCTTGTAGTCTTAGCTTAAAAGCCGACCTGCTTCTACTTGTGTTTCTTACCACAGCTGCATGTGATGCCATACACACAGTCCTTAGTCATGTTCTCCTCTATGGTGGTGGTGGTAGGGGGGTCTTACTTGGAAGAGGTGTCAGCAAAGTGTTGAATCACTTTTGAATGTTGTCCTGATGTTATACTGAGCACAGATCCTTTGTATTTTTTCCAATAATTCCTTCACATACGATAGGCAGACTGAAACTATTTTCTGAGTGTTGTTAGCCTCTTATACCCTTCTATCCCAGTTTCTTGGAGCTGCTGCCATGTACCCAGGGTAGTTTTATTGTTGTAGGGTACTGCTTATACTGACCATTTCTTGTTCATATGTCTCTGGGTCACCACTTATGACTTTCGCTTGATGTTGTAAGCAGCGGATGATCCTTTTCTTTACACTGTATGGATGGTGGGAGTTGAAGCTGAGGCAATGTCCGATGAATGTTGGCTTGCAGTATATGGATGTCTTGAACACCTGCTCTGTTCGAGTGGATAAAGACGTTGGTTAGAACCAGTGACTAGACTCAAGGAGTTGTGAGTTCAATACCAGGCCAGAGCAGTGGTGAACCAAAAACATGGAGAGTTGAGTTAAAGGGAAATTACTGAGACATCAAGGAGAGGCATGGAACGTGGAACTAGAACAATATCCCCCAGTGGATGAAATAAAAGGTTTGGTTTGAAATTCCAGGCCAAAGCATGCAACAGCCGAAATGTTGCAAATATGGCAATGAAGATGAAGATAACAGTAATCATAATACCTCATCCCAGATAGATAGATAGATAGATAGATATGAACAAAGATAGATAGATAGATAGATAGATAGATAGATAGATAGATTGAACAGACCAAAATAGATAGATAGATAGATAGATAGATAGATATGAACAGGCTGAGATAGATAGATAGATAGATAGATAGATAGATAGATAGATAGATATGAACAGGCTGAGATAGATAGATAGATAGATAGATAGATAGATAGATAGATAGATAGATAGATATGAACAGGCTGAGATAGATAGATAGATAGATAGATAGATAGATAGATAGATATGAACAGGCTGAGATAGATAGATAGATAGATAGATAGATAGATAGATAGATAGATAGATAGATGTGAACAGACTGAGATAGATAGATATGAACAGACTGAGATAAATATAGATACACACACTCACACACATATCAAACTCATCCGTGTAGTGTTTTGTGAAATGAAGCATTTGGCTATTGAAAAGTTGAATGCTATTTCTTTAGTTTAGTATAGGAAAAATAAACTACGAGAGTATGGCACCTAGTGAGAATCCAAGTCCCTGTTATTGCAACGATTTGTGAAACTAGCTTGTTAACTAATTACCACTTTAATAGCAAGGCACCCAATAATTAATTGATGCTATGTTTTGCAGATAGACCGACTGCAGATGTTAGACATTAAAACAAAGCCAATTAGTGATACAAAGCATTATTGTTTATGGCATATGAAATGCAATTCAGAAAACCTGGCTAGAAATTCCCCTCCGTCCTATAAATTGATGAATCTCTAAAACAACTATGGATTATATCTTTGGATTGGAATAAAATGTGTTTCATTGAAGATATTCCATATTTCCAATGAATTGTTTATTCAAATCAATTAGGATAGAATTTTCTAATTCAACACATTGTCTTTTGGTAATGGAATGGATTTTAGGATAAAAGTTAAGAATTCCTCTACACCCTTCCCATCATGCAACTGTTTCAACATAATGGTGCACTTACCTATGTGCAGTGTGGGAAAAATGAAATAAGATCAATAAATAAAATAATAATAAATAACTGAGCACAAATTAATTCCTCCACAAAAAAGATTCTCTACTCTGAACTAAAAAATATTAAGCAGACTTTTATAATGCCCATTTTGACTTTGTAAATCACAGATACAATAATAGTAACGGCATGAAAAATACTCAGTCAAACACTGCTAATTCCCATATATATATATATATATATATATATATATATATATATATATATATATGTGTGTGTGTGTGTGTGTGTGTGTGTGTGTGTGTGTGTGTGTGTGTGTGTGTGTAAAATATATAGAAAATAGGAAAGAACTGTTAGGTAAATAATCCAAAGTTCTTTAGTATTTTGTTATTATTTTTAAAAAATAGTGCTCGATACAAAAGTAGAGCATAAATATAATTATTTACTTAAAAATATGATTCCAACTCGCGACATAAGAGATCTCATGTTTCAAAGCAAGAGCCGAAAACTTCAATATAATTAATTGGATTCCCAAAAAAATTTCACTTGAAGATGGAACAGAGCTTGGTACTTTAATTCAATTTAATTCAAATAATTATATTGAAGTTTTTGCCTCTTGTTTTGAAACATGAGTAATCTTATGTAGCGTTTGAATCATATTTTTAAATAAATAATTATATATATATATATTTGTTTTGTGATGCCTGTTTGTAGGAGAGGCTTTGTAAATCATAGATACAATAATAGTAACGTCTTCAAACAATACTCAGTCAGATGCCACTAATTGCAATTTACACGTCACGTGATGTAATTATTTCAAGATGAGGTCAACTGTGCTTGCTCTCTGGTGATTTGTGTTCAAACCCAAGTGTTGGCAGCAACACTTTATTCCTCTATGACACAGACTCTCGTTAATAATGACTTCCCAAACCACATTGTAGATGAACAAATAAGATGATATATAAAAAAACCTCTACACACGTCAAAAAGAATACAGGCTGTCCATAAAGTTCGTGTGCACTTTAAAAATGTATAACTTTATTTGTATCTGCGATAGAAATAATTTGCAAAAAGGATTAGAAAGAAGTAAATCTATATTTTTTTAGGTTTTATTGAAATTTTATTTAAGTTTCCACATGTCCTCCATCATTAGCAATACAAATGGTAATACGATTTTGCAGTTCACGGAAAACATATGTCAACTGATTTACAGTAATGCCTGAAATCACATTAGTTATTTTAGCTATACTTAAAACTAGGTACATTAAACTTTATAACATTTTTTACAGATTATTTTTATCGCAAATACAAATAAAGTTATAAATTTTTTAAAGTGCACACGAACTTTATGGACACCCTGTATAATACTTCCTCAAAGGACACTAAATATATCAAACTTCTATATTGTAACCAGATGCATGCTAACTCCAAACAGAATGAGAAAATCATAAAAAAAGACATTCATACTAATTTACATACAAATTTATATATATTATTGATGATTAATGGATAACTGCAAAATGGAATTTAAAATATGTTTGTGTTTATTGACAGCAAACAATAAAACATGTAGACAACACCCATGTATACAGACCCCCAAAACACACTTTACACCTTATAATCAAACTTGTAAGTGACAAATTATTTTCCACCCAACAATCATTCTCACGCAGATGAAATGTCGCTAGTCTCTCACAGATCTAACATTCTTTAGTTTCACCAATTCTAATCTTCATGGCTAGGACCTGATCCGCCATATTATGTGCATTGTAACGAGCCATCCTCATTCAAACTGTATTCCATTGGTGAGAAGTAAGTTCAAACAGCTTCATTCCATGAACCACTGCTCTGCAGAAATGGCTCCGAAGAAGATGTTTCCAGATCCCTACAACCATAACCAGTTCAAATCTAGGGTTAACTGTTATCTTTCCCCATCTATCTGCATAAACTGTGCCTTTGACTCTGTAACTCTCTACCTCGAACGGCTCTCAGGCCTTGTACAGAGTGAAGTGCACTGTAAAAAAACACAAATAAACAGTAGATGGAAGGATATAAAATGATCAAACCTTATAGAAAAATTATCTAACAAATGAATTAAAAAAAAACCACCTTCACACTAAAATCTGTTATTGAAATTAAACGTGGACTATTGACGCCATATCTGGGGTGAAGCTGCTCAATCCTCACTTACCAGCCTTGACAGAGTTTACACGGCCTTGTGCGTGATGACTTGTTTTCCAACTTGCAGACCCTTTCTCCATATCTAAATTTCTTTGTTGCATCAGTTCAGATTGTTACAGTTAGGACACATCATGACACATCCACAGAATTGAATCATCCTCATTTCTCTTGTATTCTATTGGTAAGAAAGAATCTTCACTCAGACATCATCCAGAGAAGAGCTATCTTGTGGAACAGACTCCCAAGTGGATGCTTTCCCCAATCACCATAATCTCTTCAAATTTAGGATTGTTACCTATCTTTCTTCTTTTCTGTGTGTCATGTCCCCTGAGGATGTAGGTGATCATGGCTCTCCACACAATCATGGCTGTCCTTTTTATCTCTTAATAAATTTTGTCTTTTTTTTACTTTTCCTAAACCCTATTCTGATAGCCATTTACTTAAGCTATGTAGATTATGTGTTATTTTCCACTGTTTCTCTTGCCTGCAGTTTGTCCTGTGAGTATCAGATTTTCCAAGCCCTCTTTCCTCATTATAAGCCCTAGAAATTTCAGCTACCTCTTCCTGGTGTTAAGCATTTGTTTCCTGATTGTCTCCATTTTCTATAAAATTTCATCATTACTTGAATATACTGTCCATGTCAGCATCTTTGCATAGAACCACATTTTTGTTGTGTCAAGTCCGTTCATCTTTGAGACTGTCCAGCATTCACTGCCATACAGAAGGACAAATATCACATAGCAGTTCAGTACTCTTTTCTTTGTTTCTAAATTTTTTTTTCCTGTTTCTTAATGCTCTGCTTAGCTTTTGGAAGGCATCTTTGGCTACCCCAATGCACCTTCAGATTTCAGTGTCACACACTTTCCGCCCTCTGTTAAAACACTTCCCTGATATTTAAATTTTTGTACTTATCTGATTTTGGTAACTCCAATTTATAATTTGCATTTTGGGCTGAGGATATGTTATCTATCCTACATATACTTATAACCTGCAATTACTTATATCGATGAAACAACTTCATTCGGTAACCCTCTACCTTCAAGGATGTCTGCAAAAGGGAACATTAAGGTGATGAACATCGAAAGTTGGGAAGACGTTGCCAATGATTGCTCATGCTGGAGATATGATTTACACCAAAGGTTGGAATGAGAAAAGAAGAAATGAAAGCTTGCTGCCAAGATAATGCATACCCAATAGAAAGAAAATAGCAAGGCAACATCTGGGGAGAGCGTCTTCAGATGCATTCATTGCAATCAAGATTGTACAGCCATAATAGATGCCACATCACCATCAACAGATGAGGCATAACTCTTTGTGGATGGACATTAGACCAACAGACATATGGCCAAATGGACATTTGGCTGAACGGACATTTGGCCAATGGGCATTTGGCTGACAGACATTTGGCCAATGGACATTTGGCCGACAGACATTTGGCCAATGGACATTTGACTGACAGACATATAGCCGAATGGACATTTGGCCGACAGACATTTGGCCAATGGGCATTTGGCTGACACACATTTGGCCAATGGACATTTGGCCGACAGAAATTTGGCCAATGGACATTTGGCTGACAGATATTTGGCCAATGGGCATTTGGCCGACAGACATTTGGCCAATGGACATTTGACTGACAGACATATGGCCGAATGGACATTTGGCCGACAGACATTTGGCCAATGGGCATTTAACTGACAGACATTTGGCCAATGGACATTTGGCCAACAGACATTTGGCCAATGGACATTTGGCCAACAGACATTTGGCCAATGGGCATTTGGCTGACACACATTTGGCCAATGGACATTTGGCCGACAGACATTTGGCCAATGGACATTTGGCTGACAGATATTTGGCCAATGGGCATTTGGCTGACACACATTTAGCCAATGGACATTTGGCCAACAGACATTTGGCCAATGGGCATTTGACTGACAGACATATGGCCGAATGGACATTTGGCCGACAGACATTTGGCCATAGGGGATTTGGCCGACAGACATTTGGCCAATGGACATTTGGCCAACAGACATTTGGCCAATGGACATTTGGCCAAAAGATATTTGGCCAATGGACATTTGGCCGACAGACATTTGGCCAATGGGCATTTGGCTGACACACATTCGGCCAATGGGTATTTGACTGACAGACATATGGCCGAATGGACATTTGGTCGACAGACATTTGGCCAATGGGCATTTGGCCGACAGACATTTGGCCAATGAGCATTTGGCAAACACACATTTGGCCAATGGACATTTGGCCAACAGACATTTGGCCAATGGACATTTGGCCAACAGACATTTGGCTGAACGGATATTTGGCCGACAGACATTTGGCCAATGGACATTTGGCCGACGGACATTAGGCAGAATGGATATTTGGCCGAATGGAAAGACAGTTGGCTGACAGTTAATTGGCTGACGGACATTTGACTGAAGAGACAGTTGGCCAACGGACATTACACCGAAAAAGTACAAATAAAAATAGTACCAAGCAATACTTTAAGGATTTTGGCCAACAGATATTTGGCCAATGGACATTTGGCTGACAGACATTTGGCCAATGAGCATTTGGCTGACAGACATTTGGCCAATGAGCATTTGGCCAACAGACATTTGGCCAATGGACATTTGGCCGACAGACATTTGGGCAATGGGCATTTGGCTGACAGATATTTGGCCAATGGGCATTTAACGACAGATATTTCAATAATGGGCATTTGGCCGACAGACAGCCATTTGGCCAATGGACATTTGACTGACAGACATATTTTGAATGGACATTTGGCCAACAGAAATTTGGCCAATGGGCATTTGACTGACAGACATTTGGCCAATGGACATTTGGCCAACAGACATTTGGCCAATGGGCATTTGGCTGACAGATATTTGGCCAATGGGCATTAATTGGATAGATATTTCAATAATGGGCATTTGGCTGACACACATTTAATAATGGGCATTTATTTGACACACATTTGGCCAATGGACATTTAATAACAGACATTTAATAATGGACATTTGGCCGATAGACATTTGGCCAATGCTTTTGGTTGACACACATTTAATAATGGACATTCCATTAACAGACATTTGGCCAATGGACATTTGGCCAACAGACATTTGGCTGAATGGACATTTGGCCAACAGACATTTGGCCAATGGACATTTGGCCGACAGACATTAGACAGAATGGATATTTGGCCGAATGGAAAGACAGTTGGCTGACAGTTAATTGGCTGACGGACATTTGACTGAAGAGACAGTTGGCCAACGGACATTACACAGAAAAAGTACAAATAAAATTAGTACCAAGCAATACTTTAAGGATTTTAATCAGCTGTATAATAAAGTAAAATAGGACTAATAATTACCACTGGATTTCAAGTGATTAAATTATTAAATCTAAATTTAAAATAAAAAGTTTTGTTATTTCAATATTTGTTTATTAAAATTAGTATTTCAAAAAATATTTGCATGTATTTGGGTAAAAAGTACCTAATTATTTAAATTCATATTTAACAGTAAAATAAAAGCTAGTTCATCCCTTTAAGATAATGCTCATTAAAAGCAAAATTGAAAGATCTTTTTATATCATAAAAACTTAAGCTTTTTACTGTAGTAAAATGTGCTTTTTCTCAAAATACTTATCATTTTACAGTAATATTTGAAGTAAAATATAATATATACAGAATAGATTTTCAAAAAAGCCTGTGAAAAAAATGAAAAATTATATGTAGCACATTATAATAAAGAGGGTGATATACATGCGAGTACACCACTACATTTTTGGGTAAATGTCCATCAGCCAAATATCCAAGTACCTAACACTTTGAGCATAGATTCAAAGTTTCTAGTGACCGATGGATGCCACATAGTGACACTCTACCTTCAATGACTCTTGGGCCTTGTATTAAGTGAATATTTAGTAAAAAAAAGCTTTTTAAAGCATAAAAAATATATGAAATTCTACATTCGAAATGGAAGGAACAATTTTATTCCAACTGAGAAGAAATAAAAAATGCTTGACTATTCTATTTGCTATCAGCAATCCTTCGAGACAAAAACTTGTGTATATGAATCCAGAGAATTGACGGAAAAAAAGTGACCTAACTGATAAAGAATATTTGTAAAGCAGAAGAAGAAAAACTGAAATAATCCTGCAACCCGATGAGACAATCTGGGGCTTCATTAGGGTGGGGGTTGATTAACAGCTTCAAGTTCAACACTGAATATAGATGCTAAGCTGCCCAGAAGAAACTTTGTACACCAAAGTTATTTTCTTTAAAAACAACGACAAAAAGAAAAGACAAAAATAAAAAGGAATTTATTAGTAAGTAAACTAGGAGATAAAAAAAAGGATTCTCACCCATTCTTTTTTTTGTTCTTCTTAAGATACCAAGAAAACAAATCATTTACTAATATATAAACAAGATTAGTTTTCTGTTTAGTAATTGAGCTTTGTTTTCATTTTTTGAAATTCTTTCTGTATCTACAGCAGAATGTGCAATACACAATTGGAGTATTTATAGAGTATTCATGGAGTATTTCATGAGTATGAATGGATATTTTGGCTGATTTCAAGTAATATTCATGTAGTATCTATGAGTATTCATGATTATCTGAATATTTTCAAGGACATTTGATTGAAGAGACATGGAGTATCTCAACGGAGTATTACATTATTTCAAATTCACAAATAAAAATAGTATTTCATGGAATATTCATCTAGTATTCATTGAGGATTTTAATATTCATGTATAATAAAGCAAAATAGAATATTCATTAGTATTCTGGAGATTTCAAGGATTAAATTATTAAATCTAAATTTAAAATAAGTATTTTTTATTTCAATATTTGTTTATTAAAATTAGTATTCAAAAAATATTTGTATTCATGTATTTGGAATAAAAAGTACCTAATTATTTAAATTCATATTTTAACAGTATTTCAAAAATAAAAGCTGAAGTTCATATTTCAAGATAATGCAGTATTCATTTAAAAGCCAATGAAAATTTTTATTTTTGAAATTCAAACTTTTTACAATCATTAAAACTTTGAATGTGGTATTATTTACTTATATTAGTAAATTTGTGCTGTTTCCTTCTTCAAAATGCAAACAAACCATTTTATTTCGTCCACTGGGGTAATTATTTAGAAGTAAAATATAATATATACAGAATAGATCTTTTCAAAATTGCTGTGGTATTGAAAAAAAATGAATCTAATGTCTTTATCCAATTATCTGTGTATAAATTTTTGAGACTTATAAAGCTAAAGTCTCAGCAATCAGTTTTTTTTTTTAACAGTGATCATATTGCAAGTTTTCTGTTGTTATTATTATTGCATTTTTTAGCAGAGCTTTACAATCATTACCAAAAACTTCAGACAATTCATCCACAACCTCAAGCACACTACTCAACACATTATCCAAAAATTTGAAAAATATAATAAAAAATTATACAGACAGACCTTGGCAGTTCTTTTTATAAAAATCAAATGAACAAAAATTATAAACAAGACAAAAGCAGAATGAAGAACATTATGGGCCAACACCAGTTGACAATGTAAAAAATTATTAATTATTTATTAAAAAAATTTAAAACCTCTAACTTTATATTTAAAAATAATCTTAGAAAAATTAATAGGATTAAATATTATTTGGAATTTAAATGCCCATTATGAATTTATTCTTTCAATCAAAATTCGTAAATAATTATATAGGAAATAAAATGTGCTTGACTATTCTATACTTTTTGACAATAGCTCAATTAGATCTCATTTAAATATTCAAAACCTACCGGACATATTGAATAATTTCTAACAATTGACTGTAGCAAATGAGTCGACTTAAACTGATAAGGGAGAATATTTCCGTCTGAAAATGTCTGCAACATAAAAAAGAAGAAAACGGGTGAAAATAATCCAAGCAACCCGCTTTATGGAGCCCAGACAATTAGCATGTGGGGACTTTTGACTGCACGAGGTGAATATTAAAAGTCACGGACGCCATTTTGAATCTTTTTTCAAGTTCACCCACAGGCCGGGAAGATAGAACGTTTGCGAGGTTTGTTTCTATTTTCCCCAGAAGAATCTTTGATCACAGAGTTGAAGGGAGGTGGTGATTTCTTCGAAAAACAACGTTGCTTGTGCTCCCGTCTGAAAGGAAAAGACAAAACTGATATCCGAGTCACTGCCTGATGGGGCTGGCGTGAACCAGAGCGATGCCTCACTGGTCTCAGATTCCGATTCGCTCTCATCGTCCAGCGGTGGTTGCAACTGCGTCGAGAGGTCCTTAACGTGACGGGGCACACCGTCGACCTTTTTACCGCCTTGGGCTGATCACCTAGTGACGCGTCCAATTCCGTATTTCGTGGTGCACTTGCTAAACGGATTTTTAATCCAGACGACATCGCCTTTGTTTAGCCTCTCTCCATTTATTTTCAGTTCCGTCAGTGGGTTCTTTCTGCCCTTCACTCTAACGTGGTACCTATGCAATGTGAATGCTGGCGCCGTAAGGGTAGACATTCGGGGTCACGTTGTATAAGTAGACCGCCTCAGACACCGAGTAGCCCGTTTCATGGATGGTATTGACGGTCTGTGGTTGGATGATTATTCATCGGAATATGGGCGCACCGGAATATTTCCGCAAATCGAACTGCTCGCTGGTATGCGGTGCCATAGTTAATATCTCCGTTGGGGCCACGTTCAAGAAAGATGCTGTTTAACTGACGGATGAATATCTTGCCGACGCAGCAGTCGCCATATCGCAAACCTGGATGGACCACAATCAATGAGTGTCAGGAAATGCTCGCCGTTGTGGTGATAACATCTATCGCCAGCCGGCTCCAGTGGTTCCTCACGAGCTATTCTTCCAGCGAACGGTGCTGAGTATCTGGGCACGCCACGCAGCTTCTGACCATTCCTGATGTCTTTTGTATTCAATGGCGAATTTCAGTGTCCGCTTGATCCAGGGTGCCCACTTTTGTTAGTATTCTTTGATTTATTTCGAATGGAATACGCAGCGCAGTATTCATCAATGAATTTCATGGAATATTGCGGCACCCTCGTTAAACAATCTGCTTTGTTGGAGAATTTGACCAGGGACACCTCCATTGTCATGGAATAAATTCACGATCGTGTAGTATCGTCGGATAAGCATCTCGCTGGTGGCTTTTAGTGGAGAATCCCGGTCAAAGGTATCAGAGATCCACTTTAAACGCAAGCGGAATCAGTAAACAGATAGGGTGGTCGACTTCCAGAGGATCGCCAAGTTGATCCCTGATGACAGCATCGAGCTCCGCTAGGTTTATTCATGAATAACCAGCAAGTATTCATACCACGGCTCCATCGTGAACTATCGAATATTCATGCTTGCGTACCCATGAAGAGGTCTTGGCTGTCAAACCATTCTGGGTCTTAGTTGCGTACTTTATGAGGACCTTTCATGAATATTGAGAGGGGTAGTCATCCCATCCAGTGGTGACGTCAGAATTTCCGCTTGATAAACGCCACCGCAACACGAATATACAGGAAGGTGTCCAATAACTTGGAGAAAATTCTTCGAGCGTGACAACGGAGGCAATGTTCAGTTCGTTTATTCATGGACGTTATTTCTCCCCAGACCTGAATATTCATGAAGTATTCATGTAGAGATGCTTTCACGCGCGCCGGATATTCGTTCACGTACACGTCATCAATATTCATGCGTCATTCGTTAGAATGGCGTACAATCATCTGGCCGATGGCGCCAATTGAGTCCAAATTATACCGTTGCCCTTTTTATTTTGTTCTAGGTATGCCTTTCAAATCCAGCACAGATACATTTGATCCTGCTTGTCGCCATCTATATCTTTTGAGACGTCCGCGCGGGGTAAATTATGATCGTTAGTTCTCGATAGTCGAGCACCGGCCTCACCTTTTGTTTTTGTGCTGGAGAACCGCCATCTTCATGCCTTATTGGGGGCCCCAAACCATTTAAAGGAGAACCAACCACCCGTTATTAATCCAGGGTAGATTGTCGTACTCCGCAGTCATGGGGGATCTTATAATCCGGCACACTGTTGTACAGCTTCCAGATATCGTCTGACCATTTCCAAAGATACCGTCCAGGACTTTGTGCGCTGGTCGAACTCCAACGTTCCACCATTGCTGCACTTAGAGGTATTGAAACGCGCCCGACCCTCTTCGTCAACACGGACACCACCCAATTTTTTGATGACGTCCATTCCCAGGAGCAGATCATAGCCGAGCTGCCCTCCACGAAGGGCTTTACAGCTACTGCAGGCCCATCGCCGATGCTTGCGCGATGACGCTCACTCCACAAGAGGTTCCTTGAGGCCATCAGTCAGAACTGGAATATTTTTTTGAGACTTATAAACATGCCTTTGCGCACAAGGGTCTACCTGGTGTCAACAAGCGCGTTTTTTGTTTTTAGCGCCTTGTTCAGCGGCGATCATATTGCAAGTTTCCCCTGTTGTTTATTACGTTATTGCATTTTTTAGCAGCATACGTCTCCGTTTCCAATCATTGCACGGCTTCGGCAGTCTTTGGAGAAGTGGTTCATCCGCCAACCTCAAGCACCTTATGTCCTCCAGTTGGCGGTGCGGGTGCTTCAACAGCTGCTGATTATCCAAAAAATTTGAATAATATAATAAAAAAAAATTATACAGAGCCAGACTTGCTCAGCAGTCGTTTTTTATGCCAGAAAATCCAAATGAACAAAAAATTCCTCAAATCGGCCAAGACAAAAGTTTCATCCGGAAGCCGTCATTATAAACTGCCTCCAGGCGAAAAAAAATGCTGCGTAACAGCTTGTTTGACAATAGTCAAAAATTAGCTGCTTAATTATTTATTGGTGAAAAAATTAACCAGTGCGGGATCTTTAATTTTATATTTAAAAAACAGACGGGCCAGCGGGGAGCCGTCGAACTCTGGTATTAAGAACAAAATTGTCCATGCTGTAATAATTGCCGAAATTATTTATGAATTTAAATCGACTTAAACAGTTAAGGAACTCTTTCCGTCTGAATTTGATCAACGCAAAACGATGTAAGCACGGGTTATATATCCACAACTACAACCCGCATTTTTGGAGCCCAGACACACCTCATTAGCATGTGTGTAACGCGACTTTCTGACTGCAATAGACCGTGAATATTAAAAGTCACGGACGCCATTTAAATCTTTTCTTGGAGACCAACCCACAGGCCGGGAAGATGCGAGAACGTTTGCGAGGTAGGCCGTTTCTATTTTCCCCACAAACACTAATATAATAGCATCATCTACATGCAAAAAAGGCTTAAAATAATGGAGGTTTTATTAATAAAAACAAAAAATACAACACTTAATAATATCAACTATGAAAATGGTCACAATATCTTGACCATGTTTTGGAAATGAAAACATTATATAAATACATACATACAACAAACTATTTCTTATTTAACAGTTAAAATATTTCAACCTTGAAATGTGCATGAAAGAAGAATTGCTGCCTAAATACACAAATATATATATATATATATATATATATATATATATATATATATATATATATATATATATGTGTGTGTGTGTGTGTGTGTGTGTGTGTGAAAAAACATAGTTTTAAGGTATGCTATACTTATTGGTAAAAGTGCTCAACATCCATGATAGAGCATATGTAAACATAAAATGGAGATTATGGTCAACACACAGTGATAACAATCTCTCCTAGGATTAAACACAATTGTTATGGCCTGACAATTGTGTTTAATCATGAAGCAGACTGTCACTTGCTGCTAGGTGTTCACAATGTCTACTTATATATATATATATATATATATATATATATATACTTATAGGTGTGTCATGTACATATACACATATATATATATATATATATATATATATATATATATATATATATATAAATAAATATATATATATATATATATGCACATATGTATATAAGTATGCATATATATACACATACATATCTATTTATATACATATATATGTATATAAAGATACACAATTTTATATAAATATATACTTATACACACACATGTATACACCTATACACACACCTATACACACTCACGTACCTATATGCACATACATATACCTATACACACACATATATATATATATATATATATATATATATATATATATATTAGGAAATGGATTAAATCTGACAGATTTTTTAATTCATTTGTTTAAAAGTTGTTTTTGAAATGGATGCTCTGTTTTTATTTATTTATTAATTAGAATATTTGTTTATTTTCTGCCGGCTTGAAAATTTGAGAAATCTTGTTTGAAAAATAAAAAAAAATAATGTTTAAACAATTAAATTTAAAAATCTGTCAAATTTAATCCGTTTCTTAAAAAATTGTCAGAGTTTATGTTAGGATACAAAACAGAGCAGCTATGTATATTTCGAGAATTGGAGAGAGGATATGTTTTCAAAAGCTCTATTCAGGCTTTGTTTGATCAGGATGTCCTACGTGGCCAATTTGGTCTATGGCAGATCTAAACTGTGGTATGGTTTTCAGGCACTTTCCAAAGGTGCCATATGCTAGGAATGCCTCCTTCAAGACGGATAAATTCAATAATATCACCTTCTTGAAAAATCAAACACTATGAGATTTGAACCCGTATCTCATGGTCAGAAAGCAAATATTCTAATCCCCTGGCACTGAATTTACTAGATAACGCATTAGTCAATTTTATTATTTTTCTTTTACTTTGGTCCTAGTAGTAGCAGATATAATAGTCTTACCTGAATTTTTTAAATAAACTTGCTACCACTCTGGGTCAGGGTGGTAGCAAGTTAAGCAGCAATTAAGAGGTGGCTCCATGCTCCTCAAAACCTTCTGATCAAATGCCTTGCTGCCGGATGTAGTTTATCATCATACCCAGGACAGTGCCAGATGAGGACCAATAATATTGCAGATTCTTCCTTTTATTTTATTGTATCCCTTTTGTCCCCTACCATGCATTCAGTACCTGTAGAAATGATTTTAGAAAATGGACTCTTCCAAAAGAAAAAACAGCATTTAAGATGTAATTCTAATTTCTACACTGTCCACATTGATTTTGTGGCTTAAAATTGTCTGCTGTTTTTAATCCATTTTATTCTGAAGGTTCATTTAATGGAACTTATTTTCAATGCAGATTTTGTACTTGGCTATTATTATTTGCCTGACAGCATTGATTTTAGACTATCAAATTATTCATATTAGCTTTTAATGGCTTTCATTTCAAGGCCTGGGTAAAAACAGAATTATCTCCCCCTTCCCTTTTTGCATTATCTCATAGTTTAAAGTGTATTTCTTTTTTGAAAAACAATAAAATGGTCATATAGTTAGTTGTTTGCCTGATTTTTTTTTTTGGCATTTATATTCTGCAGTCATTCATTATCTTTTGCCTAAGTCTGTTTACTTACTTAAATCTCCCTCTACTTCCTCTCTCTCTCTCTCTCTCTCTCCCTCTATCTATCTATCTATCTATATATATATATATATATATATATATATATATACAATGAAATGGAGAGTTATGAACTCTGACAGTTATTTAATATATATTTAATATATATTCTGTTTCTGTCTATATTTCTGAGATGAGGTATTGTGTACATTATTCATATTGTCCTCATCTTTGTTGCCAATTTAAAACATAATAAAATTTATTACAATGTTTCGGCTGTTGTACCTTCTTCAGGTGGTTGGAGTAGACTGTTCTAGTGCCATGTTTAATGGATGTCAGTTATCAGTTATCTCTGAAAGTTCTTCACTGCCATAACCGGGTATTGAACTCACACTCTTTGGGTCCTGTCACTGGATCTAACCTATGTACTTTATCCACTGTGCCATGTGTCCTTGAGGACATCTGTGTTTGAATTTATGGGTATTATAAACCTAATTTCTTCAGCAACCATTTTTACAATATGGGAACCAGTAATAAGGAGTGCCAGAGAAAAGCGATAATAACAACAAAAGTTGCAATATGAGCTCTGGTAAAAGCATGGAATGATAACAGCAAAAATTGCAGTATGAGCACTGGTAAAAATGGTTGCTGAAAACATTAGGTTTATAATACCCAGAAATTCATACCCAGATGACACATGGCACAGTGGATAAAGGTGTTGATTAGATCCAGTGACAGACCCAAAGAATGTGAGTTCAATACCCGGTTAAGGCAGTAGAGAACTTTCAGAGGGAAATTAACAGAAGGTAACTGATAATTGACATCCATCAAACATGGCACGTGGAACTAGAACAATCAACCCTAGTGAGCAAAATAAAGGGTTCAGTTTGACATTCCAACCACCTGAAGAAGGTCAGAGTTTATAATGGCTGAAATGTTGTAATAAATATGGCAACAAAGATGAGGACAATAGTCTGAATAATGTAAATAATATATCTTAGGGTCATATGTTATTTTGATAGATACAGTTTATTGAAATAAATTCTATGCTTTTTAATTAAACAGTATTAATTGCATTTACCAGTGATAACTATTTAGCCACAGAGAAGTGTCTAGTTATCAAATATATTAAATAATTGTCAGACTTCATCCATTTCATAATATGTTGTCATTGTTTACGTTAAGATATGTCAGAGTTAACTCCTCCTTAACTTCCAAATTACCACTAGGGGTCATTCTTCCTATACTATAAATACTAGGCGACTTCTCGCCTTGTTCTCTTTTTCTTTCTTCATTTCAGCGACTACAATGTAAGCTCTCTTAGAAGATCCGCGTCTTCCCATTTGTGGGAAATGCCATGAACATTATACACACATACATGCACGTACGAACATTCACCAAAGAACAAACACCAATGTTTAAATACGCAAATATTATTGTTCATTGCAAAATTGTTTTGTTTAATACATATATATATATATATATATATATATATTGGTTTTGTTTGTCTTCTTTACATCTTCAGTTGGACTTAATTCAAGTCCGGCCATTTTCTTGTAGTTGGACCTTTTAATATTCTACCAGGAGTTACACCCGTGTTTCTAATACAACAGCACGCAAACACACACAGTCCTCAACAGATATGTTTCGTGATTGATCGAGAAAATTCATTGAAGGTGAGATAGATAGACAGACGAATATGGACAGACTGAGATAGATAGATAGATAGATATGAACATACAGAGATCGATAGATAGATAGATAGATAGATAGATAGATAGATATGAACAGGCTGAGATAGATAGATAGATAGATAGATAGATAGATAGATATGGACATACAGAGATAGATAGATAAATAGATATGAACAGGCTGAGATAGATAGATAGATAGATAGATAGATAGATATGAACAGGCTGAGATAGATAGATAGATAGATATGAACAGGCTGAGATACATAGATGGAAACAGTCTGAGATAGAATGATAGACAAATAGATAGATAAAACAAGCTGAGACATAAATAGATATATTATGAAATGGATTAAGTCTGACAATTACTTAATATATTTTCTCAACAATCATTTTGCCAGTGCTCATATTGCAATTTTTGCTGTTATCACACATGTTTTTACCAGAGCTCATATTGCAATGTATTGCTTGTCTCTGGCACTCCTTATTACTGGTTCCCATATTGTATTCATTTCTATGCTTAGTCAGCTCAAGAGATTTTTGTGGCCTAGCATATGTGCTGATTTCTTAAGTTTACGAATTTTCCAATGGTGTTCTTTGTCTATGATCTCAACCTGATCCCACAGAGGGTGGTGATCATCATTTTCCCTCCATATGTGGTCAGCCACACCTGATTTTTTCACTTCCCTTCGTGTTACAGTTTTCTGGTATTCTTGAAGCCTTAAGGGGGTGGCCTGTCTCCCCTTTATATTTCTTTCCACAGCATCATGGGATGGCGTACACACAGGCTTTAGTCATGTTCTCCTCTATGCGGGGGGGGGGTCTTACTTGGGAGAGATATCTGGGAAGTGTGTCGTCAAGCTTTTGAAGATTGTCAGATCCATTGTATTAGGTTTATAATACCCATAAATTCATCCACAGATGTCCCCAAGGACACAGTGGATAAAGACATAGGTTAGATCCAGTGACAGGACCCAAAGAGTGTGAGTTCAATACCTGGTTAAGCCGGTGGAGAACTTGGAGAGAGGAATTAACAGGAGATAACTGATAACTGACATCCATTAGACATGGCACGTGGAACGAGAACAGTTTACCCCAGTGAGCGAAATAAAGGGTTCAGGTCGACATTCCAACCACCTGAAGAAGGCCGGAGTGTACAATAAATATGGCAACAAAGATGAAGACAATAGCCCGAATAATGTAAATAGTGTACATAATACCTCATCTCAGAAATATAGATAGATACTGAAGGATCGGATAAATATGGCAACAAAGATGAAGACAATAGCCCGAATAATGTAAATAGAGTACATAATACCTCATCTCAGAAATATAGATAGATACTGAAGGATCGGATAAATATGGCAACAAAGATGAAGACAATAGCCCGAATAATGTAAATAGTGTACATAATACCTCATCTCAGAAATATAGATAGATACTGAAGGATCGGATAAATATGGCAACAAAGATGATGACAATAGTCCGAATAATGTAAATAGTGAACTTCTTCCTTACTAATGGAATCTGAATGTAATGAGGGCGGGTTCACACAAAGTATGAATGGCATGGCAGGTCTTAGCTCTAAAAGTCTGAAATGGAAGAACTGAAAAATGTACATTTTCAATGGATAGAGAAAATACAGATAGAGTAGCAAGAGTCTTTAGGGTTCTCTACAGTTTTGAATTTAGAGTTCTGGTTGAGTTTGCCCTAGCAAAGCTATAGATTCCAGACTACCCTATGAGCTCACCAATAGCTGGGACAGAAGCAATAAAAGGTAAAAGGAAGGGAAACTGTCTCTGCTGGGATTTGAACTCGGCCCGCTAATTCATTTTTCCAATGACATTAACCCTTCGTTTACCAGATGTTCACCAGCTGAGAGTAGTGGTCGTTATTCAAATGAGGAGTGAGAATGGTGCATCTGAGGTGCATTATTCAAATAGTATCTTCTTTATTTTAATGACACTGGCAAAGTGCTTCATCCAGTTAGGCTTCTGGAACATCCATCTTGGAAAAAAAATTACTAAAATTTTTTTTTCTGTCAGCCTTCACATAATTCCAATTTTTCAGCTTTCAAACAATTTTTCTTTTGTATTTATCTAAAGTGATTCACAATTCTAACCATCTATCTCAGACTTTGCCTATTTGTCTATTTATCAATCACAGGCTATTAATATCTACCTCATTATAATCATATCTATCTACCTATTTATTTATCTATCTATCTATCTATCTATCTATCTATCTATCTATCTATCTATATATTTATCTATCTATCTATCTATCTAAGGTTATTAATATTTATCTATCTATCCCTCTCAGTTTGTTCATATCTATATCTATCTATCTATCTATCTATCTATCTATCTATCTATCTTTTTGTTCCTCTCTCTTTCTCTCTCTCTCTCTCTCTCTCTCTCTCTCTCTATGTATCTATCTTTATTTATTTATCTATCTATCTATCTATCTAAGGTTATTAATATTTATCTATCTATCCCTCTCAGTTTGTTCATATCTATCTATCTATCTATCTATCTATCTATCTATCTATCTATCTTTCTATCCCTCTCAGTTTGTTCACTATCCTCTCTCTCTCTCTCTCTCTCTCTCTCTCTCTCTATGTATCTATCTATCTATTTATTTATCTATCTATCTATCTATCTATCTATCTATCTAAGGTTATTAATATTTATCTATCTATCCCTCTCAGTTTGTTCATATCTATCTATCTATCTATCTATCTATCTATCTATCTATCTATCTATCTATCTTTCTATCCCTCTCAGTTTGTTCACTATCTCTCTCTCTCTCTCTCTCTCTCTATCTCTCCATCATATCTATTTATTTATTTATTCATCTATCTATCTATCTATCTATCTATCTAAGGTTATTAATATTTATCTATCTATCCTCTCAGTTTGTTCATATCTATCTATCTATCTATCTATCTATCTATCTATCTATCTATCTTTCTATCCCTCTCAGTTTGTTCACATCTATCTATCTCTCTCTCTCTCTCTCTCTATCACTATCTATGTATCTATCTATCTATCTATCTATCTAAGGTTATTAATATTTATCTATCTATCCCTCTCAGTTTGTTCATATCTCTCTCTCTCTCTCTCTCTCTCTATCACTATCTATGTATCTATCTATCTATTTATTTATCTATCTATCTATCTAAAGTTATTAATATTTATCTATCTATCCCTCTCAGTTTGTTTATATCTATCTATCTATCTATCTATCTATCTATCTATCTATCTATCCCTCTCAGTTTGTTCCCATCTCTCTCTCTCTCTCTCTATCCATCTATCTCAGGCTATTAACATCTATCTATCCCTCTCATTTTGTTCCTATCTATCTATCTTAGTTTTTGCAAATTGATCCAAGAAAAGAATTTCCTGCAGTTTTTCTTTGAAATTTCCAAGCGTTTCAAAGACACATACGCACAAACACACAAACCCATACAGAAAATTGCCTGTTAAGCATTAAGAGCAAGTTCATGTCGTAATAGCAATTAAGTTTGCATTAATTGTACAGCAGCAAATGTCATGGCGGACAGAGCATGTCAATAAACGCTGACTGCATTCAGTAAAATACATTAACAGGTAAGATTCAGTCTGATCCTAAACAGAGTGGAATAAAATAGATTTTTGAACAATATCTTTTGTTAAAGGATGATTATATTACAGCGGTTCAATAAATTTCAGTTTCAGGTTGCTGACGTAAGATAACAAAATGCCACTGCAAAATTCATGTGTTAATAATTAAAATGTAGTAAGTGACATGCAGCATCAGACATTTTTCAGTTTCCACAGCAGTCTGAGTAATTTGGTCAAAAAAAAAAGATTGGATAAATTTCTTCAATGTTCATGAATGAGACAAGGAAGAGGGGTGAAACAGACCTTCTTTTTATCCATATTTCTAAGACAAGGTGTTCTTACTATTATACATTGATTCTTTGGGACCAGTTTTCTTGTCTTTTTTGTCTTTATCCCAATGGTTCAGATGCTGTTCTCTCTGGCCTTCTTTCTATCTGAATTTCTAAGACAAGGTGTTCTTACGATTATACATTGATTCTTTGGGACCAGTTTCTTTGTCTTTTTTGTCTTTATCCCAATGTTTCAGATGCTGTACCCTGTGGCCTTCTTTCTATCTGAATTTCTAAGACAAGGTGTTCTTACTATTATACATTGATTCTTTGGGACCAGTTTCCTTGTCTTTTTTGTCTTTATCCCCATATTTCAGATGCTGTACCCTCTGGCCTTCTTTCTATCTGAATTTCTAAGACAAGGTGTTCTTACTATTATACATTGATTCTTTGGGACCAATTTCCTTGTCTTTTCTGTCTTTATCCCAATGTTTCAGATACTCTAAATGCAAAAAACCTCAATACATGATGTTTACTAGATATACACACACTCTTATGAATATATATTATCATCTGAATATCACATAGAGAAACTCGAATTATCATATACTTATTTAGATAAAGAAATATTTACTTTTTTTTCCTTGGCTGAGTGGGTGTAAAGCATGTGAAATTAAATGATTTAGGGGTAGATTCCCTAACTGATACCAAATCAGTTGGGTTTTGATCCCAGGTTGAGACAAATAGATGTCAAGCCGCACTGATGAGCTGTGAACAGTCTGTTTGTGGATGACAATATATACATGCTTTTTGGTTGAGCTCTCAGGGAGAAAAGTGTATTTTAAACAGTGACTATTACTGCTGCTGATGCAAGGCTCTTTGTTAAAACAAATCACATTCTCCCAGTCACAGGCAGGTTTATGTTATGGGGTCCACCCTTTTTTCATATAAATGTACCTGGACGCTTGCCGTTATATACCCAAAGTTAGACGGTCAGTGAGAGTATTCGTATAGTGAGAGGGTAGTCAGAAAGAGAGAGAGAATATACAAACGGAGATAGTGTGAGGTAGTCTCTTGTAGAAGTCAGTTACAAGCACGTAGACACTAAGGAAGATCTACTTCGAGACTGTATATATCTATCTGTATTTGCTACTAACCGTGTTCCTGGATTTACTAACAGTATTACCCTTTGTATGATTGTGTAAATACATTTTATTTCTTATATTTAATTATTGCGTTTGTTCTTCATTGGAGACTGAATTCATCTCGGAATCCACAGCAGTTTATCTAAAAATAAATATGTTTAAATTCACCTTCCTACCAACCATGCACCAATGGGTTACGGGTAGAGTCTCCTACTGATACCTAATCAGTTGTGTTTTTATCCCGGGTTGAGGCAATCAGATGTCAAGCTGCACTGAGGAGCTGTGAAACAGCAAAACAGTTTGTCTGCGGATGATAATATGCTCCTGAAAAAAATTATTTTCTTTGAGCTCTTGGGGAGAAAAGTGAATTTGTAAACAGTGAGTATTACTGCTGCTGATGCAAGACTCTTTGTTAAAACAAATCACGTTCTCCCAGTCACAGGTGTGTTTCTCTAAAAATAAATACGTTTAAATTCGCCTTCCTCCCTGCCATGCACCAATGGATTAATGGTACAATCTCTGACTCATACCAAATCATTTGGGTTTTAAGGTAATCGGATGTCTAGCCACACTGATGAACTGTGAAACAGTGAAGCAGTCTGTCTGTCTGTGGATGAGTATATATATATATATATATATATATATATATATATATTACTTAAACATTATTTTTAGTGGTTACTCATATTTGAGTAGATGTACCATTTATTTATCAAACAGTTTATTTAGTATTTTCATCTACCAAGTATATTGTTGAATATTCAAGCAGGCAGACGAAAATAAGTAAATATACTGCTTAATAAATAATGGATTATATATATATGATCATATATATAAAGAGTGTTTCATTAAGATGGATCAAAGTCAGCAGTAAATAAATCAGTGCTATTGGTGAAAATTTATTTATTTCTCTATTAGATCATGTGATTTAAGCCATGGCAATTATGTGTGAAAAATAATATTGGCCAAATGTTTGCTAAATCTGAAAGAAAAAAATCATTAGACACTTAAACTTCAATCACATTTAAAATCAATCTAAGTTATTGGAATACCCTTTATTAATAAATATACATATCACTCACCGATAGCATGACACAGAGTTTCATGCACAATGCAATTTTTAGGCGCTGATATATATATATATATATATATATATATATATATATATTGTTAAATATAACAAACAATGAATGTCTATTAGGTTTGATCATGAGCTGTTCCAAACTGCATCTATTTGCTTCAATTTTGGGTGAAAATAAAAACAAAATCTGTCTATATTTCTGAGATGAGGTATTATGTACACTATTTAGATTATTCGGAGTATTGCCCTCATCTTTGTCGCCATATTACAATGTTTCGGCTGTTGTGTGCTTGGCCTTTTCAGGTGGTCGGAATGTTGAACTCTGTTCAACATTCCGACCACCTGAAGAAGGCCGGAGTGTACAACAGCCGAAATGTAGTAATAAATATGGCGAATTTGCTGCCATATTTATATCTTCATTCAAGCTTGTTTCATTAAAAATGTCGACATATTATGTCTATTTTATAATAATTCTTTCTAGTTCTGTGAATATCTTCTTTATGTTAAGTTGAAATTCATCACGAAAACCGCAGTATTTTTTGCTAACAAATTAACAAGCCATTAGAATTATTAACATCAATCAAACAGAACATAATACTTCCTCAAATAACCTTAAATATATCAACCTCCTGTAGAGTAATTAAATGCATCCTAACGATAAACAAGATGAAAAAAAAAACTCATTAGAAAACTTATTAGTACTAACAACAAAAAGATAAAACTAATTATATACGGTACTAAATGTAACACAATAACTCTTCTCCGTCAAAAGTGTATTTTGCAGAAGGCCAGCATTGTATATCATTTCAAGTGAACGTTGTGAAATTGCATCTCTGACAAAAAGGCACAACATTATCAAGACGTCTTACACTTCACTTGTCAGATAAAAGTTCTATTGCACAACATCTAAAAACACATTTCTGTCCACCTTCACAATACAGGAAAATACTTGTTGACAACACCAATATACTATGCCACAAAAATAATAAACAAACACTTCAAATTCTTGAGGCCCTCTATATCAAAAGCAACTAAATCTGAATCAAATTTATAACAAATGTAGTAGCAATGTTTTAAATCATCATTTTTGAATTTCCCATGTCAGGTTATCCCCCTCACATTAGGAACGCTTGTTTACAAAACATTGTAAAAACAATGGTTAATTTTAAAAGTAATTATAGCAGAGTACGTTCGTACATGTTTGTAAAATCGCTATCACAAGATTACAGTTACATTAAGTTTGCCTTCATAATTCAACCCCGAGGATGATCTCAGAGGTGATCAAAAGTACTTGGATCAACAAAAAGTACGGTGCCTTCCATGATGAATTTCAACTTAACAACAAGAAGATAATTAGAGAACTAGAAAGGATTATTTAAAAAATAAATAGACATAATATGTCAACATTATTTAATGTATATTTTTGAATTTGTAGATTTGATGAATTGAATCATGATTATGATTCCAATGTAATAAATTATAACCATGGAATATTAGTGTTTGAGCCTTTTATATTATATTCTTACTCTGTCCTGGACATTAAGTTCTACCTGGATTCTATCCTCTTTGAAATTTGTACATATATATATATATATATATATATATATATATATATAATTATATATATAATAATGCTGCCTTCCTTGATAAATTTCCACTTAACATCAAGATAATTAGAGAACTAGAAACTTAAATGAAGATATGCTGCCTAATTATGCATACATTTAAATAAATTTAAAGACATTTTTATGTTTAATATTCTTTTTATAGATACAAGTATTTTAGTAAATGCTCTGTTTATAATACTTGTATCTATAAAAAAGAAAGTTAAACATAAAAAATTTTTAAATAATTGTTTGACTTTGTCCATTTCATAATGTATTTATATATATATATATATATATATAGAGAGAGAGAGAGAGAGAGAAACAGATATATATATATATATATATATATATATATATATATATATATATATATAGACATTTATACATATATATATATATATATATATATATATATATATATATATATATATGTATGTATGTATGTATGTATATGCATGTATCTAAGACAGAATTAAGATGGTTAGTTGTCAGTCAATGTTTTCCTTAGACAGGTAGTCTCTGCATCTTGTGCCTTAACCCCTGAGGCATTGGACACCTGAAGAAACCTTAAAGATTCCACAGACTAATTTCCTGTGGATAAAAATCCCTAGATTTGAAGAGTCTGTTATAAGGCTGCCTGTAAAATCTCTACAAAGTCCTGCACACTTTTGCCTCTTAGCAGCTAATTTCCTTGGTTAAATACTTTGGCAAAAGTCTGTTAATCACTATCCAAGATGGCCATTTGCTGCCTATAAGAAAATTCAGTGAGGTGGGCAGAAAACTTTCCAAGCATTGTTCTTAAGAAACTGCAGGCAGAATACACAATATTAAACTTAGAGAGATATATAATGAAAAGAGTTACTGATGTTATTCGATATTTTTTTTACGAATTTCTTTCATCTTAATTTCACTTTCTTTTTATTACATTAGTAGTATTAGTAGTAATATTATCTTGAATTTTATCATTATTAGATGAAGCATTGTCAGCCATTATTCATTTTTAACTAGGATTTCTTTCATCTTAATTTCACTTGTTTTTTATTACATTATTAGTATTAGTAGTAATATTATCTTGAATTTTATTATTATTAGATGAAGCATTGTCAGCCATTATTCATTTTTGACAAGGATTTCTTTCATCTTAATTTTAATTGATTTTTATTACATTATTAGTATTAGTAGTAATATTAACTTGAATTTTATTATTACTGCATTATCTACAGGAAGGCAATTAAAAAAATCTGGTCTGGTGCTTCTGCTACATATTATGAGATTCTTGATAAAATGCAAAGAAGAATGTGCAATGTTATTTGTCCAGACCTGACATATTGGCTTCAGTCACTTTCCCACTGCCATAATCTACAAATATTTTGCTGGTAATAGTTCTGACAATCTTTCCTTCTTGGTACCTCTTCTTTACAAATTTAAATGCAGATTGGTGACAAGGTCTCATCATTTTACATTTGAAATGGCTAGATGCAACTGTAAGTTCTATGCTAACACTTTCTTTCCCTCACATTTCTCACTTGTGGAACTCTCTTCCAGCTTCTTGCTTTCCAGTCAACTTCGATCTTCAAAAATTTAAATGCAATGTCAATTAAAATCTTCTGTTTCCTTCAGTCTTGATTTTTCTTATTTTTCTCTCATTAATAATGTTCAAGTTGTTTATTTTCTTAATTTTGATGTCTGTGTGCAAAATTAAAAGTATAAATTGGCAACAATTTACCCGTCACATCCGGTACATATATATATATATATATATATGAATGAAGAAATATAGTTTTAAGGTGTGCTATGTTTATAGGATAAAGTGCTCAGTATCAGAGATAAAGCGTATGAGCTCTATCCTTTCCTGTTGGTCCTTTCAAGTATGCTGCTTTTCAAGCCGCTTATTTTTTTGTGGTTTGTTTTTTAATCAATATATATATATATATATATATATGATTATATAAAATAATTGTTGGACTTTGTCCATTTCATAATGTGTGACATCATATATATATATATATATATATATATGATGTCACATTATGAAATGGACAAAGTCCGACAATTATTTTAAGACATTTTTATGTTTATACATTCTTTTTATAGATACAAATATTTAAGTAAAAGCTCTGTTTATAATAAACAGTATTAAAGAAAGTTTACCAGCCTGAATGTCTGAGAAATCCTCACAGAAAATATTCTAGAGAAAGAAACATATGGTTTATCTTTTCATTGATCAAGGTATTCCTATAAGCTACAAACTACTTACCTTTTTCTTACATACTTCTACCTCTTTGGGCACTCCCCACCACTTCAAAAAAAAAAAAAATCATTCATTCTTTGATAGTAAGATGGAACCAGCTTTCTGTAATGCACACCAGAGAATTGCATTTTCACATTTTCTACTTTCTCTCCTCCCCTGATAGTTACCTGTCTGTCAGCCTAGCAACAAACATGCACCGGCTGTCACATTATGGTAAACCTGTGTATCATCTCCATGAAGACATGTTGTTATAGATATGCTGCATGGTGATGAAGCACGAGTCTCTTTTGATGACACATTGTCATCAGATCTATCTATACATCTACGTGATTTTGGTGCGGAAATCTATTGTGAAAATTCCCATAAGAAAGTGTTTATCTTGAATTAGGCTGAATGTGTCAGAGTGCTTTTTGTATAATAAGGAAAGTTTATTTAATGGTATATCAACACTCTATGGGTCATTTAATGCCAAAATTTTATTTTCTTGTGAGCTTTGGTAATTTTTTTTTTTTTTGTTTTTCCAAAAATGTATTGCTGGTAATTTTTTTTATTTATTTGTTTTTTTTTTTACTCTTTACTATTTTTATTTATTTTTTTTTATTTTATTTTGCTGGCAATTTTTTTTGTAATGTATTTTGATACTTTCATGTTTTGAACCCATTTTGGGGGTTCACTATTTATCCATAGCTGGGACCCATAACATGGCCTCCCTCTGTCTTTTTACACACACACACACACACACACACACACACACACACACACACACACACATATATATATATATATATATATATATATGTATGGCTTCCTCTGTTCTTTCTAAAAATATTTTCATGACAACTGCTCTGAGAAGCCTTTTTCCTTGGTGTCCTTACTAAATGAATTGAAGCCTGCCACTAGATTGGCAACTAGGTCCCACTGTTTTACTGTTGAAACAGCTAAATACAACCGCTACTTCTACTCTAACAGATTCTTTTCCCACACTTCTCACCCGTGGACCTTGTGTCTCTGATAAATACAATCTTCAAAAATTTAGATGCAACATCATTCGCCATCTTCTCTCTTCTTGAACCGCATGCAGCTTTTATTCTTTCCTTGGTCCTCTCCTATGCCCAGTGTTTTCACTCAGCTTCACTCTCCGTAACACCCCCTCCCCCCAGGTACTAGTGGCATTCCTACCTTGCTTGGGATGAAATGATTAAAAAAATAACATATGGGGATCAGATAAAGCGGAAAAACATTTTCATGGGATATGTTTCAACCTTTAGGACTTCATCAGACTGAACTTGTTTACGTTAGCACTACTGCGTATGCACACAAGATGCCAGGAATTCTAAATTTTAAATTAAATTCCCAGCACCTTTTGTTCGTGCTCATATGTAGTCACACTGAAGTGATTTTCTTTTTATTGGTGGAGGTAACTGCCAGCAAACAGGGGCAGAAAACTCGGCAGCAAATGAATCAAATACTGGCTCACGATGATCAGGGCACAGACAAGTCTTCTACATAGAGAACACCACAAGCCGATAAATGTCATTAATACTGTTTATTAAAAACAGAGCATTTACTTAAATCTTTGTATCTATAAAAAGAACGTATAAACATAAAAAAATGTCTTAAAATAATTGTCGGACTTTGTACATTTCATAATATATATATATATATAAAATTTCAGTTTGACTGTTCGTATAATGTCACCTTAAGGTATCTAGCCACCCCCCCACGAGGGTTGCATGTGGCACAAGGCCGAGTTTATTGTGGGTTCCCGAGCCCGTAGGCTCAGCCCAAAAATGCCCGTATAACCCGCATTAAAGGAGATCGGGTAGGTCATTCTCCCCGAACGAGATTCTGCCCTTCGGCGGAACCTCGTCCAGGTTCCTTTCTGCTCAGAGGCAGAAAGTTCGACCGTCAAGTCGAGAAGCTTAAGTGACTTGAAATTGGTTCCATCAAATATGAGAATGACAAAATTAAAAATAATTGCAGAAAACTAATGTAGCAACATTCGAAAGTACTTGGGAAGAAAGTAATATAAAATAAAAATAAATATAAATTTTGGCAGATTTACTATTAACACAAAACACCTAATTCAGAAATTTGAAAAATTAAATTAAAAATTGATAGACTGAAATTGCCCATATTAATCAGACATATTTGAGATAATAGTTGCTTCATACTTATATATATATATATATATATATATATATATATATATATATATATATATATATATACTTATAATATATATATATATATATATATATATATATAGTTCTTCTTGCATATATACAAATATATATATGTATATATATATATATATGTATATTCTTTTTTTTCCACCTATTCTTATTGTATATTTCTGTTTTAATTTTGAATCTCCCGTGGAAGCCTGACGAGCGGGAGTGAAACCGGTTGCTTCCCCCCCCTTGTTGTTGAGTTTTTTTTATTATTTAATATTGTTTTAATATGTCTTGTAATATTAAATTTTACACTTTTATTTCAATCATTAAATTTTGTACCTACAAAAATATCTTTAAATATATATATATACGCTTGTCTTCGTAATTCACCCTTGAGGATAAGCTTGGAGGAGATTGAAAGTACTTGGGTAGGAAAAAACTATGGTGCCTTCCTTGATGATTTTCATCTTAACATCAAGAAACTGATTAGAAAACTGGAAAGGACCAGTATAAAAATAGATATAATATTTCTATATTATTCAATGTAATGTGTCTGAATGGAGATATGCTGGCCAAATAGACACATTATATATGTATATATATATGTGTGTAAAAATATATAGAAAATAGGAAAGAACTCGTTAGGTAAATAATTCAAAGTTCTTTAGTATTTTTGTTATTATTTTTAAAAAATAGTGCTCGATACAAAAGTAGAGCATAAATATAATTATTTATTTAAAAATATGATTCCATCACTACATAAGAGTTCTCATGTTTCAAAACAAGAGCCGAAAACTTCAGTATAATTATTTGAATTAAATTGAATTAAAGTACCAAGCTCTGTTCCATCTTCAATGCTTCCAAAAAAAATTTTGCTTGAAGATAGAACAGAGCTTGGTACTTTAATTCAATTTAATTCAAATAATAATATTGAAGTTTTCGGCTCTTGTTTTGAAACATGAGAACTCTTATGTAGTGATGGAATCATATTTTTAAATAAATAATTTTATATATACATATATATGGATAAATTGTCTAAATTACGCAAAAAATGAAAATAACACTGACATCACATTTTAACAAATATATTTACAAAAAATTACACAAAAAATATTTTGAAATACTAAAGTGTAAATTTATTCAATAAAATCACCATTGGCTTCAACCATGGCCTCCAGACGACTTCAAAATATTTTGCAAATCTTCTGAATGATGCCCTTGTTTAAGTTGGTGAATGCTGCCATAATTCTTGCCTTCAGTTTCTTTTGGGTGTTACAAAGGGTTTTGTTGGTCTCTTGCTCAACTGTGCACCACACACATAATAATCAAGACGGTTACAGTCTGGAGAGTTAGGTGGCCAGACGTAAAGGGTAATGTAGTCGCAGAAATTGTCTGAAAGACATGACTGGGCTCTCCTGCTTGTGTGGCATGGTGCAGAGTCCTGTTTTCAGACATAGTGTCTTCCAGCAGCCACCCTCTTGACCCAGAGCAGCACTACCTCCTCAAATTTAATGTGTGTCTCTGTGCTGAGTCTGAGGCCCTCACCAACACATTTGGGAGTTCTTTTCTTATCAGAACATAATTTCGTAATCATCATTAGACTCATCTAACTCTTTCTGAATCCTTTGCACTGTCCTCAGGTTGGCACCAAAACTCTCTGAAGGTGTGTATTGGAGCTTTCAGTGTGAATACCAAGCAGTACAACATGCTGTTTCCAAATTTCTGCAGAGTGAATTGCGTCATAGTGCTCTTTTTCTTGCAGACGGTGCCCAACTGACACCCACTATACTGTGCTATCTACGGAATCTAAACAAACAGCGTCTATGTGCAAAATCAAAAATCTAAAATGTTGACACATTACCCATCGCACCCTATATATTTACACATTAAACTCAAAGAAGACTGATCAATTAAGGTAATATCATATGGGGGTACTTTTTTTATAATTTCCCATTTATATTTCACAGGTACATTATTTTCTTTTTGACTCCATATATATTTTGATAATGTTGTGATATGTACATATGTTTACACATTTGTGTCTTGATGCTTTTGTTTCTTTAAACACAAAAAGAAAACCCATTAAGGTAGTAATAGACATAAGATATTTGGAAAACCAAACTTTCTCCTACCGTAGTTTCTTTTCTACCAATCAGGTATTGTCAAACAGGAAAATTGGATATTTTACATCTCAAGGATGTCGCAGAAAGGAATATCAAATATTCCATCCTGAAACACTTTCAGGACACATAATGTATATTCCATCCCAAGATTGTCTTGAGAATACTGGATTGGTAGAAAACACTGTAGTTGATTTTCCAAACATTTTATGTCTTTATATATATATATATATATATATATATATATATATATATAATAATTATATCTATTTTTTAAAAATATGATTCCTTTGTTACATAAGAGTTGTCATCTTTCAAAAAGAGAGCCAAAATCTTCAATATAATTATTAAAATTATTTAATAATAATAATTATTAATTATATATATATATATATATATATATATATATATAACGTCATCCACAGACAGACTGTTTCTCTGTTTCACAGCTCATCAGTGTGGCTAGACATCCGGTTGCCTCTAGCTAGATCAGAAACCCGACTGAATTGGTGTCAGTCGGAGATTCTAACCATTTAACCATCGGCGCAGGGATGAAAGTGGATTTTTTAGCGTATTTATTTTTAGAAACACGCCAGTGACCGACAGTGACCGACAGTGAATCATATTTTAAAAAAAATAATTATAATTGAAATATATATTTTATATATAAAATATAATATATATATAATTATATTTATATATATATATATATATATATATATATATATATATATATATATTTATTTTTTAAAATATGAAGGAATCATATTTTTTAAATATTTTAAAAATATATAATTATAATATTATATATTATATTTTATAAAATATATATATATATATATATTTTAAATAAATATATTTTAAATAAAAAATCCTCTTGAAGATGAAATAGAAAATGCTTTTATGCAAAAAAATAAAATTAGGGTTTTTAGCTTCTATTTTTAACATGGTTGGAACTGTGTGAAATATACCATATTTTAAATCAATATATATATATATATATATATATATATATATATTAATATTATAATTATATTTATTTTTAAAAAATATGATTCTTCTACATCTTTCAAAAACAAAGAGCCAAAACCTTCAATATAATTATTAAAATTATTTAATAATTATATTGAAGTTTTTAACTCTTGTTTTTGAAACATGAAAACTCTTATATAGCAAAGGAATCATATTTTTAAAAAAATAAATATAACTATAATTTAGGCTCTACTTTTGTATCGAGCAATGTTTTTCTAAAAATAAAAACAAAAATACAAAAGAACTTTAGATTATTTACCTAATGTTTTTTTTCCTATTTTTGTATATTTATATTTATATATATATATATATATATATATATATATATATATATATATGAGGAAATATAGTTTTAAGGTGTGCTATATTTATGGGGTAAAAGTGTTCAATATTAGAGACAGTGCATGTATATATAACAGTGAACATTGATATATATATATATATATATATATATATATATATATATATATATATATATATATATATATATATATATATGTGTGTGTGTGTAAATCTGTGTTAGGTGTGTGTGTGTACACATCTGTGTCTTGGTGCTTGGACTGTATTTCTATTAATATAAAAAAGAACTGATCGATTCACGTACCTAAAATGATTGGTAAGTCAATATCTATGAATCAAAAAGACGGGAAATAAATTTGTTCGTTCATAAATTGCATTTGATTTGTTTTCAGCTCCAGGTCTCTGCAGCAAAACATCTCCAGATGTTTTTAATAGGAATTATCTTCAGAATAATCAAACAAAAGAACAATCCGCTCTTGATTTTTAATCTATCCGGATCAAATACCCACTAATATAGACATGATTTGTTTGATGTTTGTCTCTACCAAGGATGGGAGAGACAAACAACATCCCTGCATCAATTTTTATTACACATAGAAATTTTGCACCATCAGCCTCTTTCCCACAGATGCATTTCAGTACTGGTCTTGTATAGACTAAAACCAGTGGCAACAATATTTTGCATGCAGAAATGACAAGTTTTAAGGATATTGAATTGTTGAGGGGTGGAATATTGGCTCACAAACAGATATTTTGATGGAAGACAACAACAAACAGAATGAAGACTTGAGTAAAAAAAAATATATTGCCAAGAAAATACATCAACAAAAATAAGGTTACAGTGCATAAGGAAAAAATATCTCGCATGTTCGTGTAGAGGGAGAGAAGAGCATTGTCATGAAAAAGACAGTTTAGTAGTCACTGAAAAGCATTGTACTGAAAAGGACAGTTTAGTAGTCACTGAAAAGCATTATACTAAAAAAAAGGAGAAGTTTAAAAGTCACTGAAAAGTTTATAATGTAAAGTACAGAAAAAAGTGGTTCTGTAAAGCATTTTGAAAAGATGGTTTTGTTGAAAAGCATCGTACTGAAAAGGACAGTTTAGTAATGAAAAGCTACTGAAAAGGCATTGAAAAAAGCATCGTACTGAAAAGGACAGTTTAGTAATCGGTAAAGCATTGTACGAAAAGAATTGCTGTAAAGAATTGTACTGAAAAGGACAGTTTAGTAGTCACTGAAAAGCATTGTCGTGAAAAAGACAGTTTAGTAGTCACTGAAAAGCATTGTACTGAAAAGGATAGTTTAGTGGTCACTGAAAAGCATTGTAGTGAAAAGGATAGTTTAGTAGTCACTGAAAAGCATTGTACTGAAAAGGTCAGTTTAGTATTTGCAGAAAAGCATCGTACTGAAAAGGACAATTTAGTAATCGCTGTAAAGCATTGTACGGAAAAGGACAGTTTAGTGGTTGCTGTAAAGCATTGTACTGAAAAGGATAGTTTAGTAGTCACTGAAAAGCATTGAATTGAAAAGGATTGTTTAGTCAGAAAAGCATTGAATTGAAAAGCATTGTATAGAGGTCACTGAAAAGCATTGTAAAAAAGACAGTTTAGTAGTCACTGAAAAGCATTGTACTGAAATGAACAGTTTAGCGGTTGCTGTAAAGCATTGTACTGAAAAGGATAGTTTAGTAGTCACTGAAAAGCATTGTAGTGAAAAGGACAGTTTAGTAGTCTATGAAAAGCATTGTACTGAAAAGGACAGTTTAGTGGTTGCTGTAAAGCATTGTACTGAAAAGGATAGTTTAGTAGTCACTGAAAAGCATTGAATTGAAAAGGATTGTTTAGAGGTCACTGAAAAGCATTGTATTTAAAAAGACAGTTTAGTAGTCACTGAAAAGCATTGTACTGAAATGAACAGTTTAGTGGTTGCTGAAAAGCATTGTACTGAAAAGGACAGTTTAGTAGTCACTGAAAAGCATTGTACTGAAAAGGTCAGTTTAGTATTTGCTGAAAAGCATCGAACTGAAAAGAACAGTTTAGTATTTGCTGAAAAGTATCGGACTGAAAAGGACAGTTAAGTAATCGCTGTAAAGCATTGTATGGAAAAGGACAGTTTAGTGGTTGCTGTAAAGCATTGTACTGAATGGACAGTTTAGTAATCACTGAAAAGCATTGTACTGAAAAGGACAGTTTAGTAGTCTATGAAAAGCATTATACTAAAAATGATAGTGTAGTAGTCGCTGAAAAGCATTGTACTGAAAAGGTCAGTTTAGTATTTGCTGAAAAGCATCGTACTGAAAAGGACAGTTTAGTATTTGCTGTAAAGCATTGTACGGAAAAGGACAGTTTAGTGGTTGCTGTAAAGCATTGTACTGAAAAGGATAGTTTAGTAGTCACTGAAAAGCATTGTACTAAAAAGGACAGCTTAGTAGTCACTGAAGAGCCATGTTTGTGAAGGACAATTTTGGTAGTTGCTGTAAAGTTTTATCCTAAAAAGGACAGTTTGAAAAATATTGTCCTAAAAAGGACAGTCTATCACATATCATGGCTGCTGATGGAACGGATACTACACTTTGATCTTAGGTATTGTGTCTGCAGAATGGTTTCTTTTCTTTGTATTTACCCAGGTCCTCCCCACAAGGCTGGATGTGGCACAAGGCTGGTTTTTTATGTGGAGCTTTCTGAGTCCGTAAACTCAGGCAAAAATTGCCCATAGACCCTACCTACACTGGGTAGGGTGGCTGTCTACCTCCTCAGATGAGACTGCCCTTTGCCTAGCCTCGTCTGGGTTCCTCTCTGCCTGGAAGCAGAGCAGCTGACAAGAAGTGTTTGCAAACACAGAGCTTGGATGAACTCCCCTCTGTTTTGTTTCTTAGGCCTTTTTATATGCTGACTCAATTATACAACCATTTCTGGTCCTGGAAGTAAGTTTCTTCTCATGGTTGCTTTTAAAAACATGTGGGAGTACCGACAAGATATGAAAGAATCACTTTCAAAAGGGCAATATTTTATGTGTTGAGTTTTATATAGCTGAGTCAAAAAAAAAGAGCAAATACATGAGTATGTATGTGTGGGTTACCCCACTTGGGCTGCCAAAACACATGCTAGGTGGCACTGTTTAAGTTCTATAAATAGATAAACATTTTCCTTCTTCTTCCTCTTTTTTTCTTTTGCTCCAAGATGTCCTGCTTCTTTCCCTGGTCAACTGATGACTGAACTCTTACATAATTCTTTAATTTTTAATGTCTGTTTTTCCTTTTCAACTGTGTACACATTAATGTAATTTCTCTTAATACATGCATTAATCATCATTTGTTTAAAAATCCATTATGTCTTACTATTTTACCTGGAGTCATGTCAGTCTGCCAATTGTTGGCTTGGTTTGTTTTTTTTTTGTTTTTTGTTTTTGTTTTTTTTGTTTTTTTGTTTTTTTTTTTGCCAAATGATTATTATTACTGGTAATATTTTTTCCCTTATTAATTTCTTCCCTTCAAAAAATGTATTGCTGTAATATTTTTCCTTCAAAAATGTATTGCTGTAATATTTTTTCAAAAAAAAAAAAAAAAAATGTATTGCTGGTGCCTTCAAAAATGTATTCCTGGTAATATTTTTTCCTTCAAAATGTATTGCTGGTAATATTTTTTCCTTCAAAATGTATTGCTGGTAATATTTTTTCCCTTCAAAAATGTATTGCTGGTAATATTTTTCCCTTCAAAAATGTATTGCTGGTAATATTTTTTCCTTCAAAAATGTATTGCTGGTAATATTTCTTCCCTTCAAAAATGTATTTCTGGTAATATTTTCCCTTCAAAAATGTATTGCTGGTAATATTTTTCCCTTCAAAAATGTATGGTAATTTTTTTCCTTCAAAAATGTATTGCTGGTAATATTTTTTCCCTTCAAAAATGTATTGCTGGTAATATTTTTCCCTTCAAAAAATGTATTGCTAGTAATATTTTTCCTTCAAAAATGTATTGCTGGTAATATTTTTTCCTTTCAAAAATGTATTGCTGGTAATATTTCTTCCCTTCAAAAATGTATTCCTGGTAATATTTTTTCCTTCAAAAATGTATTGCTGGTAATATTTCTTCCCTTCAAAAATGTATTCCTGGTAATATTTTTTCCTTCAAAAATGTATTGCTGGTAATATTTTTTCCTTCAAAAATGTATTGCTGGTAATATTTCTTCCCTTCAAAAATGTATTGCTGGTAATATTTCTTTCCTTCAAAAATGTATTGCTGGTAATATTTTTCCTTCAAAAAAATGGTAATATTTCTTCCTTCAAAAAAATGTATTTGGTAATATTTTTCCTTCAAAAATGTATTTCTGGTAATATTTCTTCCTTCAAAAAATGTATTCTGGTAATATTTTTTCCTTCAAAAATGTAAAATGGTAATATTTTTTCCTTCAAAAAATGTATTGCTGGTAATATTTTTCCTCAAAAATGTATTGCTGGTAATATTTCTTCCTTCAAAAAATGTATTCTGGTAATATTTCTTTCCTTCAAAATGTATTGTTGGTAATATTTTTTCCCTTCAAAAATGTATTGTTGGTAATATTTCTTCCTTCAAAAAATGTATTGCTGGTAATATTTTTTCCTTCAAAAATGTATTGCTGGTAATATTTCTTCCCTTCAAAAATGTATTGCTGGTAATATTTCTTCCCTTCAAAAATGTATTGCTGGTAATATTTTTTCATTCAAAAATGTATTGCTGGTAATATTTTTTCATTCAAAAATGTATTGCTGGTAATGTTTCTTTTTTCTAAAAATGTATTGCTGTAATAGTTTTATTTTATATTTTTCAAAAATGTATTGCTGGTAATAATTGTTTCCTTCAAAAATTCATTGCTGGTAATAATTTTTACAAAAATGCATTGCTGGTACTAAAACCCATTTTTACACTTTCATAGTTCTCTGACCCCAGCTTAGGGTTAAACACCCATCAACAACCAGGACCCCAACAGGTGCCACCACCCCAGGCCAGAATGGACTTGGGAACACCAACCATCAAGAAGTAGTTCCATGCTCCTCAAAACTTCCATATCAGAGGCCCTGCTGCCAGATGTAGTTTATTGTCTTACCCAGGATATGGATGTAGTTTATTGTGTTACGCTGGATGGGCCAATTATTATTTGTGGGACAAATGTCCCCTTTAATCCTCTCAACAAAAGTGGTGACCCCTGCAACACACACAAAAGAAAGAAGATAAGTTAAGAATTATGTATGCTCCAAGATGTAGCACAATATGGTAAAGACGTCCCTGCTGGTGAATGTTTCTTTCCTTGGTCCACTGATGACTGAACACTCTTTCCATTTTCCAGTGCATGGCATTTGCAAGTGTTTCCCAAACCTTTGCCCATGAAGTAAATCAACCTTTTCTTTTGTTATTCCAACTCAATGCAAGGCTGACTTGTGCTCAACTGTTATAAACATGCTTCTCACGTCTTGGCTGAATTCTGGACGAGAAAATGAAACTCTTTTTCACTATCCAGCACATAGTGTTTGCACGTGCTTTACCAAAACTCCACCGATGAAGTAAGACAAGTTTTACTTTGGTCATTCAAACTCATCGCAAGGCTGACTTAAGCTCAACCATTATAACTACCGATGATGTAAGTACAACCTTTTGGTTGTTCTAACTCAGTGCAAGTCTGACTTGATCTTGACCATTATAACGATGCTTATCTTTAGTTACATTAACTTCCGCACCAGAAAAAGAAAGCAAACATGCCCGAGAGAGATTAAGAATTTTGTTTCACTAGTTTATATTAAAAAAAAGAATTGACTGTCTGTAGTAGAAACATGAGTTTTTGTATGTGCCTTCTTTAATTGTATATGTATGAATATGTACACACTTAAATACACCCAGCACTGAACTTTAAATTCAATAGTCCTCTTGGATGCTAGAAGGAGAAGAGAGAAAAAGAGAAAGAGGACAGGAAGTGTCCCATTTTTATTGTTTGGTTTGGTTTGATTTGGTTTGTTTTGCAGCATATCAATCTCAATGGGTTATTTAATGCTGACAAAATTTTTATTGCTGGTAATATTTTGTTTTGTCAAAAATCTATTTCAGGTAATTTTTTTTCCTCAAAAATGTATAGCTGGTAATATTATTTTAAAAAAATGTATTGCTGGCATTATTTTTTTCAAAAATATATTGCTGGTAATAGTTTTTTTTCTTCAAAAATTTATCTCTGGTAATAATTTTTTTACAAAGTATTTCTAGTATTAAAATCTATTTTTACACTTTCATAATGCTTTTTACCTCAGTTTGGGGGTTAACTATTTGTCCATAACGGGGACCCTAACAGGTGCTGCCACCCCGGGTCAGGGTGGACCTGGGAACACCAGTAATTAAGAGGTGGTTCCACGCTCTTCAAAACCTCTTGATCAGAGGCCTTGCTGTTGGACGCAGTTTATCGTCTTACCCTGGACGCGGATGTAGTTTATCATCATACCCTGGACGCAGATGTAGTTTATCATCTTACCCAGGATGGCCCATTTCTTTTAGGTGCTTTGTAATGCTATCTAATGGCTTCTTGGTAAAACTGGCAAAGCAATGTCGGGATAACCCACAGATGCAACATCACCAGCCTGTCACTCGGCTAACACTATTTCCATGTTTGTTTCACCAGTTCAAACATTTACAACTAAGACATGCATGCTTCATCCACATGGCCAAACCGATCCCACTCTCTCCATATTCCATTTGTAAGGAGGAAGTTCTAATCTGAAAGCTTTTTTTTTTAAATTTGTGTCCAGACTCTTAAAATATACTAGTAGCATAGCCCGGCGTTGCCCGTGCTTGATTCAAAAATCGTATGATTCATACAGCAATCGCTATCACTTGACTTAAAATATGTTTGCCCTTCCTTGCCTTTAAAGGAGTGCCCTTTTCCGTGCTGATGTTGCTACATGCTTTACTTCTTGCCTATCTCACACTGCGAATTTTTTCTAAGCTCTATACTAAACATTAAATCTGTTACGAAAAAAGAACTAAACAAAATGAACACAAAACGATCAGCTTTAAAAAAGGACTCATAACTGGAAATACCGAATGAAAAAAGAATGTTAACAACAAATAATTTTTCACACCCAACCCAGTTCTGCAGAATCAGAATCAAGCGAATGAGCCAATTGGAGTAAAGTGCCATGCAGATTTAAATTTTCTCACTTGTGATGAATGCAGCTATCAATTCTTTTTGCATGCTAGCATGCTAGTTAACATTCGTGTCAGTCAGCTGTTGGCCTTCACACTGGCCAATAGAATCTTTCTGCCTATTCGTGGCAGCCAGCTATTGGCTCTCACTCTGACCAGTAGAAAATGGCCGCAAACTACATGAAAAGTGCCGTAGAAGCATGAAAAAAATCGATTATTTCCACTGGGAGTTGGGAAATGCAACGTTGGTCTTGGCCTTCCCACTAACTTGGAGCATGTGCATGTAAATTTTGGTGCAAATCCATCGAAAATTGCAGCAGTGCATTCATTACACACACACACACACACACACACACACACACATCCTGCCTTTTATAGATAGAGATTACCATTTTTGGTAGATTTTCAGTTGTCAAAATATGGAATAGTCAGGGACAAGGTGGTGGAGAGAATGAAAAAATATTCTTTCAAAAATTTTGAAACTACCAGCATCTCTCATTTCAAGCTCATCAACAAAGCCCAGTCTGATGAAATCTTAATGGATGAAACATGTTACAAAAATATTTTTTCAATTTGTCATACTCTTTTTTTTAAACGCTGTTTGCCCAACAAAATTATATATCATTATATCATAAGCATATTTATAATTTTTATATAATTTATTGTTTCAGTATAAAAAGAAAAATTCCTCTATTTAGATATCTGAGACTGCTTTATTTCCCTTTTAATGTTTGGAGTTAAAATTATTCGCACCTGTGGTGTGGTAGGTATATAATTTGGCTGATTTGCTTTTTATTGGTTCATGTTTTAAGAAAGTGCCCAACATTGGGTTTTAGTTCTGCGTGTTTGTATTGCATCAGGGTCACCAATTGTAGTGGGTTGGTATTTGGTTTTTCGTCTGGTATCGGAAGATGGTAATGTTTTGGGACACAATAAATAACACACAAACTTGGCTGGAAAATTAAAGGTCAATTTTTATTGATGCACATGTGCGTACTAAACTCGGAGGTAAGAGATTGGTCGACCTCAAGATATCGAGAAAGGGTGACTGAATCATCTTTCCTTAAGACTGCAGCAAAACATGTCCAAATCCAATGATTTGAAAGTATCCAGAAACTAGATGATCTAGATTTCTGCTAACTTGGGTAACTGGCTACCTTTCAGGGTGCACCGGTTGAGAAACGCTGCTCCATGTGCCTTGACATGTATCTTGCATGGATAAGTGGAGGAATGATGTATTTAACACACAAAATATGTGGTTCTTTTTTTATTCGCTTTTTGTTCAAATTATAAATTTTTTCTGGCAAAATATTATCCTGTGATTTGTAATAAATGTTTTTTTTCTGTTTATCTATCCTTATTTTTTTTATTTTATTTATTTATTTTTTTTCAACACTTTTTCCAAAGTCGTTTATCTGAAGCGGTTTGGTATTTGGTTTTTCATCTGGTATCAAAAGATAGTAATATTGTTGGACCACAATAAATAACACAAAAACTTGGATGAAAAATTAAGAGTCATTTTTATCGACACACTTGTGTGTAGTAAACTCACAGGTAAGAGAGTAGTCAGCCTCAAGGCAACATGACTATTAGAGAGGCTGACTGAATCTCCTTTCCTTTAGGATCACTGCAAAACATGTCCGAATCCAATGATTCGGAAGTATCCAGATTCTCAATGATCTCCTTTCCGGAAGTTGAGTCACAAACTTTGAACATGACCGGAAACTCTTTTTCTGGCTTCCGTTTGCATTATGGGAAAATTAAATTATTTATTTTTTTAATTATTATGTTTATTATTCATTTTATCTATTATTTAATTTTCATTCTCCCACGCACTGTCCATATTCCAAATATAAAGAAGAAGTTCCATTTAGGTATCTTTCTTCCCAAGAACAGTTGCTTGTAGAACAGACTTTCACATGGATGCCTGCCTGAATGTAATAAGTTTAACGTCTTCAATTCAATCATTGTCCAGCCTCTATATCCAAGCAGATGTCCCTTCCTTCTCTTACGTTCATTCAGTAACCTTCTACGTTAAATTTGAAGATTATAATTATCATGGAAGCAAGTAAGAGGAAGGGAGTTCCACTGTTGGGAAGTGTGAGATAAGAAGCTGTTGGAATAGAAGAGGCAGTTACATTTAACTGTTTTTGACAGTGAAAGGGCAGGACCGAGATACCATTCTAATAGCATGTTTAAATTCTTGCAGTTGGGGTACAAGTGAAAGTAGTTCATCAGAACAGTTGCCATGAAAATGAATTCAACTATTTGTAGCATTTACTTTTTAAAAAAGTGCTAACTACAATGAAGACTAATATTATTATTATTTTTATTATCAGAGATTATCATAAAAATGTGTTGAAATCCCTGCACAACAGCGTTCATGTTTCAATACTTTGATTGTCCTTCTTCAGGTAATAGTAAGTAACTGGTTATTAAATGATTTTTAAGAAAATTTTCTTAAAAATCATGTAACCACCAATTCTTACCATCAACTAAAGAAGTACAATCAAAATATTGAAAACATGAAAACATCTTCGATTTCAAATGTTTTTTTATAATCTTTATAATAAAAATTATATATTTATATAAAATTTATGTACATATATATACATACATATATATATATATATATATATATAAAAAAAAAAAGAAAAACAGTAAGATATAAAATCCGGTGTTCTTATAGATATTTTATTTTTACAAAATAGTGCTCAATGTAAATTTATATTATATATAAATATATATATGGTTTTTTATATATATGTTTATAAAATAATTTTATTTTTGCAAATAAATTAAAAGCATTAGTTCCATTTATCTTCAAGCGAATTTATGTATTTAAAACCGGTAAATTTTAAAAGTTACTCCAAAATTCGGAAGATGAAATGGAACTAATATTGCAAAAAAAATAGTTTTAGGGTTATATACTTTTTAAATCATATATATATTTTAAATCAATTAATTTAATATATATATATATGCAATTTTTATAAATATATATATATATATATATATATATTATAAAGCTATTTAAGATCATGATGAGGTTTATATTATATATATATATATATATATATATATATATATATATATATATATCGGTATTACTCACAATATGTGAATCTATCATTCAACTAATTTACCTTAATCTTAATTGGTCTTGTGTTTAAACCCCCTATAAGTTATTAATAACACTAAACCATTATGGTCTAAATACTATTTAGTGAAAATCCCAGTAAAACACACTTGTTGCTTGAATAGGATAGTATCCCATAGTAGGAACCAAAATTTAGTTACAGACAACGAAAGGTTCTAGTCATAAATAAACTCCTACCCCAGACCACTTCCCCGTAATGAGATACCTTATGCCCTTCCCAGTCACCAACACAAGGCCCTTATCAAAGACAAGGCATTGCTCAGAGGAGGACTGATATTGAAAATAAAGTCAAAATTCCAGACAGACACTTAAGGGCTGAAGATGGCCGGTGTCAGACCAGCTTGAAATAGACTATAGCCATGTAAGGTAATTTATATATATTATTTATATATTTATATATTATATATATACTTATTGGAAAGCACTCAATATCAGTGATAAAGCTAACACATTTAGTTGGATTGATGTGTGTTTGTGACTCGGGTTTCACGCTCTCTGCGATCATCAGACAAACTGATTAGTTTTTAAATTTGGGATTTATTTATGGTTGCATATATCGGTGTTTTTATGGCAATGGGAGGAAAAATTGTTGTCAGAATTCCACTCATATGTAATCAGACATGCATACACACACATTCATGTATTGCAGCTCACACAAAGTAAAACATATATGAACAGCTTGGGACTGGGTATATATGCGCATCCATATGTCATTACATACATACGTACGCAATATATATATATATATATATATATATAAATAAACATTTTTATGTTTAACATTCTTTTTATAGATAGAAGTATTTTAGTGAATGCTCTGTTTATAATAAACAGTATTAAATAACATTTACCGGCCTGAATGTCCGAAAAATTTTCACAGAAAATATTTCCCCTCTGACATTCAGGTGGGTAAATCTTGTTTAATACTGTTTATTATAAACAGAGCATTTACTTAAATATTTGTATCTATAAAAAGAATGTATAGACATAAAAATGTCTTAAAATAATTGTCGGACTTTGTTCATAATGTGTGACGTCATTTGTTTACATTGGATACGCATTGAGCAGATATGAATGTACGTGAGAGAATCATGGAAGATGGCAGTTTAAAGGCAGTAAATTCGACCTTACCAATCGAACGATCCTTTGTGGCCGAGCGGTTAGGTTAGGCACGTCAAGCTAAATGACGGTTCCGTATAGGATGCAGGTTCGAATCCTGTCAAAGGATAAATATTTTCTATGAAAATTTCTTGCACATTCAGGCCGGTAAATGTTATTTAATACTGTTTATTATAAAATACTTGTATCTATAAAAAGAATGTTAAACATAAAAATGTCTTTCTTGTCGGACTTTGTCCATTTCATAATGTATATATATATATATATATATGCACGCATACGCACACGTATATATATATACATACATATACACACAGGCAGTTAGACACACATGTATCTGTCTGTCTCTCTCTCTATATGTATGTGTGTGTGGGAGAGATAGAGTGTATTCATAATGATGGGAGCTACATTAATGAATAAATTCTTTTTAAATAAATTTCTGGGTTTTCAAGTTTCTACAATGTTTTGATAAAGGTTTTATTAATATGAATTCTTCATAGAATCATTATTCTATTTCCAATGTAATTTCGCTGGTTTTCAAAGAACTTATGCTGCCTTTCAAGTAACTAATCATTTCAAGGAAAATTATTTATAATATCAATATGTCAATGGAGACTTGCATGCTAAATGAATAAAGGGAATATGTAGGATTTTTTTTATAAGACTTGTTCATAAAACTTAGGGAGTACTTCTTACTTTGAATTTGCAATTATACTGAGCCGTAGAATGACTGTAAATAAATTTTCATGGAAACAATTTATCTTTCCACAATAAGCATATTTTTTTTACTTCTTTTTATGACATCTATCTATTTATCTAAGTCTGTTCATTATCTGTATATTTCATATATATATATATATATATATATATATATATATATATATATATATATATATATATATATAAATGTATATATAAATAAATGTAAATATATATATATATATATATATATATATATATATATGTCCAGTTGAATAAATTACAGACAATGTGTCTGCTAATTTTTAACAAAATCCGTTCATACTCACGAATAACCTTCCGTGTATTGATGTTAAAGGATGAGAGAAATGTGCTATAGCTGTTTAAATTTCTTTTATTTTTCATTTCCCAAGTACTTTCGATCTTCTTCCAAGATCATCTTCAGGAGTGCAAGTAATACAAAACTATATGTTGTTCATTAGTATAAGGATTTATATAAAAGTACTTAGGGAAAATAAAATAACAGAAATTTAAACAGCTATAGAACATTTCTCTCATCGTTAGCATCAATACACGGAAGGTTATTCGTGAGTATGAACGTAATGTCTGTAATTTATTCAATCAGACACACACAGACACACACACACACACACACACAACTTTTAAAACCATTTATTTTACATTTCACTTGATAAGACACCGGAGGTGTTGAAACAAAATGGCTATTTTTGTAGTGATTTTATAACATATTTATGTTATAATTTTTAAATAAATAATTACATATATATATATATATATATATAGTAAAGGTAACAAATCTGTTGGTATATAATCCAAGTGGATCCTAGTAAGATGAAATATTAAAACTGATCCACAATAAATGATCAATATGTTTATTATTACAGAGCAAATAATTAATAAACAATAAAATCTAAAATCACCTAATATGGAGAATAGCCTATTACGGCAGATGAAGATATTGGTCATCTCTCTAATCAACCCTGGTGTGAGAAAAGATATAAATTTTAGAAAAATAGAAAAGAACACGCTAGGTTAATAATCCGAAAACAAAAATCTTTAGACATTTAACGGCAAAACAATGATGCCAATAACTCTCTGGCGCTGAGAATGCCAATTGTTGGAAAACAGCAAGAACATATATCTATTGAAGCAATGATGATTGGTTTATATATATATATATATATATATATATATATATATATAGTTTATGCAAATTTAGGTAATCCGTATGGGTAGACCTGAGGAGGATGATATCCAGAGAGCTCAATGCAAAATTCAGAGCAGATATGTTTGAATAAAAGACAGACCACGTTAAGATTCCATGTAATAAGTTATTTCACCATAACCCCTTTAACAGGGTTCTGGATTATCGAACTTTACTTCCAAAAGCTGAAATGAAAAATGAAAAGAAATTCACACGTTTTTTACGGATAACCTCATCAAGTATACGTAAAATTAACGAAGTGAGGAAGTGATTGGGGGAGAGAGGATATGAGTAGATGTTGTGTCATATGTATCATTTAGTAAACATATTTTAACCCCAGTATGTCAAATTCTAAGATGTTGTTCAAATTTAACGCGTCTCGTCTTTAGATAAAGGTACGCTACTTGATGAACGTAAGAACGACATTAAAGGAAGACTTTTACAAGTAAGTCAATAAAGAACCCGACAGGTTTCATTCATATTCTTAGACGTGGTCTGTTTTATTCATATATATATATATATATATATATATATATATGGCACCTTGAGGTGCCTGGGTGCCTTGTCTTACAGAACAATTACGATTAATTATGAGTAAAAACTGGGTGCCTTGTGCTATCTAGTTATATAAATATATATATATATATATATATATATATATATATATATATATATGGACATTAAAGTCAACACCTAACAGATGTAGTCTTTTCATGCTTACTCTCTCTCTCGCTCTCTCTCTCTCTCTCTCTATATATATATATATATATATATATATATATATATATATATATATATATATATATATATATATATATATGTAAGCAAATATATGGATATAGATCCGACAGTATGAAGAAAAATATACGGAAAAAAACAAAAATCCTAATATGCAAAATCCTAATATGCTAATGTTAAATGTTTTATGCTGTTTTAATGAAACATGAATTGAATATAGTTTAACTGTTTAATTATGTTTTAGAACTTAATATATTCCTTGAAGAACCAGGTCTATTAGACCTGTAAATTTAATCTTGAAGAAACCAAAAGATAATCATGGTACTGAAATTTTATTTTCATTTTGTGCTGGCATATATATATATATATATATATATATATATATATATATATATTATATTAACAAATATATGGATATAATCCGACAGTATGAAGAAAAATATACGGAAAAAACAAACAAAAAAATCCTAATATGTTAATATATGTCAATCGTCGGACGTTTAGATTTTTTCAGGACATATTCATGAAACATGTTTTATAGACCATATTCCAATATGAAAAAGACGATAGACATAAAAGCAAGACCAATCCAAACAGATAACTTCTTTTATATTAACATTAAAACAGCATAATTGCATATTAGGATTTTGCTTGTTTTTTTCCATATTTTTGTTCATATATATATATGTATATACATATATATATGTATATACATACATATGGACATTGTCAACACCTGACAGATGTAGTCTGTTTCATGCTTACTCTCTCTCTCCCTCTCTCTCTCTCTCTCTCTATATATATATATATATATATTGTGTATATTTAGGCAGCAATTTTTCATTGATGCATGTTTCATTAAATAATATAGACAAGTTTTGTGTATTTATTTTAAGCAAATTCTTTTCATATTGTCTGATAAGCTTAATAACATTATCATTGAAAGACGAAAGGAAATCACCATATTGATACATGTTTAAAACCAATCTAAGCTTTCGGCTTACATAAGTCATGATCAAAGATGACAATTACTTTTCAATATATCAATCAATACGCAAAACAATAATGATAGTCTGTTTTTGTTGCATGAAAAATTATGAAATCTTCACAAACATTCTTAAATGCCTATAGTTGATAACCGTAGCAATTGGTTTATAGCAATGTTTTCCCACACTTAATACTTCTCGTTTTAACTCTCGCATGGTCATGTGTGACATCACGAGCTGTGACACAATTTCCACTTCCATGTCCATTTTTTGAAATTTGTAATATATATGCCCCCAACACATGGATGTGTATGTGCGCTTAGCTTTGGATTGTTTATATGGATGTGTTTGTGTGAAGTAAAATGCATACACCTGTATGTATATGTGTCTATGTGTATGAGAGTGCCACCCCGAACAAACACAGAAGTAAATTCCCCCTTCTGCCACCAAACATAGTCAAAGAAGCATAAATAAATCCAATTTCAAAAAATAGACCAATTTGTCTGATGATTGCAAAAGCGTGAAACCCAGGGTCACAAACTCATATCCATACAACTGAATATATATATATATATATATATATATATATATATATATATATATATAATGAAGAAATATAGTTTTAAGGTGTGCTATATTTATGGGATAAAGTGCTCAATATAAGAGAAAGAGTGTAAATATAGATATAAAAGTGGACATAGAGGTCAACACTCAGAGGCGACAGGCAGTTTCATGCACTTCTAGCATGAAAAAGCCTGTCCTTCTGTAAAAAGTGTTGACCTCTATGTCCATTTTTATATTCTATCTATATATATATATATATATATATATATATATATAGATAGATAGATAGATAGATAGATAGATATATACATTTGTGTGTGTGTGTGTGAAATGAAAATTAAGAGACCAAGTGTACTGCATGAAGTGAACCAATGATTGTCTATTGATGGTCGGAGATATGGATGGAATTCTTCCTAGTTTGGTTTGATAAATATCTATAAAGTTTCAGTCAAGATCTCATTCAAACTAAACATTTTCTCTCGAATGGGAACAGTTAATCGAAACAATTTTCTATTTGGGATTCTTTTTAAGTCCTGCCAAGCATAGAAGACCTGTCCCCGGGCGCTACCATTTTTGGCTGAGGTGTTGAATGCTGTTCTGGATCAATGCCAAGATTTTTGCTTTTGTAATAAATCATAATCTTCATGCCTGCAAAAAAAAAAAGGTGTGTCAAAAGAATGGTTATCCACTTGACAACTCTGTAACTGTATACGTTTTGACTCCCTGGAAATGTTTATTTTTTTTTAAACAGCGGTGATTTGAATTTTAATAAACCCCAAACATATGATAGCAGAGTGTTATACCGGAACATACCTATTCTATTGTTAATAGACTCTCCCACAGATAATAAGTAGTAGTAGTAGCAATCGCCAGGGGGCTCAGAGTGAGTTGGTGAGTTAGTCGATGTCGGACATTAAAGTATCAACCATCACAACTAGATTGCTGCATTATTAACTCTTATTTCAAGTTCCTAACATTTTGTACGTCGGACCCTTTCAGGACCGACTTAGTGAAATACAAGCCTCCACTGTGAAAATTACTCTACAACACAGAGTTACACATTTTCTTTATTATTGAGAACTGACAACAAAGATGTTAAACACAATTTATTTATTAGATTGCTTATTTACAAGATTATTTATTTATTAGATTGATTGGTAAATGCTGAATATTACATTGTACTTGGTTCACATATTTTCATGTAGATTCAATAACAGTTTTTTTTTTACATAAGAGATTAATTTTTTTCTAATATGTTTCCTCTTTGAGAGAACAAAAGTTTACAGTTTGTTTTTTAGAAATAATACCTGTCTGAAAACTTCCTTGTAGTTCCACTATTAAATATAAAATTTGTATTTCTTTCTCCTCTCGAGACAAAAATGGGCAACATTTAACCTTCGTGCCTGCAAAAAAATAGTGTGTCAAAAGGATAGTTTCTCCCTTGACACTGCTATTACTGTATACACTTTTGACTCCCTCGGCAATGTTTGTTTATGATGTAATGGAATAACCAGTCATCCCCCCATGAATGATTACACTATAGGTAGTAAGTACCTCTAAAGTCAACTGTCTATGAGAGACTCGGGAGAGAGGTGCATGTGAGCAAGACAACACAAGCACGTCCGACTTTAAAATTAGTGCCACTCATTACTAGATTGAGTCCTGTGTGCATAACTGTACTGTATTTCATGTTGTACTTGTTGTGTACAATAAACCTTTTTTCTAAAATCTACCTGGTGTTATGTGTTTATTCTCTTAGCATGGAACATAACTGTTTATTATTTTGAAAAGCAATGACTTGAATTTTAATAAAACCTGAATATTTGAAAGTGGATTTATACATTTTTTTTAATCATGAAAATTGGCAACAAAAATATTAAACAGTATTTATTTATTAGACTGAATTAAAAAATAACTTCATAGTTGTTTATAAAATGTTAAATAATAAATATTACATTGTAGTTAGTTTACATATTTTAATAATTTTATATAAATTTTTGAATAAAAGATTTTTTTCAAATTTATTTCATTATAAAATAGTAAATAATAAATCCTTATAAATGGTAAATAATAAATATTGCATTGTAGTTAGTTTACATATTTTGAAAATTTTATATAAATTTTTGAATAAAAAGATTTTTTCAAATTTATTTTTTTTATAAAATAGTAAATAATAAATCCTTATAAATGGTAAATAATAAATATTACATTGTAGTTAGTTTATATATTTTGATAATTTTATATAAATTTTTGAATAAAAGAAATTTTTTTCAAATTTATTTCTTTATAAAATGGTAAATAATAAATCCTTATAAACAGTAAATAATAAATATTGTATTGTACGTGGTTCACATATTTTTATAATCTTGTAAAAGAATTTTGCTGAGGGAGTCAAAAGTGCATACAGTAATAGCAGTATCAAGGGAACAACTGTCCCTTTGAGACACCATTTTATTTGGGGTGGGGGGTCACAAAGGTTAAATATTGTCTAAAAATGTTTAATTGTGCAATCATTTGAAATATCTATGCATCATTTAAAATTTAAAATTTCAATGATTGAAAAGTAATTACCACTCTTTTCCTGGATTTGTTTAATTTCACACAACCAAGTCCTTCTGTTTCCTCCAACGACACGGCAATGGACTGTATCGCCTGCATCCATTCATCCCTATGAAAATAAGTGAATGAATAAAACATCAGTTTTATAAACATTTTGACAAAACCAATAATGGTAAAAAAAAAAAAAAATATTTCAAAAGAAATAGTGGATTTAATTTTAACCCAACATTTTTATTATGTGAAACAATATTTTTTGATAAAAACTTTATTTGAAATAGATGTTTTTATTTTAAAGAGTTTGTATTAACATCTAACAGCCTGTACACCCAAGAACTTTAAATAAAGAAAATGTATTCATCGTTATTGATAAAGTGGTAAATAATAAATATTGCATTGTAATTGGTTCACATATGTTTATGTTGTAAATAAGCATTGTTGAGTGAGTCAAAAGTGTATCAAGGGAATAAACATACTTTTTAAACACTGTTTATTTTTGTGAGCTCAAAGTTTAAATGTTGCCAAATTCATATGGTGGCCATATTTAATCCATCTATATTCCTATCTATCTATCTCAGTCAATGTATCTATCTATCTATCTATCTATCTATCTATCTATCTATCTATCTATTCATCTAATTTTAAACATTGGCAAATTCATATGGTGGGTTAATCATCTATATTCTATCTATCTATAGTTAATCTATCTATCCATCTATCTATCTATCTATCTATTCATCTAATTTTAAACATTGGCAAATCATATCATAGTTAATCTATCTATGTTCCCATTCATCTATCTCAGTCCCAATCATCCAATCATTCTATCTATCTATTGTATCTATCTAATTTTAAACATGACCTATCTATGTTCCATTCATCTATCTCAGTCCCAATCTATTCATCTATCTATCTCATCTATCTAATTTAATTTTAAACATTGGCAATTCATTTAGTTAATTCATCTATGTCCTATCTATCTATCTCATTTCCCAATCTATCTATCTATCTATCTATCTATCATCTATCTATCTATCTATCTATCTAATTTTAAACATTGGCAAATCTATTATGTTAATCTATGTTCTAATGAAATATTCTATTATCTATCTCATTCATATTAAACATTGGCAAATATGGTGGCCCATAGATCTCAGTCCCAATTATCTGTCTATCTAATCTATCTATCTAAAATCTGTATTATTTATTTATCTATGAATTTTAAACATTGGCAAACATATTGCAAATCTATTCATCTTCCCATTCATTATCTCAGTCCCAATTTTATCTATCATTCTTTATCTATTTATTCATCCTAATCTATCTAATTTTTTCGGGCCATATGGTGGCCATAGTTAATCTAATGTTAAATTCATTATCTCAGTCCCAATCTATCTATCTATCTATCTATCTATCTATCTATCTATCTATCTATCTATCTATCTATCTAATTTTAAACATTGGCAAATTCATATGGTGGCCATAGTTAATCTATCTATGTTCCTATCTATCTATCTCAGTCCCAATCTATCTATCTATCTATCTATCTATCTATCTATCTATCTATCTATCTATCTATCTATCTAATTTTAAACATTGGCAAATTCATATGGAGTTAATCTTATATATATATATATATCTATCTATCTATCTATCTATCTATCTATCTATCTATCTATCTCCATTCCAATCTATCTATTGTAATCTTTACATGACCTATCTATATATCTATTGTATTCTCTTCATTATCTATTTATCATAATCTCTTCACTATCTATCTATCTATCTATCTATCTATCTATCTATCTATCTATCTATTATGTATCTATCTAATGAAATATTCCCATTATGAAAACATTGTTTTACAGAATTAACTCTAATTTTGAAAAACTGTTTTTTATGGGCCTGAATGTTAAACATTGGCAAACTCATAGTTAAGTCAATTTTATGCCTTTTATCATTTAGCCAACACTTTTCTGCCAACAGTTGCATGTACAATGACATTTCTAAGATTTCATTAACATTGTTTAAAATTTATGCCAGGGTCACTTATATCAATCTGGTTTGATTGCTGATGATGGTAAAAATGAATTTCATTTATATACATACATACATATATATATATATATATATATATATATATATGCTTTAAGTTGCTCATTAAAGACCATTAATTTCAATATTGAGTCATTTGCAATTTGTAGAATTTGTATTACAACTATTTTTAATCAAGGCGATAATCGCAAAAGGGTTACAGGAAGGAAAGAGAATGAAGACTTTAATGAATATTTATCTATCCATCTGTGTTTTCACATCTATCTATCTATCTATCTATCTATCTATCTATCTATCTATCTATTGTAATCTCTTCACTATCTATCTATCTATCTATCTATCTATCTATCTATTGTAATCTCTTCACTATCTATCTATCTATCTATCTATCTATCTATCTATCTATCTATGTAGTGAAACATTCTCATTATGAAAACATATGAATATTCTCATTATGAAAACATTGTTTTACAAAATTAAATTTGCCAACAGTCACCTTTACATGTACGACATTCCATGACAGTGAAGAGTTCTGCATAAAGGGTCATAAAACAATAATAGTGATACAATAATGGTGAGACACCGTATATGTATGGAGAGGGAATATACACATATATACATGCATGCTGGGAGAAACACAAGAAAATGGAAATAGATCTAAGAACACACAGGGGTCATTAAAACATTAAAAGATAAGACACTGATAACTACTTCATCATTTCTCTCAGACCAATCTTAATTGTTTTATGACCCTTTGCACAGAACTCTTCACTGCCAATTCAAGAAAGATATACGGATAACTAACACAAAAACAGAGAATGTCTCATATCGAGAATATTTAACATCGAAAAACATAAAGGAAAAAAAATGAATTATTTTTAATAATATGTGGAAATCTTCACCCTTTACCTGATGATGGTTGCATGACCAGAAACGCGTGTAGTAAAATTATAGAAAATTATGGAAAATAAAGCATAATATTTTAAAAAAAAAATCCACATTACAACCAAAAACGTTTGCAATATCTCTCTTCTTTTTAATATACACACTTTTCTCTCATTGAAACTATTATAACCACTTCCTTATATATATATATATATATATATATATATATATATATATATATATATATATATTGCTTTAAGGTGGTCATTAAAGTGACCATTAAGTTCAATATTGGGAACTTGATACTGATCCAAATTTGTGCAAATTAACTGAAACAAAACAAATAATTCTGTTATTATTTACTTTATCCAGTGTACATGTTAGTACTTTGTGTATCCATTCCAAAAAGTCATTTATTGCAGATTAATTCTCGATTGGATTTAAATCAGGAGAGTTTCCAGGCCAGTCTATAGTACTTTGATATGCTCACTGGTAAGACTTGCCAATGTGTTTGCGCAGTGTTACAGTTTTCTTACGCTTCCTTGAAGTAACATCAATCGTAGACAATGACAGTAAGACAACTAATCAACAGTCGAGACAATAGTGTGTGAGCGTGATAAAAATCTGATGCAATCATGGATGACGCAATACTTTTCACGGCCAAACAAATTTCATTGTACACCCCGAAAATAGATTTATATTAATGCACACCAATTCAAATGACCTAATCCGAGGAAAAAATAGAAATCGATTACACCCTGTCACTCCAGTGGATCTAAAACTGACTGTATGGTGAAAGAAAGGAGACTAAAATGGTTGTTTCAATTAATTTGCCAAAGGGTTAATAATTCCTAATAATTTTCTAATTTCACTTCTAATTGATTTTTGCTGGGTTTTGTTTTTTGAAATGTCTGGTTGAAAACTAATGATATTTTTGCTGAGAGTTATTTTATTACAAAATTACAGTCGGAAATGTCAAGTCCCTTTCAATTATAGAATTTATTGTTTACATATCGTTTCAAAAAAAATGGAAGCCATATTTAAATAATTTTACAACTCCATCAGTTACATTTCCTGCATGAGTAATATATATTTTTTATCAATACAGTTAAGTCTATTGTCACATACAAGAAAGAATATCATGCTCTTTTAAATAATATCATAAATATATAATATATATATATAAATATATATATAAAATATAAAATAAATAAGATATATATAAAAATATATATATATATTTAAAATATATATATATATATATATATATATATATATAATATAATTTTAAAAAAATATGATTCCATCGCTACATAAGAGTTCTCAGGAGCTAAAAAACTTCAATTTAATTATAAAAATTAAATTGAATTAAAGTATCAAACTCTGTTTCATCTTCAAGTGAAAATTTTTGGAATTACTAATCTTGAAATTTACACAGCTTTATAAGCATATTCATTTGTAAAATTAATTACTATGGAAACGGCTGAAACAATTATTTCAATAAGGGGTGTAAGGGTAACATATGAGTTACTTTTGGAAAGAGGTCAAGTCAAGGTAGGGTCGGGGTGTCTATTTTAAAGCGAATGATGACATTTATTATATGCATATCGTCTAGTCTGTTTCAGCGACAGAGAGTTATTGGCATCATTGTTATGCCGTTAAATGTCTAAAAGATTTTTTCGGATTATTAACCTAATGTGTCTTTTTTCCTATTTTTCTATATACTTACACACACACACACACACACACACACACACACACACATATATATATATATATATATATATATATATATATATATATATATATATTAGCTTTCACAGTTAAATTTCTATTTCTGACACAAACTCAGTTCCCACCAGGGTTGATAAGAGAGATGACCGATATGTTCGTCTGCCAAAATAGGCTATTCCCCATATGAGGTTAATTTGGATTTTATTTTTTATTAATTATTTGCTCTGTAATAATAAATATATTGAGCATGTATTGTGGATCAGTTTTAATATTTCATCTTACTAGGATCCACTTGGATTATATAGCAATGGATTTGTTACCTTTATATATATATATATATATATATATATATATAATTATTTATTTAAAAATTATAACATAAATATGTCATAAAATCACTACAAAAATAGCCATTTTGTTTCAACACCTCCAGTGTCTTATCAAGTGATGATGTTGAATGTAAAATAAATGATTTTAAAAGTTTTTTTTGTGTGTATGTGTGTGTGTGTGTGTGTGTGTGTGTGTGTGTGTGTGTCTGATTGAATAAATTACAGACATTATGTCTGATAAGTTTTAACAAAATCCATTCATACTCATGAATAATCTTCCATTTATTAATCTTAAAAGATGAGAGAAATGTGCTATAGCTGTTTAAATTTCTTTTATTTTCATTTCCCAAGTACTTTCGGTCTTCTCTCAAGATCATCTTCAGGGTTGCAAGTGATACAAAACCATATGTTGTTCATTGATATATGTATTTATACAAAGTTGTGTGCTATTATCCATTAAATGTCTAAAGATTTTTTTTTTCTAAAAGGGTTGTTTGTATATAAATGCATTGTATTAAACTACAATGGTTTTTTTTATGACTTCATAAAGGGGTTTTATCTTATGATTGGGTTAAGCTTTTAGACCTTTTAATAAACTATGAAATTTTAAAATTTTTAAGCTAATTATTTAATGCAAAAATTTGTTGATGTCAGTAAAAAACCGTTAACTCATGTCTACGGTTTAATTTAAATTTTCATTTTTCATTAGTTTTTCATGTAGGCATAAAGGGCATGGGTCATTTACAAACTCTTGTTCAATTTAGGCTCTACTTATGTATTTTTTTTTAAATAAAACACAAATACTAAAGAACTTTGGATTATTTACCTAACATGTTCTTTCCAATTTTTCTATATATTACACACACACACACACACACACACACACACACACACACACACACACATATATATATATATATATGTATAATGTCATAAATATTCACTATATTATGGTCTTTGCATCTTCGGATTTCTGTACCACATTTGTCTGTTTGCTTGATTTTGATGCTTTCAATTTGTAGCTATAAAATTAGGAAGTCATTTAATGATTCATTGTTTTGTTTCTTTAATGGCATATCAACACCTTTATGGGTCATTCAATGCTGAAATTTAATTTTGTTGGCAGCTTTGAAGTAATAAAATTATATATGTTATTCTGCTTTCACAGTTGAATACATGGTAGATGAAACTCAACCATTATGCATATACATAAATACTAGATATGGTCATGTGTATATTTGATGCTGTAGTTTTGTTGAAGCTATATTTTGGAATACAGTTTGATTTCTTTAAGAAATTGTCCGTTATTATATGCATTTGACCCAGGGCAGCACTACCTACCTCAGGGCACTTGATGTAGGCCTCTGTGTTGGATCTTAGGCCCTCACCAACAAATTCGAGTGTTCTTTTAGTATCAGAACCATCAGAGTGACCTACCTTTGAGGTCACCAATTGACTCATTTCCGAACCTTCTGCACTGAACTTAGATTGACACCCAAACACTGAAATTGTATTGGAGATTCTAGCCCAAATGCAAAGCAGCACGGCATGCCATTTCCAAATTTCTGGTCGAGTGGATTGAGTCATGGTGTTCTTTTACTCACAGATGCTGCCCAACAGACCCTACTATATGTTGCTATCAACATGCACAAAATTAAAAATATAAAATGGGGACAAATTAACCGGTCGCACCCTGTAGGTCTGGCATTATTTTCAACTCAACATGAAAAAGGCATTAAGCCTGGTTAAGAAAATTCTGAAAAAAAAAAATGATGCAGTAAGCCTGGTTAATAAAATTCTGGAAAAAACGTAATGCAATAAGCCTGGTTAATAAAATTCTGGAAAAAAATGATGCAATAGGCCTGGTTAATAAAATTTTAGAAAAAAATGATGCAATAGGCCTGGTTAATAAAATTCTGGAATAAATGATGCAATAGGCCTGGTTAATAAAATTTTGGAAAAAATGATGCAATTGGCCTGGTGAATAAAATTCTGGAAAAATTATGCAATAGGCCTGGTTAATAAAATTCTGGAAAAAATGATGCAATAGACCTGGTTAATAAAATTCTGGAAAAAAAATAATGCAATAGGCCTGGTTAATAAAATTCTGGAAAAAACTGATGCAATAGACCTGGTTAATAAAATTCTGGAAAAAAATGATGCAATAGACCTGGTTAATATAATTCTAGAAAAAAAATAATGCAATAGGCCTGGTTAATAAAATTCTGGAAAAAAAATGATGCAATAGACCTGATTAATAAAATTCTGGAAAAAAAATGATGCAATAGGCCTGATTAATAAAATTCTAGAAAAAAAATTTAGTAAGTAACTTTGGTTAATAAAATTCTAGACAAAAATAATGCAATAGACCTGGTTAATAAAATTCTGGACAAAATTTCTATCATATTGCCATTAGGCTTATTTTAACGAGTTTGGTACATTTCAGGGTAGCCTATTTGGCGTGGCCTCTTTGGCACCAGTAAAATAATTAGACTATTCAGCACAACCATTTAGTGATTGGACTGTTTGGACGTCACTATCTTTGACCAGAGTCACCCCACTAAAAGGATAACAGCATTGAAAATACCCATCTTTCGATATGACTTTTTATTCATTTAGAGAATTACGGATCCTATTAAAACACTAATGGAATAGCGTCAGTTAAAAACTTAAATTAAAAGTATTGTTTTTCAAAAAAAATTTAAAAAACTTAGTAAAGCTATTTAATCTTAGATATTACTTCTTCATTTCCTAATTATGAGCAGTACCCTTCAAGAACTCAATAGGATTTAATGATCTGTCAGCATCTCTATATTTTTTTAGCTTTTTTTTGTGGTGGGGATGTCCAGCAATCAGTTTTTCAAGAAATGCATCGCATTCTTTCTAAACTTTCCATAAGGCATCGATAAATTTCCAGATTGAAGGATGAAGCATTCTGGGCTCAGATTGGCAGCTTTGGTGTGATTGTTAGCGCGATCTTCATTATTTAGAGTTCCTTCATAAAGGTTCCATATCACGGGAGCAAAAATAGGGGTCATCCTCACTTTTTGATGACTATTCAGTCATCCAGAAGTACTAATTTGACTACTAAATGAGAGAGAGAGAGAACAAATTCGACTATAACAATGAAGTATTAATCATCTCTCTGCCAAAAAATTCCTGTTGAATCAGCCTCATTCAAATCTTAAATTTGAAAAAAATAACAAAATTATCTAAAGTGCAATTGTAAAACTGAAGATTACCAATTATATTAGTTGGCTCACATTTATCAACACTCTACCTTGAGTGGTTCTTAGGTCTTGTACTAGGTGAACAATAATAAAAAGAATGCCAAAGGATACTGCAGTTGACCAAATCACTAATAATTTTATTTGAGACCTTATAAAAAAAACAACCTTTAACAGCATCAACAACAAATACAGCCATTGTGTACTGGCTGTATTCAGCAATTAAAAATGCAGGGTGAGATGGATAAATTGTCGTCTAAATTACACAAAAATGAAAATAATACTGACATCTCACTTTAACAAATATATTTACCACAATTACGCAAAAATATATTGAAATACCAAAGAGTAAATTTATTTAAAAAAAAAAAAATCACCATTCACTTCAACCACAGCCTCCAGATGACTTCAGAATCTCATACAACTCTTCTGGACAGTCTCCTTATTTAAGTTGGTGAATGCTGCCATAATCCTTGCCTTCTGTTCATCTTTGGTGTCATAAGGAGTTTTGTTGGTCTCTTGCCCAACTGCGCCCCACACATAATAATCAAGGAGGGTTGCAGTCTGGGGAGTTAGATGGTTAGATGTAAGGGGTGATGTGGTCCCAGAAATTGTCTTACAGACTTGACTGGATTCTCCTGCTTGTGTAGCATGGTGCAGAGTCCTGTTGCCAGACTTAGGGTCTTCCAGCAGCCACCCTCCTCAAGGCACTTGATGTAGGTCTCCGTGTTTAGTCTGAGGTCCTTACCAAAAAATTCGGGAGTTCTTTTCTTATCAGAATGATTAGAGTGATTTTTCCAAGCTGCCATACTCATCCTGGTTAAGGCTTTAAACTACGTCCAGCAGCAAGGCATCTGATCAGGAGGTTTTGAGGAGCGTGGAACCACCTCTTAATTGCTGGTGTTCCCAGATCCACCATGACCCGGGGTGGTAGAACCTGTTAGGGTCCCAGCTATGGGCAAATAGTTAACTATTACCAGCAATAATTTTTGGAAAAAAATATTACGAGCAATACAATTTTGAAGGAAATATATTACCAGAGAAACAGATGTTTGACAAAACAAAAATATTACCAACAATAAAAAATTTTTGTCAGCATTAAATAACCCATTGAGGTTGATATGCCGTAAAAAACAAAATAAACCAAACAAATCTAAACCAAACGAATCTATCCTAAAAAAATTTGCATTAAATCGGCATTAAATAACCCATTAAACCAAAGGTTGATATGCTCAAATATGTTGTCCGTAAAACAAAATAAAATAAACAAATCTAAACCAAAGAATACATATTCTATTCCTACAAAGCTATCCTAAAAATATTGTCAGCATCAAATAAGCCATTGATATGCCATAAAACAAAATAAACCAAACCAAAACAAACCAAGCTGCCATACCTTTGTAATCACCATTATATTCATCCAACTCTAAATTTATTGTTTTTCCAACTAATGAATAAACATACTTTTCATATAAATAACTGTACACAGATGCATAATAACTAAATATGCATAGAAGACAGAAAAAAAAATGATTTAATAGAAATAAATCCCATTTATTCATTTCAATGGGTGAAAAAAGTTTTTTACAATGAAAATTACAGATTTAAAACTTAAATTGCTTTAATACTCTAAATTATTCAAGTGGAATATTCTAGAATGTTCCAATAATGTTATCAGTAATTATTTTTAGCCTAAAAATACAGACATTACATTATGTAATTGATATTCATGTAAGAAGGTTTTCATCATGGCAAGAAGAATTGACAAATTTGCATACAGAACTGGTTGCTAAGCTCTGGATGGAAGGTAAAAGTTACAGGAAAATCTCAGACAATCCAAATCTTCCATTTACTACCATTAGTTCATTTATTGCAAGGTATAAAAAATTCGAAATTTTTGAAAACCAAAGAAGAATAAGTGCTTCATGGAAAGTTACTTCAAGAAAGAAAATACGTCAAAAAAGAAAATCCAATGATTATGGACAGACGAAACCAAAATTGAGTTGTTTGGAAGTAAACTTAGAAATCATGGATGGAAGAAAGATGGTGATGTCTTAAAGCAAAAGAACATAGTTCCAACAGCTTAACTTAGTGATGGCAGCATCATGGTTTGGGGATATTTTTCTGCAAAAGGTACTGGCAACATATCAGTAATAGATGGTAGAATGAATGCCACAGTGTATCAAAATATTTAGGAAGTAAATTTAATGATTTCCTTCAAAAATCTTGAACTTCCTACTGGCTGGATCTTCCAACAAAATAATGATCCTCAGCACACTTCAAAATCTACGAAGAAATGGCTTGCTGAATATAATGTAAATATCCTGAAATGGCCAAGTCAGTTCCAACATTTAAACCCAATCGAGAATCTGTGGTGTTATTTGAAAATTCAAATCCAATCGAGAGCTCCAACAAACATCCCGGATCTGAAGACCATATGCGAAGAATGGAACAAAATACCAACTAAAATTTGCCAATCATTAATTGAAAACGACAAGAAGAGGTTGGTTTCTGTAGAAGTGAATAATGGCTATTTTACAAAATATTAAATGAAGATTATTTATTCTTTTTTGTATTATATGAATATTTTTTCACCAATTAAAATGGAAAAATGGGATTTATTTCTAAATCAATTTTTTTCTCTTTTCTATGCATATTTAGTTATTATGCCTCAATGTACAGTTAATTATATGAAACGTATGTTTATTCATTAGTTGGAAATACAATAAATTAAAAACTTGTCTGTGTATGAATATTTGTTCCCCCCCCCCACTGTATATATACAGGGTGATTGAAAAGTAACTCCCTATTTTATGTATAATGAACTCATCTAACTATAATTTTTACAAGATTGGAGATTCCATCATACATAAAATAGAGAATTAAAATGGCGAAAATTTACCCATCGCACCCTCGTAGCAATTTTAAGAATGAGCAATCATTTGAACAATTTTTCCATGCACTACAAGGTCTGATCAAAAAGTATCAGACCTGTTGCTATGGTAAAGGAGCTGAAGTATGGAGAGGGAATCCGCTTGCTACAGATTGACTGTAAACTCTGTTGCACAAACACCCTAAGTTATAACGTTCTTGTTCACTTTTTTTTTATAATAGCTCTTGGAAGGAAAATGTGTAGAGTGTGGTTATCTTACTACACCACAGTGACAATGTCTTGTGGGGCAGTTTTGGAACAAGGACAACGTTCCCAGGTGTGGCAACCACCATATTCCCTAGATCTCGCCCCTTGCAACTTTTTTCTCTTTCCAAAAATCAAATCCCACTTGGAAGAAGAAATCCATGAGAATCTGATTAGGCAACTGCTCGCTATCTCCTAAAAGCAGTTCTAGGAATTCTTCCATCATTGGAAACGAGGCTGGATAAGGTGTGTGACTTCAGAAGAGGACTACTTCAAAGGAGTTTAAATGCTGAATTGATATGTATTGTAGTTTTTTTCTTTTTATAGCACCAGCCCCAATCCTTTTTTGATCCAACCTCGTACACACCCACCCACACACACGCATGCACACACACACACACACACACACACACACACACACGCACATATATATATATATATATATTAAAACTCAGTAAATTTAAAAATAAGTTATTCCAATATTCGCTTGAAGATGAAACGGAACTAATGCTTTTAAATATAATTATATATATATTTTCAGGACAACGTTCTTCAGCAACTACAACACTGTCCTTTTCAGGACAACATTTTTCAACAACTACAAAACTCTCCTTTTCAGGACAACGTTTTTCAACAACTACAAAACTCTCCTTTTCAGGACGACAATTTTCAGTGATAACAAAACTGTCCATTTCAGGACACCGTTCTTCAGTGACTACAAAACTGTCTTTTTCAGACCAATGTTCTTCAGTCCTTTTCAGGACAACATTATTTAGCAACTACAAAACTCTCTATTTCTGGACAACGTTCTTCAGCAACTGCAAATCTCTTCTTTTTATGACAATGATTTTTCTCACCCTCTACTTCAACATTCAGAGATATTTTTCCCTAGTGCACTGTAAACTTATTTTTGTTGATGCATTTTTTAGCAAAAATAAACTTAGCAATATATTTTTTACTCAATTATTTGTTTTGTTTGTTAATGGCATTTTAAGTTTCCTTCAACTGAATTGCAGTAAAATTTTGAATATATAAGAATTAAATATTACAGAGGCAGCAGAATTTTAAAATACCAAAGTGGGACATGCCCCAAAATCAGTTTTCTGGCAAAGCAAATTTGACCTTTCAACGCAGGGCCAGTATATACTACACCTGAATGGCCTGACGTCAAGCCTGATTGGTGGTCCCGGGCAGTGCTTTGTGACCCTTACTATCTTATCAATACTTGCTTTTTTTCTACCTACATTTATATATGTTAGAAATTAAACTAATCACAACTGATTATTAAAGGATGAAATATTTTTATGAATTTTGCATGTCATTATGAATTCTTTATTTTGGGTCCAAATCTGTGAATTTGTTTTGCACAGGCTACGTCTCAAAGAAACACTATATAAAATTCACTATTTTTATTTTATCCATAATGTTGAATATGTAAAAATTATTCAACTTTTTAACAAGAAAAATGTCAAGTTAAAATTTCAAATTTCCAAAAATCTTTTTTGGATTTATTTATGACGGAATGATGTGTTATGACGTGGCTCTAATTCATATTTTATTTTCAATTTTTCTAGTCGAATCGTTTCACCTATATTGCATATGATCCATTATCATACATAATTAGGTTACATTAAAATTTGTATTTTATATGAATACTACCTTATGAAAATTGAGATATAGTAGAGTGGGGGGTACTCAATCATAGATTCAGGGGGTTCACGAGAGCCTTGCACCGGGCCTGTTTCAAGGGCATCGAGGTGAAGGAATTTCTAGTTTATCAGAGCCTGGGGAGACAATCAAAAGTTTTCAGTGTGACTAGACAACCGAATGCCTCAAGCCTGAATCGAAACCCAAACAATTTGGTGTCATTCAGAGCTTCTACCATTGAGCCATCTTCATTCAACAGAATGAATCAGTCAAATCTAGCATATTATTTTTACGAACGATAAACAAATGCCAAGCAGCCATAGTGCTCCATTCGTTTTACTGAAGAGCTTTGCATGTATGCAGGTGGCTGTTGTTTTTAGAATTAGCTTTTCAAGAGCTAAATATATATATATATATATTTCTGAACAAATTCCCGGTCAACTTTTGCTGATTACGCTAAAATTTCATGCATTTTCGCATAATTATCAAGTAAACAGCCTATATATTTTTAGAAATATTAATGATCTGCCATGGATCTTGTAAATACAATCTATCGTTAAAGAGGCAGGAAAAATGATCAGTACCACTCCAGCAAGTACCTGATTCCTCCTACTATTTTCTACCTTTACAAGAGCTAGATCTCGCAGTAAATGAAATACTGCTGTCATATATGGATGGGAGCTGCCCAGTCTTCCCTTTTCACTCTCAATAAAATCCAAAAGCTTTTGCAATATGAGCTCTGGTAATAACATGACTGATAACAGTAAAAATTGCAATATGAGCACTAGTAAAAAATGAAGGCTGAAGACATTAGGTTTATAATACCCAGAAATTCATACACAGATGTCCTCATGGCACAGTGGATAAAGGTGTTAGTTAAATCCAATGACAGGACCCAAAGAGTGTGAGTTCAATACCTGGTTAAGGCAGGATCCATTAGATCAAGAATAGTATAACGCAATTCGGCATTCCAATCACCTGAAAAAGACCATAGATATGCCAACAAATAATGTAAATGGAGTACATAATAATAATACCTCATCTCAGAAATATACACAGATACAGAAGGATTGGATAAATATGGCAACAAAGATGAGGACAATAGTCCGAATAATGTAAATAGTGTACATAATACCTCATCTCAGAAATATAGACAGATACAGAAGGATCGGATAAATATGACAACAAAGATGAGGACAATAGTCCGAATAATGTAAATAGTGTACATAATACCTCATCTCAGAAATATAGACAGATACTGAAGGATCGGATAAATATGGCAACAAAGATGAGGACAATAGTCCGAATAATGTAAATAGTGTACATAATACCTCATCTCAGAAATATAGACAGATACTGAAGGATTGGATAAATATGACAACAAACATGAGGACAATAGTCCGAATAATGTAAATAGTGTACAGAATACCTCATCTCAAATATAGACAGATACAAAAGCTTCTCACTTCTCTATTCCTATTTTCAAGGAGAGTGTTCGGATGAACTAAACTCATTAATTACACCATCAATAAAGATGAAGGAAAAATAGTCTATTCCCTGATCACTCCAGTAAGTACCTGACTCCTGCTATCTTTTACCTTTACAAGAGCTAGATCGGGTCAAAAATGGAGTACTGCTATCATATTTGGAGTGGGAGCTGCCCAGACCTAACTTTTCAGTCTTGATAGAGTTCAAATGTGTCTCTGCGTCCTTGTGGGTGACAAATTGTTTTCCACCCTAGATCTTCTCTCCCACAGATGAAATGTCATAAGCCTCTTGCTGATCTATCGCTATTTCCATGGAGAAGGTTCAGATGAACTACACTTTTTATTTCCACCAGTTCTAACTTTCATAGTTGAGATCCGCCCCGCTGTGCAAATTGTAGCGAATCACCCCACATTCTTTATATATTTCCCTGGTGAGATGTAAAGTCGACTGAAGCAGCTTCTTCCCCCTCAAGCCTTGTGAAACCAACTCCCAAGAGATTGCTTCTCCAATCACTACAATTGCAACCTTCCCAACTCTAGGGTTAGCCATTATCTTCCTCATATATCTGTATAAGCTGTGCCTCTTAATCTGTAATCCGCTATCTTGAGTGGCTCTCGGGCCTTGTACAGAGTGAACACCACTCTGAAAAATTTTCTCTTATCTCATCCATAAATTTCAAAACATATTTGTAAATCTTTTTTCATGTCTCTCATAAATATATTCAATCTCATGATCTCTTTGAATGTTATTTTTGTTTTTACTTTCAGGAAATAAAGAAAGACAAAAAAGGAAAGTATTGAAAGAGAGAGAGAGAGAGAGAGAAATAAAAAAAAGAGAAAGAGAGAGAAAGAGAGAGAGAGAAAGAAAAAGAGAATATGTATACAGAAAGGAAGGAATAACGAAAAAGAAAGAAATGAGAGAGAGAATGAACAAATATAGTGAAACCATAAAAGAAAAAAAGCTAAAGAAATACAGAGAGAGGAAATGAAAAGACAAAGAAAGAAAGAAAGAAAGAAAGAAAGAAAGAAAGAAAGAAAGAAAGAAAGGGATGAATTGTAAGGGAAGGGAGTGAGAGGTAGAAGGGAGAAAATAAAAGTAGAAGATGAAAAGGAAAGACTGAGGAGAAAAAAAAAAAGAAAGAAAGAAAGAAAGAAAGAAAGAAAAGAAAGAAAGAAAGAGAGAAAGAAAGAAAGAAAGAAAGAAAGAAAGAAAGAAAGAAAGAAAGGGATGAATTGTAAGGGAAGGGAGTGAGCGGTAGAAGGGAGAAAATAAAAAAGTAGAAGATGAAAAGGAAAGACCGAGGGAGAAAGAAAGAAAGAAAAAGAAAGAAAGAAAAGAAAAGAAAGAAAGGAAATAAAGAAAAGAAAGAAAGAAAAGAAAGAAAGGGATGAAAGTAAGGGAAGGGGAGGAAAAAGAAAGAAAGGAGAAAATAAAAGAAAGAAGATGAAAAGGAAAGACTGAGGGAAAGAAGGAAAGAAAGAAGGGAAAGAAAGAAAGAAAGAAAGAAAGAAGGAAAGAAAGAAAGAAAGAAAGAAAGAAAGAAAGGGATGAATTGTAAGGGAAGGGAGTGAGCGGTAGAAGGGAGAAAATAAAAGTAGAAGATGAAAAGGAAAGACTGAGGAGAAAGAAAGAAAGAAAGAAAGAAAGAAAGAAAGAAAGAAAGAAAGAAAAGGGATGAATTGTAAGGGAAGGGAGTGAGCGGTAGAAGGGAGAAAATAAAAGTAGAAGATGAAAAAGGAAAGACTGAGGAAAAGAAAGAAAAGAAAGAAAGAAAGAAAAGAAAAAGAAAGAAAGAAAGAAAGGGATGAATTGTAAAGGAAAGGGCGGTAGAAGGAGAAAAATAAAAAGTAGAAGATGAAAAGGAAAGACTGAGGAGAAAGAAAGAAAGAAAGAAAGAAAGAAAGAAAGAAAGAAAGAAAAAGAAAGAAAGGGATGAATTGTAAGGGAAGGAAAGAGAGCGGTAGAAGGGAGAGAAAATAAAAGTAGAAGATGAAAAAGGAAAAGACTGAGGAGAAAGAAAGAAAGAAAGAAAGAAAAAGAAAGAAAGAAAGAAAGAAAAGAAAAGAAAAAAGGGATGAATTGTAAAGGGAACGGGAGTGAGGAGGTAGAAGGAGAAAATAAAAGTAAAAAGATGAAAAAGGAAAGAAAGAAGGAAAAAAAAAAAAGAAAGAAAAGAAAAGAAAAAAGAAGGAAAGAAAAGTAGAAAAAGAAAGACTGAAAAGAAAGAAAAAAGAAAAAAAAAGAAAGAAAAGAAAGGGATAGAGAGTGTTATGAGATTGTCAATAGAGATATGTAGAAAAGACAAAGAGAGGAGAAAAATGAAATAAAGAAAAGAAAGAGAAAATAATGAGATGATAAAGAGAGAAAGTAAAGAATGAAATGTAAAGTAGAAAAAAAGAAAGAGAATAAAGAGATCATGAATATACACAGGAGAAATTCAAAGAGGAAAAAGAAAAAAGTGAAAGAAAGAAAGAAAGAAAGAAAGAAAGAAAGAAAGAAAGAAAGAAAGAAAGAATGAAAGAAAGAATGAAAGAAAGAGAAAAACATAATGAGATCATTAACAGAGCAATAGAGATAAACTGAAAAGAAAGAAAGAAAGAAAAAAAGAAAGAAAGAAAGAAAGAGAAAATAACATAATGAGATCATTAACAGAGCAATAAAAATAAACTGGAAAGAAAGGAAAAAAGAAATAAATAGATAAATAAAGAAAGAAAGAAAAAAGAAAGAGAGAAAAACATAATGAGATCATTAATAGATGAATAAAGATAAACATAAACTGAAGAAAAGAAAGAAAGAAAGAAAGGACAGAAAGAAAAACAATCATAAAACCATGAAGTCAAAGAAAGAAAGAAAGTAAGAAAGAAAGAAAGAAAGAAAGAAAGAAAGAAAGAAAGAAAGATGGTACAAATAAAGCCACTATGGAGAGAGGAAGTTAAAAAATAAAAAAAGCGAAATGATGAAATTTATGAAAGGAATAACAAAACAAAAAAAGAAAGGAAGAATGAAAAAGCAAAATGTGAAACGAAGAAAGAAAAAAAGAAAGAAAAAGAAAATAAGAAAGAAAAAATTAAGAAAGAAAACATTAAAAAACATCATCAACAAATTCATTCCCACCCCAACCGTGCTATAAAATCCCTTTTAACACAAAACACTGTAATTATGGCATAGAGTTTCTTTATTGGACAAACATGGCCCTTCAAGCCTGCAAAAAAAAAACAAAAAAAAACGACAGATTTTTTATTGACATTATTATTATTATTTTAGTTACCTTCACTCTTCAACAAAGTTTAGTTTTAAAAAGCAAGGAGTAGACGTATAAAAACTTATTGTATGATAACAAGGAATTTATACATTTTCTTTGTTCTCAAGAATTTATACCAAAAATAATAAACATTAATTATTTATCAGATTGTTTATTTACACTATTTATTATATTGTTTATTGGAAGGGTTGACAAAAAATCAATCAACTCAAATCTTATAAAATGGTAAATAAGGATTTTCTTACAGTTGGTTTTATATTTTAATAGTAAATGTTTATAAATTTATGAATAAAAAATTGTTTTCATATTTACTTCTTTATAAATTGGTAAATATTGCATTGCATTAGTTTTAATTGAATCAGTTTTTAGAATGTTGTAAATATAAAATTATTCTTGTAAATAAACAATCAAATAAATAGTGTTTTATATTTTTGTTGTAAATTCTCAGGAACAAAAATGTGTAAATTCACTTTTATCATGTGTTTAGGTATTATTCCAATTCTAATCATTGCTTTATAAATAAACATTGCCGAGGAATAGTTAAAATAAATGCAGTGTCATGGGAAAAAACATCTTTTTGACACTTCATTATCTTCAGGAATGAAAGTCCATGTTTGTCGATTATTGTTTAAACCATCCAGCTAAAAAGGACCACATTGAAATCAACCAATGAAGAATTAAAAGTCTCTGAAAAGGATGAAATTTCAAAATGGGGTCAACAGAAGTCAAATGAGATGGAAGAATCTCTAGAATGTTTGTTAGACTTAAAGACAAGCTGGTGTCTTGGTCAAGGTTAGATAATAATGCCTTCAAAGCAAAAAATAAAGTCTGCTTTTTTTTTTATTTTGGGCTTCAAGGATCAAGACCTCTGACTCTGCTGACAGATACTCACAGTTAATTTATGGCGAGTAAAGATAAGATAAACTGATTTCTTCACCTCAAGACATTTTGCAGTTTAGGGAGATTTTCCACCTGGAGGCCAGAATAGAATCAAGGGAAGATAATCACCATAACAACGACAATTATAATTTATACTTGGATTTTTGTTTCTTGTTCTCATCTTTTTTTTTTTGCTAGAATTAATTTTGAAAACACGTTTTATTTTTTGGGAGATATTTTTAAGTGTTCTACAAATCTGGGATATTTTTTATGGGTACATACACAATGAATTTTCAAACAGTACCTTCAAAACGTAGATGATTATAGCTCTCCACAACTTATTTTTTGCAGCTCATCTTTTTAATATCACTCTTTCTCCCTGTTCTGCTTACTTTTTTTCCTCTGTCCCTCTTGCTGTCAATATATCCTTATCCGTATCAATTTCTCCAGGCCTTCTTTTCTCATTATGTATCCCTAAAATTCCACTTGTCTCTTCCTGATTTTATTTATCACTGTCCTTTTTTCTTTCATTATCTTATAAGATTTCCTCATTGGTTAGATGCTCCATCCCTGGCATTCTCATCATCCTTCTGTAGAACAACTTCTCTTGCTTCAAGTTTCTTTTCCATCAGTTAGGAAATTGTCCAGCATTCACAGACATATAGGAGATTAAATATTACCTAGGAGTTCAGTTTCTTTATTTCTAGCAAAATTTTCCTGTTTCTCAATACTTTGCTTAGCTTTTGGAAGGCATCTTTTTGGATTTTGTTGCCCCATTTTTTAACGTCATTTTTAAAACTTTCCCCAGATAATTAAACTTTTGAACTTGTTTGATGTTGACATTTCTAATTCATAACTTGCGTCTTGGGCTTCATCTCTTGCCAACAATACGTTTTGTCGTTTTACAATTGATGGTTAGACTTTTCTTCCTGCTATCCTTTGCAATTTTTTCATTGTCATGTGAGTACCTTATCTTATTATCATTGTACTCACCAGTAATAAACCCTGGTAGGATTCTCAGTTTCCTTTGACCGTTCTGGGTATGACGATAAACTACATCCATGTCCTCGGTATGACGATAAACTAGATCCATGTCCTGGGTATGATGATAAACTACATCCACGTCATGGGTAAGACGATAAACTGCATCCAACAGCAAGGCCTCTGATCAAGAGGTTTTGAGGAGCATGGAACCACCTCCTAATTGCTGGTCTTCCCAGGTCTACCCTGACCCAGGGTGGTAGCACCTGTTAGGGTCCCAGCTATGGACAAATAGTTAACCCTGAAACTGGGGTAAAAACACTATGAAAGTGTAAAAATAGGTTTTAATACCAGAAATACTTTAAAAAATTATTACCAGCAATAAATTTTGGAAGTAAAAAAAAAAACTATTACCAGCAATACATTTTTGAAAAAAAATATTACCAACCATGTTTTTAAAAAATAAATACTGCTAACAATGCATTTTTGAAAAAAAAAAATTATCAGCAATACATTTTTGAAGGAAAAATATTACCAGAAAATAGATTTTTGACACAAGAAAATATTACCCACAATAAAAATTTTGTCGGCATTAAATAACCCATTGAGGTTGACTATTTACATTGTTCAGACTATTGTCCTCATCTTTGTTGCCAAATTTATCACAACGTTTCGGCAGTTGTATGCTCCAGCCTTCTTCAGGTGGCTGGAATGTTGAACTGAACCATTTATTTTGCTCACTGGGGTAGACTGTTCTAGTCCCATGTGCCATGTGACAATAGTCCGAATAATGTAAATAGTGTACATAATACCTCATCTCAGAAATATAGACAGATACTGAAGGATCGGATAAATATGGCAACAAAGATGAGGACAATAGTCTGAATAATGTAAATAGTGTACATAATACCTCATCTCAGAAATATAGACAGATACTGAAGGATGGGATAAATATGGCAACAAAGATGAGGACAATAGTCTGAATAATGTAAATAGTGTACATAATACCTCATCTCAGAAATATAGACAGATACCATTGAGGTTGATATGCCGTAAAACAAACCAAACCAGAAGAGCCTTATTGTAAAGGTTGAATATATCTGGTGAGACAACATCTCCTTGCTTTACAGACTTTCTATTTTTGTGCAATTACTAGATTAATTTTCCGTCTGTTTGGATGTGGTTTGCTTCCAGTATCAGTTCTGGAAGATTCCAACATCACTCAAGCATAAAAGAAAGTAATTCTTCAAGCTATTAAACTTTAACGCATTGGTTCTCAACCAAGATCCATATGATCCATGGGGGTCAACATGATTTCTTGGGGACCATATAAGACTTTTTGGGTGTTCTTGCAAAGAAAATAGTAAATTGAGGGTTAGTATTTTAGTGCTCAATGAAAAATTTTTGCTTCAGACATCAAGAACTGCTGCTTTGTAGAATCGTCTCCCAGCAGGATGTTTTCCGAATTACTACAATCTTGACCTCTTCAAGTCTAGGGTTAACCATTATCTTTCTTGCAGAGTTCCACGATCTTCACTTTTTGCTTTTTCTTATGCTCATATAAGATCACGCATTAACTCTCTAGCTTAAGTGGCTCTTGGGCTCTGTACTGGCTGGAAATTAATATTAACAAAAGATATTTTTGCAAGATCTGGAATAATGGATAGCAGCCTCGGTTTGACTTATGTAAATAAAAAATCCATTCCTTTTGTTACAAATTGTTTTGTTTTCATTAAGATACGAAATTGAGCAGGTATGTCTCAAGGTATTTCAAGAGTCAGAGAAAAATCTGTTATTAAAGGGAATATTCAAGCTTGCTTGCTTGTGGATGCCCTCTGTAGCCGAGAAGCCAATCTAATGATGATTTCCCCTCAGGGAATGTAGGTTAGAATCTTGTTGGGGAGAGCATATTTTTCTCAAAGAAGATGTCTCAAATATTCAGGCCAGTAGATAAAAATAAATATACTGTTTAATAAAAAATGGATCATCTGCTCAAATATGGGTATCCACTAAAAATAATGTTTAAATAATAAAAATCTGCTGGATTAATAAATATAAAAAAAAATCCATCCGTTTCTTTAGAAATTGCTTTGTTTACATTGGGATACAAAACTGAACAGATATGTCTATTTCAAGAGTCAGACAAAAATCTGTGTTTAAAAGCATTGTTCAACTTTGCTTCCTCATTGGAGCCCTTTGTAGTGGGGAGGTTAAAACACATCAGATCTAATGATGGTTTTCCCTAGGGGAACACATGCTCAAATCCTGCAGAAAAGTGCATATTTTTCTCTAATAAGATGGCTCGAATATTCAGGCCAGTACATGAAAATAAATATACTGTTTACTAAATACATGGAGCATCTACACAAATATGAGTACCCACTAAAAATAACATTTAAGTAATAAAAATTCACTTAAGTGCAAATAAACATGGAAAAGGTAATGAATCCATCTCTTCTTCCCCCCAGCTATGGATAAAATAGCAGGGCAGACTTTTTTTTAATTGGATGTATAGGTTGTGTGTATGTTTCTTGAGTTATAGGGATGTTTTATTTTCCGACCACTGTTAGCACATTGTGGCCATGTTCGTAGTTAATATTATATTGTGTTGGCTTTTTCTTTTTTATTTACATCATTGTATTATATACATTATTTGGACAGATTCTACACACAAGAAAAATTAAATAAAAAATTTAATCCCAGTATCTTGTGTGTCATCGTTAATGAAACATGTATAAATGAAGGATTGCTGCCGAAATACACAATATATATATATATATATATATTGTGTATTTCAGCACCAATCCTTCATTAATACAATAATGTGTGTAGAATCTGTCAATATATATATATATATATATATATATATATATATATATATATAATACAATACATCAATATACAGATTGTTATCTATCTTCCGCACAAATATGCTTACATCTGTATATGTGTGTATGTATAGAATTCTTATATATATTTATATATGTCTTATATATAATGGACTCTCCCGTCTCTTTCGACGTATGAGGATCTGACAGCTTAGTTGATTCAGTTATGAAATTTTGTGTGATAATCTTAAGTGGCACTTAAGACCCGCTGGTGATTTACAAAGGAGGCCACATATGGAGCAAGTGTGAGGATTGTGAGATGATATCACTGTTAGATTGGCTGACCTTTTAGATCTTGCTCTCGCTTCTTGAAGATGATTCATACAAGCAGATTGAAAATTGCCGAATCCACTAAAACACGTTGATCTCCATTCTACCCGCTCCAAGGCTAAGCACTCAATGATGTTATCTGGTATATTGACTGCTGACAAGTTGCTTTTCAGCTTGTCTTTGTATCTTAGCCATGGGCGTCCTACATTCCTGTAGCCCTGATCTAACTGGCTGTACATTAAGATCTTTGGTATCCTGTCATCAGACATTCTCAAGACATAACAAGTCCACTGTAACTGAGACTGTATGATAAAAGTCTTGATTCCTCCAATATTACACCTGTTGAACAGGTCTACATTAGATGTCCAATCTTGAAGGTAAACTACACAGATTGCACACAGACAGCTTTTATGGAAAACATCTAGCTGGCGTATATATATATATATATATATATATATATATATATATATATATATGTATGTATATGTATATATATATATGGCGGACTCACCCGTCGTATTCGATGTAAGAGGGTCAAGCAGCTCAGTTCCCAGGAAACCGACAGCCCAGACACCAGCACATATGATTTCATTATAGTGGTAAAAGCTTTATGCAGAACCAACTACACTTTTTGAAGAGACCTGGTGCACTACATGCCACAAGGTCCTCAAACGACCCTCCACAGGTTTTGAATTCAGAGTTGTTCTTCTCTTAAACCAGTTACCATTCAAGGCTATAGAATCAAGTCTATCCTGCTATTTACCCATAATATATACAATTCAACTGATATGTATTTTTGTATTTTACACACACACACACACATATATATATATATATGCATGTTTCATTAAAAACGACAGACAAGGTACTACGGTTGAGCTTATATTATCTATTATAAAAAATTTAAGACGGCCAACCTTATCCTCAAAAATAACAACACACCAACGAAGTCAAAATTACAAAGAACAAACATTATCTATGAGTTCAAATGCCCTTTAAGGAACTGCGTTCCTCACCAAACCGGACTCATAAATAATTACATCGGCTACACAACCACATGCTTATCCAGACGTCTTACGTTACACCTATCTGATCACAGTTCCATCAGAACACATTTAAACACACACTCAGATTTACCCGACACTATTAGGAACATACTAGTAGAAAACACAAATATATTAACTGCATCCACTTGCAAAAAAGACTAAAAATAATGGAAGCTCTAATAATAAAAAAAAAAAAAGCCAACCCTTAACAATATTAACTATGAACAAAGCCACAATGTGCTAACCGTATTCGGAAACTAAAAAACATCACTACCACACACTGAACATACACAGAACACACACACACTCTACTAAGCTGATAATTGAATCATCCTTGATAATGGCTAAAGGTATAGCCGAAAGCGCTCGGAAACACAGAACATTCGGACAGTTCTTACACTCTTTGTCCAGAAAAGAAAGCTCTTGTCAGAACACAAGAAAAATTAAATAAAAAAGCTCAACCGTAGTACCTTGTCTGTCGTTTTAATGAAACATGCATAAAGGAAGGATTGCTGCCTAAATATACAAATATATATATATATATACATATATTTAATTCATCTTATATATATTTGTATATATCCTCCATACACACACACACACACACACACACACACACACGCACATATATATATATATATATATATATATATATATATATAGTACAGGTAATAAATCCATATAATCCTAATAATATAAAATATTAAAACTGATCCACAAAGAGAGCTCAATGTATTTTTTATAACAAAGCATATATATTACATAACAGGGAAATTAATATTACCTCATGTAAATTTACAGAGCATTAATATATACCTATATATCTATATATATTATCTATCTATCTATCTATCTATCTATGTATCTATCTATCTATATATATATATATTGCATAACAAGGGAATTAAAATTACCTCATGGTATAGACTGTTTCAAGCAATGTCTCTATATTGGCTTTTGGGTTGAATAAAGCCAACATACAGACGTTGCTCGAAAGTCTATAACATGAGGTAATTTTAATTCCCTTGTTATGTAATATATATATATATATATACACACACAATATGGCTGATATATATCATTGTATATATCTTGCACACCCACATATATTTTTGTATATACACATTTCGTCTGATATATATTTTGTATATACACTCCATATATATATATATATATATATATATATATATATATAATTTGGAAGATCTGTACAAATCTGTTTATCTAGCTACTTGTGGATAATATAATGACAAATTTGAAATATTCCTACCTCTATATAACATCAATTTGTATATTTGTTCATTAATTTTTACTTTTTATCTTTCTTTTTTTCATATTCCCCTCTGCTACTGAATTGATTCCGACAAGTCTTGCGATAGCAACTCTATTTCTACTGCCATTACAGATCACACTGGAAAGGTTACAGTGCAGCCAGTACAATCCTTGTCCAAGGTGTCTGCTACATCTAAGAGTTCCTTCTTAGGAATGAATGATTTTCAAATGGCTTCCCCTACCACCTTTATTTCTTTTCTTTCACTGTTATTAGCTCAAAAAAAAAAAAAAAAAAAAAAGAAACGGAAAGAGTGGTGCCAAAGTGCCTTTACCATTTTTATTAACTGTAATAATGTATAAGAACAGTAAAACATTACGTAAACATTGTATTTATAACAGGTGATGATTGTACTCTAAAAGACAACTACATTTAATTAAAGGTGAAGTCGTCGGCCATGATGTGTCTTGGGATTGATAGTGGAGTGGTTTCCCGTTGCCTTTTTCTGGGTGGTTTATGGAGACACCACCTCTAGTTAGCTGGACATTGACTCAGAGAGTTCCTCTGTCCTTTCTTAGGTCTTGTTTTTCATCCTACTGGCTTGAGAACAAGCCGCTTCACTCAGAAGAACTGGGAGTGGTGTAGTTGGTTTAGTCGCTGACATTTTGACTGGAATACTTACTGAAAGGGGGGGATTTTTTTTTTAAATAAGTTTTAACTTAGTATAAGTTCCATTGCCCTCTATTAAAACAATATACAATAGGTCAAGACAGCATCATAGAAAAAGTGATTCTTACTACAGTGTAACCCGGATATAAGAGAAACCCGGATATAAGAGAGATTTTCTCTGGTCCCAAATTAGAGCCTGTGTTAATGTATATAAAACAGACCAAACCCGGATATAAGAGAAACCCGGATATAAGAGACTTCTTCTCCGGTCCCGACAACTCTCTTATATCCGGGTTACACTGTACTTACAATTGGAACCCCGTGTTAAATCTGGCTAAGCTTGAATCAATTGTCATTTATGTGGTCAAAACCTTAAATTGAGACTTTATGTCCTTGCAATTATTAGAAGGGTTTTCATATGCAAGTCTGAGGGGTCACTTCATTAGTTAATAACAATAAAAAACTGATACCCCAATTTATGTTCAACAAAATCTTATAAATCATTACACCACATTGAAGTGCCCTTCTCTTTTTAATTGTGATTTTTGTCCTATATATCATATTTTACTACGTGGGTTGGGGTGCCATTAAATTTACCAATCCAACCTGACCTTACCCCACATAGTGGGTGCCGAACATAGCTCTGTCTTTGATTTGTTGCATCTATTGAAACTTACAGCCATATCATGTTGAAACACTGTTTCTCTGTTTGCCGAAGTTAAGCAATGTCGAGTCTGGTCAGTACCTAAATGGGTGACTTCTTGGGAATACTAGGTGCTGTAAGCTTTAATGTGCAGGTGGCATAATGAATAACTCTTTGGAATTGGAATTTGGTATTCCAAGTTACAATTCCAATTGTGTTTGTTATTTTCACTTACAAGTACCATTGGGAATGTTGGGAAATGCAAAGTCGGTCTTGGCCTTTCCACTAACTTGGAGCATGTGCATGTAAATATTGGTCCCAATCCGTCGAAAATTGCGGCCGTGCATTCATTACACACACACACATCCTGCCTTAATGGTTAACAAATATATATATATATATATATGAAGAAAAATATATACGGAAAAAAACAAACAAAAATCCTTATATACAATTAAGCTGTTTTAATGTTGATATGTCAACGTCGGACGTTTCGGTCTAATAAACCATCTTCAGGACATATTCATGAATTATAACATTATCAATACAACATGACAATAAACAAGGTTTATTAAATAATTAATTAAATAATTAGACCGAAACGTCCGACGTTGACATATCAACATTAAAACAGCATAATTGCATATTAGGATTTTTGTTTGTTTTTTCCGTATATATTTTTCTTCATACTGTCGGATCTATATCCATAAATTTGCTTACATATATATATATATATATATATATATGCCAGCACACAAATGAAAATAAAATTTCAGTACCATGATTATCTTTCGGTTTCTTCAAGATTAAATTTACAGGTAATAATGTACCTGGTTCACAAATACAAGCCAATATATGCATAAGTTCTAAAATAAGGAATGTATCAACAGTACTCAAACTGCATATTAATTCACTGTATATCCTGATTGGGGATTTAAAACATTCATAAAAACACGCAGATTGTGAGCAATGTTTTGCAATACATTCTCCTATGCCTCTTGTATTCATTAGTTCAATACAGTAAGAGTTATAGGTGGGGTAAATTAACAGGTCAAGTGCCATCTTGTCATGTTCCAAAAATGTTCCCCGTGGGACATACCTGGTGATTATGCCAACCCTAACAGTCTTCAAACCTGTTGCAGAGCCTTTTGAATACTCTTGTATGTCAAGTTGTTTCTTTAAATTTTCTCCACGCTGACACAGTGTGTACATGTCTTTGTTAAAAATAGATGAGAATTAAGAAGTTAGAGAGATTATCAAAGGAACAGAAGACGTGGTTGGGAAAACAATGAAGAAGTGGTTTATTAAATACTCATACACAGGAGTTCAAAATAGCCGATAATTAGGAAGGCCGTAGTTAGAGAGAGTATCGAAGTAACAGAAGTGTAGGTAGGTCAAACAAAGTAGAAGGTTTATTAAATACTTATACATAGGAGTTCAAAATAGCTGAGAATTAGGAAGGCCATAGAGAGAGTATTGAAGGAACATAAGACTTGCTAGGGGAAACAACAGGAAAACTTGAGTAAATCAACTACTCCTCAAATCCTACTCTAATGTGGCTACTTGCTATATTTATAAGTAGGAGCAGTCCATTGTCACTGTAGTAGAGAAGAACACAGAGTATTGTGTTTTACTGTACAACAGCTTTCCTCTTTGGTACCTTGGTTTTTAAGTGTAGTACCGGATTGGCAGCTAAGTCTCATCATTTTGCAAGGGCTTACATTGAAAAACCAGTTCCTGTATGATCACCAAAGTTAAGCAACATCGAGGCTAGTCAGTACCTAGACGGGTGACCACTTAGGAAATACTAGGTACTGTAAACCTGGATGTGCACGTGGTGTAATGGATAATGGCCTGGAATTGGTAATCAAAGAGCCAAGTTCCAGTTCTTATTGGGCATGTTATATTCAATGAGAAATAAAAAGAAATATACAACGAAAAATAGGAGGAAGAGAGAAGAAGAAGAAGAAGAAGAAGAAGAAGAAGAAGAAGAAGAAGAAGAAGAGGAGGAGGAACAAGAAGAAGAGAAAAAGAGGAAGAAGAAGAAAAAGAGGAAGAAGAGAAGAAAAAAAAAGAAGAAGAAGAAGAAGAAAGGAAAAAAAAAAAGAAGAAAGAGACAGACACAAGGCAAAAGAAAGAAAGGCAGAAGAAAGAATGATGGACGACAAACTCAAAGAAAATGATCATTAGACAAGAGACGAATAAAAAGAATGAAGGGGGAAAATAGAAATAAAAAGAAATACAGAAAGAATAAAAGGAGGAAGAGGAAGAGAAGAAAAAGAAGAAGAAGAGGAAAAAGAAGAAGAGGAGGAGGAAGAAGAAGTAAAGAAAAAGAAGAAGACTGAGAAAGTAAATTAAAAGGAAGAGAGAAGAAAGAAGCAGACAAAAGACGAATAGAAAGAAGTTAGGTAAAAAAAGAAATATAGAAACAACGATAGAAGAAGAAAGAAAGAAATATAGAAAGAATGAAAGGAGGAGGAGGAGGAGAAGAAGAAGAAGAAGAAAAAAAAACAAGAACAACAACAAGAAGAAATGAAAAGAAGAAGAAAAAAGAAGAAAAAGAAGAAGAAGAAGAGGAAAAAGAAGAAGAGAAAAAGAAGAAGAAGGGGAGGAGGAGGAAGAAGAGAAGAAAAAGAAAAAGGCTGAGAAAGGAAAATAAAAGAAAGGGAGAAGAAAGAGACAGACACATGGCAAAAGGAGGAAAAGCAGAAGAAAGAACGATGGACGACAAAGTCTAAAGAAACGGTCATTAGACAAGAGACGAATAGAAAGAATGAAGGGGGGGGAAATAGAAATAAAAAGAAATACAGAAAGAATAAAAGGAAGAGGAGGAAGAGGAGGAGAAGAAGAAGAAGAAGAAGAAGAAAAAGAAGAAGAAGAAGAGGAGGAAGAAGTGAAGAAAAAGAAGAAGACTGAGAAAGTAAATTAAAAGGAAGAGAGAAGAAAGAGGCAGACGAATAGAAAGAAGTTAGGGTAAAAAAGAAATAAAAAGAAATATAGAAAGAACGATAGAAGAAGAAGAAGAAAGAAATATAGAAAGAATGAAAGGAGGAGAAGAAGAAGAAGAAGAAGAAAAGGAAAAGAAGAAGAAGTTTTATCACTTTTCATTCTTTGCATACGTCTCTCTCTCCTTTTCATTTCTCCATTTACTTATTTGCCTGTTATATATTATTTGGCTTTTTCTTCAATATAAGAAATATATTGCACTCTTTACATTTTCTTGTTTTATTTTACATTATTTTTATCCAATTACTGGCTTTCAAATTTTCTATTATTTAATTTTATTTTTTAATCTTTTCTTATTTTCTTTTTGTCTCTTCTTTATTTCACACTTTCTTCTTGTCTAAGACCGCTAACAACCTGCTACAAAATAGCCCATTAAGTAATTTCAGTACTTCAAGAGGCAGCATCATTTTTCTGTTCATTTTCTTTTCTTATCTTTTTTCAAAAATCTTCACATATTTCTGGAATCAAGAGTCCTGAAATTGAAACAAACAGAAAAAGTGTAAATTAGTTGTCACAAAATTTTGAGAGGCCGGTTGAAGCGGTAGAAGTTGTTAGGTGCAAAGGTGGGTTGAAATGTTATCGAGAATAAAAAGATGCTGTAAAGGAGTCTTTCAAAGTCTGATTGGTGCAAATATGGCTAATGAGAAGCAAGGAAAATTCTGGAGAGAAGAGAAGCGGGAGGAAAGAAAAAAAATACTTGAAAAAAAGGGAAAGAAAAACACGTAGAAAGAAAAGATAAAAGTGAAAAGGAAAAAAATAAAATAAAAGAAGTTAAACCATGAAGGCTGAGGATTATGCAACAAATATGGAAGAGAAAAATTAGATCAGCAAAAAATATGTAAAGATGGAGTAAGGTTGAATTAATGAAACAGTTTTTGAAACCAAAGAACAAAGTTCACAAGACAAAAATGTTCTGGAGAGATGAGATTGCCAACCTGCCGTGCCATATCTCACCTTCTAAAGAGCAGAGAATGCAGACCAATTTCTTCACACATGAAGTGGAAACCAGAGGAAACGGGGATGTAATTCTATTGATGGATATCTTGAGAAATATGGAAAAAAATTCTGAAATGCTATGTGATATCCATCCTCCTACAAGGTAGTGAATGAAGGCCATTTTCTTCACATCTAAAGTAATCTGAAGGCGACAGGGATGTGAATATCCTGAAAAGTGAAAAAAAGAAAACTGGAACCTTATATCATATCTATCCGCTTACATGGCAGTGAATGTACGATAATTCTCTCGTTGATCAAAAAGTGAAAGAAATCGGTTCTATGAATCAAAACAATGTATTGGGTGATTAGTAGAAGCCCTAAGAAACAAAGAAAAGTTTGCTGAACTTATAGGATACAAATCCTATATCATTCCAACAAATGACTGAAAAACACAAAGTAGATTTTCACACCCGCAAAATCGGATCAAAACGACCAAAAACAGATTTCACAATAAGGTGTGAAATTAATTTTCTGACCAATGAAAGGAGGCGATTTGCTAAACCAAAAAAAAAGATAACGATCCAATGTGAAAAAAAAGTCAGCTATAAATAGAGAGTTTCAAGTCAATCACCAGTCAGAAGGGCGCAGAGATCATAGAGGACAGAAGACTGACAGTCAGGCCCGTCACTGACTCAACCAGACACTAAGAGCAGAAAGTGGGGTAGGAACGGAAAACAACAACAACAAATTTACAACTGACTCCAAAACAATTCAACCCGATAAGTACATTTTCCTCTAATCTTTTATTTCTCATTCACACTTTCTTTTTCAATTTAAATTGATCGCCCCTTTTTCCTTTCCACCTACTCGGCGGATACACAAAAACAAAAGAAACAGACATTACTCTACTACTCTGTTGAAAGACAGCAAACACATAGACATTTTTTGTTTAAATCACATTTGCTTAAACGAACTGCATGAATGACATTAAATATACAATGTTCTATTTTCTACAAACGTTCCTTATGGTGTTGTCTTTTCTTGAAATTTGCGTTGTATTTTGTGGGCAGGGAATCCCGTATTAAATTCTCCTTTTAATCCGGGTACGCTGTACCCCACAAACTTCTATTTATTACACTCGTCAAAAAAAAAAAAAATTTCAAAGTGTGTTGAAACACCAGACATCTTTTTTAGCTAATTTCAGGGTACTGAATCTGAAAATGGCCTTACATTTTCTTGGTTAGCTACCGTTTTTGCTTTACAGAAATAACTCAGTTTTGGAATAAAAGCATTTTTCATTTGTTCTCTGCATATAAGATATTGACTGATGGCAATATTTCTCAAAATAATACCTTAGAAACCTCTAAATTTATATTTAAACCAACAAATATTGGTCTGCTTATTGAGAAATACTATTTTTGCAATAACAATCAGACCCTAAGTCTAAAAATAACCTGATTAAATATACAAAGATCAACAAGTATTTTCATCAAATCATTTAATAAACTAACAGTAGAAATAAAACGTACGTGAACATAAGAACTATAGTAAAAAAAATTCTTTCTTAATTGCCTGTCATGTTCAATGTTATTTAAGTCTCTTTTGATATTCCATCAGTATCATGTACAATGGAATAGGTGCATTCAGTTGGGATGTCTTTAGTTGAAGTTTCTTTCCAACTGTGGAAAAAATGCTTTTATTGGTTTCCTTATTTAGTGAGGGGATACAAGTGATGAGATAAATTTATGAATATCAAACAGAAGATTTTAGGGTCTCATTTTTTTTTATGTCACCTTAATTATCAGGTTTACTAAAGTGTATTACTGATAAAGTTTATCAGTCAATTTGAATTGTGGTGATAAATTGGAAAACTTCGGTATTTCTATTTTAAAATTTTGGACTCCAAAACACTTTTTTCTTATAAAAATAGTTTATTTCCAGTGGCTGGCATAAATTGCTCGGCCTACCTGAAAATTGATAGGTTTCTACGACCTTTATTAACTAAATTTTGTGATCAGCCAAGATCTTAAATTGAACTATTTTTCCCAAAATGAGCAAACAGAGAAAGTGCATTCCAGAAACTAAGCAAAGTATTAAGAAACAGGAAAATTTTATAAGAAACAAAAGAAGACTGCTGAACTGCTGCATAATATCTAATTTTTTACATTAAAATAGAGAAAGATGCCTTCCAGAAACTAAGTAAAGTATTAAGAAACAGGAAAATTTCATTAGAAGCAAAGCAAAGTACTGAACTGTTGTGTAATATCTAATTTTTTACATGAGAATAGATAATGTTACCTTTCAGAAACTAAGCAAAGTATTAAGAAAAACAAAAATTCCATTAGAAACAAAGACAACCGTACTGAACTGCTGCATAATATCTTATTTTTTACATTAGAATAGAGAATGTGCCTTCCAGAAGCTAAGAAATGTATTAAGAAACTGGAAATTTTCCTTAAAAACAATGAAAAGAGCTCTGAACTGCTGCGTAATAGCTATTTTTTTATGTTAGAATAGAGAAAAGTGCCTTCCAGAAAGGAAGCAATGTATTAAAAACACAAAAAAATCATTAGAAACAAAGAAAAGATTACTGAACTGCTGTGTAATATCTTATTTTTTTACATTAGAATAGAAAAAGTGGCCTTCGAGAAACTAAGCAAAGAATTAAGAAACAGGAAAATTTCATTAGAATCAAAGAAAATAGTGCTAGAATAAAATGCGATATCAATCCATTCCTATAACATTTGAAAGTTGGACAATCTATGTGCAGATGAGAAGTAAACTGAAGGGAAGATAAATATTATTCTACAGAAGGATACTGAGAATTCCGTGGATGGAGTGAATAATGAATGAGGAAGTCTTAAAGAAAATGGCAACATAAAGAACACTTATACTAAGAATAATGAGGAAGGAGGGAGTGGAAAACTTAATCCTCACAGGGCATATTGAGGCCAAGAGGCACAGGGGAAGGCAGTGAGCCACCTACCTGACAAGCTTGTATATATTAACTCCTCTTTCCAAAAATAAAATCCCACTTGAAACAAGATTTCAAAACATCGAGGAAATTTACGAGAATGTGACGAGGCAGCTGTTCACTAAAAATGACGCTGGTTAAAAGCATGTACTTTCAGAAGAGGATTACATTGAAGAAGAGTATGTTGTGGTGGGAGTTTGTGTGTTCTTGAGCAATCTATATTCATAAATAATTAAATTGGATATACTACAACATGCCTAACAAGAAGACTCACGATACATCTCTCTGACCATAGATCAATTACGACCTCTAAACTCTATCCGCAACATACTTGTTGATAATACAAATGAAAATCCTCATCCACATGTAAAAAAAGGCTCCAAATAATGGAAGCATTATTAATAAAAAAAGAAAAAAGCCAATACTAAATAATATCAACTATGAACACGGCCATAATATGCTGACCGTGTTTGCGAAATAAAACATTCCTTTAACTCTAAATACATACATAAAACAATCCATACATTTAGTTAAAAGTAAAAAATAAAATCATCTTTGATAATGGGTAAAAATATCAACAAACACAAACAATTTAAACCCACGTGTAACTGCAGAATAAAGAATGAATGCCCCTTAAACGGTAACTGCTTACAAAACAATGTAATATACCAAGCCATGATAAAATCACCAGATAATGAAGAAAAAGCATACATCGGAGTAACTGAAGAACCCTGGAAACAAAGAAATTATGCACACAAAACATCTTTCACAAATAGTAAATATGCGAACAGCACAATGCTTTCTAAGTATATCTGGGAAATTAAAAACAAAATGCACATCACACCAAAAATATCTTGGAAAATAAGGAAAAGATTATCAGCCTACAACAACCAATCCACAACTTGCAAACTTTGCTTGGAGGAAAAAATAGCTATCATTAACTTCCCAGACCAAAATAAATTATTAAATAAACGATACGCGCTCACCACAAAATGCAGACATGAAAACAAATTTTTACTACGTTACTTAAAAATTGAAAACTGAAAAAAATAAAATAAAATAAATAAATAAATAAACAAAATGACAATAAAATAAGTAAAATAAATTAACGCAAACAAATTACCAAATCAAACCCATTAGAATAGACGAAATGTAATAAATAAATAAAAAATAAAAAAAGCAAAACCAATGAATCCAAATAAATAAAGTAAATAGTAAACAAATTAACAAACCATTATGACCAAAATATTAGTTAGACTATAAAAATGAAACCAAAAATTGGATGAAAAACATAGCTATAACTGTTATATAACGATAAAAAAATACTACATTACTTAAAAATCGAAAACTAAAAAGAGAAAATAAAAATATATAGAATAATAAATAAATAATAAAAAAAAGTAAAATAAATTAACCGTTAAAAAAAAACAAGTAAAGATAATCAATCCAAATAAATAAAAGATGCAATAAACAAATTAAAAACTGCGCCCGCACAAAATAAAGTGAGAAGATACTACAGGAATCAACACCCAAATTGAATAAATAGCTTTAATTATCTTCCAAAATCAAAACAAAAATATTAAAGAAGCGATATAAACAAATTTTTACTACGTTAATAAAAAACACCAATTAAAATAAAAATAAATAAATATATAAGATAAGAAATAAAAATAAAAAAGTAAAAATAAAAAATAAAAACAAGCAAAATAATTTAACCCAAGTAAATAAATAAACAAATAAATGACTTCCGGCAAAATAACTGCCAAAATAGACTACCCACAATGCACCACTGACCCGTATGTATAAATAGCCGAGAAAAAAGTAACACTCGTGGCCTGACAATTGCGTCTCGCATGAAACAGCCTGTCGCCTCTAAGTGTTGACTTCAATGTTCACTTTTATATATATATATATATATATATATATATATATATATAAGGGGTGTTTCATTAAGGCAGATTATATATAAGGGTGTTTCATTTAGATGGATCAAAGTCAGCAGTACATACATCAATGTTATTGGTGACAATTTATTTATTTCTCTATTGGACCATGTTATTAAAATCATGGCAATTATGTGAGATCGCCCAGATGTCCACCAAATCTAAAAAGAAAAAAAAAAAATCATTAGACTCTTAAACTTAATTCACATTCAAAATTGGTCCCAATTATTGAAAACCCTTTTATATATATATATATATATATATATATATATATAAAAAATCATTTTATTTTATTTCTTATCTTATTAAATATTGAAGTCAACACTTGCAGGCGACAGGCTGTTTCATGCTAGATGCAATTGTCAGGCCATGTTTGCGTCTAATGTTGACTTCAATGTTCACTTTTATATTTACACACGCTCTATCTCTGATATTGAGCACTTTATCCCATAAATGTAGCACATCCTAAGAGTATATTTCTTCATATATATATATATATATATATATATATATACTCATAATTAATTGGCATTTGAATTTATGTTAATCTATCTCAATGTCTTCTGACATGCACCTGTATTAGATTAGCAAATCCCTATGTGCAATTCTATTAAGAGATTTATTCTCTCATTAAGACATGTGACAGTAAATGACACATGAATATTTCTGTAAAAGAAAGAAAAATAAATAAATATGCTTATAAAAACACCAGCAACAAAACAAGAATAAAAAAAAAATCCTAATTTGTTTTGCAGGCAAAACAAAACTCTCATCAATTTCGACATGAAAGAAAATTTCATCGGCAAATGGAACAAAGCAAACGCAGTCGGCCATCCGACTGTGATTACAGATCTAGAAGATTAAAGATTATGTTGTATAAATAATTATGACAAAGAAAAGCACTGAACAGCTTCAGTCAATGAAGTGATTAAGCTTCCATGTACATAGAGGCGTGGACCAAAAATAAACTCCAATATCACTTCACCACAGGTGTTTTCATATATGAAAATAGATTTCGTATATTTATATATGAATGATTGCAAAGAAAAAATACAAAGAAATGCTTTAGTTTTCTTTCTTTCACCATACGGACAGTTATAGAGCAACTGGAGTGACAGGGTATAATCGATTTCTATTTTTTCCTCAGATTAGGTCATTTGTAGAGGTGTGCAGTAACATGAATCTATTTTCGGTGGGTATGATGAAATTTGTTTGGCCTTGAAAAATATTGCATCATCCTTGATTGCATCAGATTTTCATCATGCCCAGACACTATTGTCTCTATTGTCGATTAGTTGTCCTACTGTCATTGTCTGTGATGGATGTTACTCCAAGGAAGCGTACAAAAACTGTAACGCTGCACAAACACATTGGCAAGTCTTATCAGTGAGCAAATCAAAGTATTATAGACTGGCCCGGAAACTCTCCTGATTTAAATCCAATCGAGAATCTGTGGTTAATCTGCAAGGAACGACTTCGTGGAATGGACATACGAAGTACTAACATGTGCACTGGGTCATGTTTTATTGGAAAAAATCCGAATAAAAGTAAATAATGGAATTATTCATTTTGTTTCAATTAATTTGCACAAGGGTGTATCTATTTCAATCAGTTCATTATCAAACTATCTATCTATCTATATATCTCAGTCTGTTCATATCTATCTATCTATCTATGTTCATATGTATCTAACTATCTATGTTCATATCTATCTATCTATCTATCTATCTATCTATCTATCTATCTGGGTTATTAAAGCATACATTTAAAATGTAACATTTCTGTCGGTGAAAGCATAAAATTACATTAAAAATATTTAGATTTCGGCATTAAATGACCCATAGAGGTGTTGATATGAAAAAGCAAACTCAACTAACAAACTAAACTAGTTTGTTTCAGCCATATTGAATTTGACAAGCCAGTCTTTCTCCTATTGAGCTACCAGGAGACATCGGCTGCTAAGGTTCTGCTCATCTAGATTTTTAGAAGTGCACCTATGAAATGTTGTGTCATCTAATAGTCACTAAAGATCAGAGTATGCTCTTAGGCAGATCATTACTATAGAACAGAAAGATGGTAGGACTGAGAAGACAGTTTATGTATTAGTCGCCGATGACACAACTTGACAAAAGTCTTTGATATATCTCGGCGGGGTGGCCTTCGTGACGAATTTATTGTCTCCTGCCTCGCTGAGTTTGTGGTTTATGACAGTGAAAACATCAGCTTTGGATCTAGCAGAATGAAATCCATATTTCATCTTTCTGTTAAAAACAACTGTTATCAGTCTTCCCAGTATTGAGGAGGCGGGGTTAATGTCCATGTCCATTGCCCTCAGGTCCCGTTTGCAGACGTTCTTGAAGCGAAGATGAGGTCATCCTCGGGCCGTCTTGCCTTTGACCATTTCCCCGTATAGAAGAACCTTTGAAATCTTCCCAGACAGAATACGATGTACATGTCCAAGCAGTTGGATAATGGCATAGAGGTTGGGTAACAGGACACGGGTAGAAATACGGTGTTACCCTGTTGCTATACTCTATCTTTAAAAGAATCAGATCAGAACAAAAACAGAGTGTTGCTGCTATATCAGGACCGGAGCCGCCCAGTCCTCATATACTATGATCAAAAACAAGGCGACGTTGTGGGTGATTGATTATTCACTGATTTTGTGATTTTGTGATTTCAGGAAAGCCAATTTCATTTTGAATTAAATAACTTTGCCACCTCTTGATTCTCATTTTAATGGTTGGAAAGATTCAACCGAGAAAGTTGGGATAAAAAGCTAGAATAAGATGAAGAAAATATTAGCCAAAAATGAATAATTTCATTTTGAATTCAAATAACTTCAGTGGTGTGACTCTGTCCAAATTACAGCCATATTGTTTTCTGATTTCACATGACTTATTTTAATGGTTGGAAAGGATTCAATCGAAGTTGGGATAAAAAGCAAGAATAAGATGAAGAAAATATTAGCCAAAATGAATAATGAAAAGACTTCATCTTTGAATTCAAATAACTTCAGTGGTGTGATTCTGTCCAAATCTACAGCCATATTGCCACCTCTGATTGATTTGACTTATTTTAATGGTTGGAAAAGATTCAACCAAGAAAGTTGGGATAAAAAGCAAGAATAAGATGAAGAAAATATTAGCCAAAAATGAATAATGAAAGACATCATCTTTGAATTCAAATAACTTCAGTGGTTTGATTCTGTCCAAATCTACAGCCATATTGCCATTTCTCTGATTTCTCATGACTTATTTTTTAATGACTTATTTTAATGGTTGGAAAGGATTCAACCGAGAAAGTTGGATAAAAAAGCAAAAATAAGATGAAGAAAAGACTAGCCAAAAATGAATAATGAAAAGACATCATCTTTGAATTCAAATAACTTCAGTGGTGTGATTCTGTCCAAATCTACAGCCATATTACCCACCTCTCTGATTTTCATGACTTATTTTAATGGTTGGATTCCAACCGAGAAAGTTGGGATAAAAGCAAGAATAAGATGAAGAAAAGACTAGCTAAAAATGAATAATGAAAAAGACTTCATCTTTGAATTCAAATAACTTCATGGTGTGATTCTGTCAAAAATGTGTCACCTCTCTGATTTCACATGACTTATTTTAATGGTTGGAAAAGGATTCAATGAGAAAGTTGGGATAAAAAAGCAAGAATAAGATGAAGAAAAGACTAGCCAAAAATGAATAATGAAAAGACTTCATCTTTGAGTGGTGTGATTCCAAATAACTGATTTCAGTGTAATGGTTGATTCTGTCCCAAATCTAGCAAAATGAATAATGTCACCTCTCTTTGATTTTTAATTGTGATTCTGTCCAAATCTACTTATTTTAATGGTTTGGAAAGGATTCAACTGAGAAAGTTGGGATAAAAGCAAGAATAAGATGAAGAAAAGCTTAGCCAAAATGAATAATGAAAAGACTTCATCTTTGAATTCAAATAACTTCAGTGGATTCTGTCAAAATCTTCTGTCACCTCTCAAATCTACAGCCATATGTTCAACCACCTCTCTGATTTCACATGACTTATTTTAATGGTTGCCAAAAAGGATTCAACCGAGAAAGTTGGGAAAAAAAGCAAGAATAAGATGAAGAAGACTCAAAAATGAATAATGTATTTCTTTGCATTACAGCCAATAAGATGAAAAAAGAGAAAGTTGGGATAAAAAGCCAAAAATGAATAATGAATAAAAAGACTTCATCTTTGTATTCAAATAACTTCAGTGGTGTGATTCTGTCCAAATCTACAGCCATATTGCCACCTCTCTGATTTCTTTGACTTATTTTAATGGTTGGAAAAGGATTCAACCGAGAAAGTTGGGATAAAAAGCAAGAATAAGATGAAGAAAAGACTAGCCAAAAATGAATAATGAAAAGACTTCATCTTTGTATTCAAATAACTTCAGTGGTGTGATTCTGTCCAAATCTACAGCCATGTGCCACCTCTCTGATTAGACTTATTTTAATGGTTGGAAAGGATTCAACCGAGAAAGTTGGGATAAAAAGCAAGAATTGAAGAAAAGACTAGCCAAAATGAATAATGAAAAGACTTCATCTTTGTATTCAAATAACTTCAGTGGTGTGATTCTGTCCAAATCTACAGCCATATTGCCACCCCTCTGATTCCACATGACTTATTTTAATGGTTGGAAAGGATTCAACCGAGAAAGTTGGGATAAAAGCAAGAATAAGATGAAGAAAGACTAGCCAAAAAATGAATAATGAAAAGACTTCATCTTTGTATTCAAATAACTTCAGTGGTGTGATTCTGTCCAAATCTACAGCCATATTGTCACCTCTCTGATTTCACATGACTTATTTTAATGGTTGGAAAGGATTCAACCGAGAAAGTTGGGATAAAAAGCAAGAATAAGATGAAGAAAAGACTAGCCAAAAATGAATAATGAAAAGACTTCATCTTTGTATTCAAATAACTTCAGTGGTGTGATTCTGTCCAAATCTACAGCCATATTGCCACCTCTCTGATTTCACATGACTTATTTTAATGGTTGGAAAGGATTCAACCGAGAAAGTTGGGATAAAAAGCAAGAATAAGATGAAGAAAAGACTAGGCAAAAATGAATAATGAAAAGACTTCATCTTTGAATTCAAATAACTTCAGTGGTGTGATTCTGTCCAAATCTACAGCCATATTGTCACCTCTCTGATTTCACATGACTTATTTTAATGGTTGGAAAGGATTCAACCGAAGAAAAGTTGGGATAAAAAGCAAGAATAAGATTGAAGAAAAGACTAGCCAAAAATGAATAATGAAAATGAATAGCTATCTTTGAATTCAAATAACTTCAGTGGTGTGATTCTGTCCAAATCTACAGCCATATTGTCACCTCTCTGATTTCACATGACTTATTTTAATGGTTGGAAAGGATTCAACCGAGAAAGTTGGGATAAAAAGCAAGAATAAGATGAAGAAAAGACTAGCCAAAAATGAATAATGAAAAAGACTTCATCTTTGAATTCAAATAACTTCAGTGGTGTGATTCTGTCCAAATCTACTGCCATATTGATCACCTCTCTGATGAAACATGACTTATTTTAATGGTTGGAAAGGATTCTTATTTTAATGGAGAAAGTTGGGATAAAAAGCAAGAATAAGATGAAGAAAAGACTAGCCAAAATGAATAATGAAAAAGACTTCATCTTTGAATTCAAATAACTTCAGTGGTGTGATTCTGTCCAAATCTACAGCCATATTGCCACCTCTCTGATTTCACATGACTTATTTTAATGGTTGGAAAGGATTCAACCAAGAAATTTGGGATAAAAAGCAAGAATAAGATGAAGAAAAGACTAGCCAAAAATGAATAATGAAAAAGACTTCATCTTTGAATTCAAATAACTTCAGTGGTGTGATTCTGTCCAAATCTACAGCCATATTGCCACCTCTCTGATTTCACATGACTTATTTGTAATGGTTGGAAAGGATTCAACTGAGAAAGTTGGGATAAAAAAAGCAGATGAAGAATAAGATGAAGAATGAAAAGACTAGCCAAAAATGAATAATCCAAAAGACTTCATCTTTGATGATTTATTTCAAATAACTTCAGTTGTGATTCTTTGAATTCAAATCAAATCTGTCCAGCCATATTGCCACCTCTCTGATTTCACATGACTTATTTTAATGGTTGGAAAGGATTCAACCGAGAAAGTTGGGATAAAAAGCAAGAATAAGATGAAGAAAAGACTAGCCAAAAATGAATAATGAAAAAGACTTCATCTTTGAATTCAAATAACTTCAGTGGTGTGATTCTGTCCAAATCTACAGCCATATTGTCACCTCTCTGATTTCACATGACTTATTTTAATGGTTGGAAAGGATTCAACCGAGAAAGTTGGGATAAAAGCAAGAATAAGATGAAGAAAAAGACTAGCCAAAAATGAATAATGAAAAGACTTCATCTTTGAATTCAAATAACTTCAGTGGTGTGATTCTGTCCAAATCTACAGCCATATTGTCAACTCTCTGATTTCCACATGACTTATTTTAATGGTTGGAAAGGATTCAACCGAGAAAGTTGGGATAAAAAAGAAAAGAATAAGATGAAGAAAAAGACTAGCCAAAATGAATAATGAAAAAGACTTCATCTTTGAATTCAAATAACTTCAGTGGTGTGATTCTGTCCAAATCTACAGACTTGTCCCATATTATTGCCACCTCTCTGATTTCACATGACTTATTTTAATGGTTGGAAAGGATTCAACCGAGAAAGTTGGGATAAAAAGCAAGAATAAGATGAAGAAAAAGACTAGCCAAAAATGAATAATGAAAAGACTTCATCTTTGAATTCAAATAACTTCAGTGGTGTGATTCTGTCCAAATCTACAGCCATATTGTCACCTCTCTGATTTCACATGACTTATTTTAATGGTTGGAAAGGATTCAACCGAGAAAGTTGGGATAAAAAGCAAGAATAAGATGAAGAAAAGACTAGCCAAAAATGAATAATGAAAAGACTTCATCTTTGTATTCAAATAACTTCAGTGGTGTGACTCTGTCCAAATCTACAGCCATATTGTCAACTCTCTGATTTCACATGACTTATTGTAATGGTTGGAAAGGATTCAACCGAGAAAGTTGGGATAAAAAGCAAGAATAAGATGAAGAAAAGACTAGCCAAAAATGAATAATGAAAAGACTTCATCTTTGAATTCAAATAACTTCAGTGGTGTGATTCTGTCCAAATCTACAGCCATATTGATTCTGATTTCCATGACTTATTTTAATGGTTGGAAAAGGATTCAACCAAGAAATTTGGGATAAAAAGCAAGAATAAGATGAAGAAAAAGACTCCAAAAATGAATAATTCTTCATCTTTGAATTCAAATTTTAATGACTCTGGAAAGTCACCTCTCTGATTTCAATGACTTATTTTAATGGTTGGAAAGATTCAACCGAGAAAAGTTTGGGATAAAAAGCAAGAATAAGATGAAGAAAAAGACTAGCCAAAAATGAATAATGAAAAGACTTCATCTTTGAATTCAAATAACTTCAGTGGTGTGATTCTGTCCAAATCTACAGCCATATTGTCACCTCTCTGATTTCACATGACTTATTTTAATGGTTGGAAAGGATTCAACAAGAAAGTTGGGATAAAAAGCAAGAATAAGATGAAGAAAAGAAAGCCAAAATGAATAATGAAAAGACTTCATCTTTGAATTCAAATAACTTCAGTGGTGTGATTCTGTCCAAATCTACAGCCATATTGTCACCTCTCTGATTTCACATGACTTATTTTAATGGTTGGAAAGGATTTCAAGAAAAGTTGGGATAAAAAAGCAAAGAATAAGATGAAGAAAAGACTAGCCAAAATGAATAATGAAAAGACTTCAGAATTCAAATAACTTTGGTGTGACTCTGTCCAAATCTACAGCCATAAAACATGACTTATTTTAATGGTTGGAAAATTAAGAAAGTTGGGATAAAAGCAAGAATAAGATGAAGAAAAGACTAGCCAAAAATGAATAATTCTCCATCATCTTCATCTTTGAATTCAAATAACTTCACATGTGGTTGTGATTCTGTCCAAATCTACATTCATATTTTCCAAATTCACACCTCTCTGATTTCACATGACTTATTTTAATGGTTGGAAAGGATTCAACCGAGAAAGTTGGGATAAAAAAGCAAGAATAAGATGAAGAAAAGACTAGCCAAAAATGAATAATGAAAAAGACTTCATCTTTGAATTCAAATAACTTCAGTGGTGTGATTCTGTCCAAATCTACAGCCATATTGTCACCTCTCTGATTTCACATGACTTATTTTAATGGTTGGAAAGGATTCAACTGAGAAATTTGGGATAAAAAAGCAAGAATAAGATGAAGAAAAGACTAGCCAAAAATGAATAATGAAAAGACTTCATCTTTGAATTCAAATAACTTCAGTGGTGTGACTCTGTCCAAATCTACAGCCATATTGCCACCTCTGATTTCACATGACTTATTTTAATGGTTGGAAAGGATTCAACCGAGAAAGTTGGGATAAAAAGCAAGAATAAGATGAAGAAAGACTAGCCAAAAATGAATAATGAAAAGACTTCATCTTTGAATTCAAATAACTTCAGTGGTGTGACTCTGTCCAAATCTACAGCCATATTGTCACCTCTCTGATTTCACATGACTTATTTTAATGGTTGGAAAGGATTCAACCAAGAAAGTTGAGATAAAAAGCAAGAATAAGATGAAGGATAAAAGCAAGAATAAGATCATCTTTGAATTCAAAAAGTGGTGTATTCTGCCAAATCTACAGCCATAAAAATGAATACTTATTTTGAAATGGTTGGAAAGGATTCAACCAAGAAATTTGGGATAAAAAGCAAGAATTTGAAGAAAAAGACTAGCCAAAAATGAATAATGAAAAAGACTTCATCTTTGAATTCAAATAACTTCAGTGGTGTGATTCTGTCCAAATCTACAGCCATATTGTCACCTCTCTGATTTCACATGACTTATTTTAATGGTTGGAAAGGATTCAACCGAGAAAGTTGGGATAAAAAGCAAGAATAAGATGAAGAAAAGACTAGCCAAAAATGAATAATGAAAAGACTTCATCTTTGAATTCAAATAACTTCAGTGGTGTGATTCTGTCCAAATCTACAGCCATATTCATATCTGCCACCTCTCTGGAAATTTCAATGAGAAAGTTGATAAAAAGCAAGAATAAGATGAAGAAAAGAAGCCAAAATGAATTGAAAAATCATCGAAATAACTTTGGGGATAAAAAGCCAAGAATAATGATGAATGGTTGGAAAGATTCAACCAAGAAAGTTGGGATAAAAAGCAAGAATAAATAAAGAAAAGACTTCAAATCTTTGAATTGAAAATCATCTTGAATTCAAGTGGTGGTGATTCTGTCCAAATCTACAGCCATATTGCCACCTCTCTGATTTCACATGACTTATTTTAATGGTTGGAAAGGATTCAACCTGAGAAAGTTGGGATAAAAAGCAAGAATAAGATGAAGAAAAGACTTCCAAAAATGAATAATGAAAAGACTTCATCTTTGAATTCAAATAACTTCAGTGGTGTGACTCTGTCCAAATCTACAGCCATATTGTCACCTCTCTGATTTCACATGACTTATTTTAATGGTTGGAAAGGATTCAACCGAGAAAGTTGGGATAAAAAGCAAGAATAAGATGAAGAAAAGACTAGCCAAAATGAATAATGAAAAGACTTCATCTTTGAATTCAAATAACTTCAGTGGTGTGATTCTGTCCAAATCTACAATATTGTCACCTCTCTGATTTCACATGACTTATTTTAATGGTTGGAAAGGATTCAACCGAGAAAGTTGGGATAAAAAGCAAGAATAAGATGAAGAAAAGACTAGCCAAAAAATGAATAATGAAAAGACTTCATCTTTGAATTCAAAATAACTTCAGTGGTGTGATTCTGTCCAAATCTACAGCCATTCATTTCACCTCTCTGATTTCACATGACTTATTTTAATGGTTGGAAAGGATTCAACCGAGAAAGTTGGGATAAAAAGCAAGAATAAGATGAAGAAAAGACTAGCCAAAATGAATAATGAAAAGACTTCATTCTTTCAAATAACTTCAGTGGTGTTGATAAAAAAATGTCCAAATAATGAACAGACCATCTTGAATTTAACTTCATTCTGTCCAAATCTCTGATTTCATTTCACATGACTTATTTTAATGGTTGGAAAGGATTCAACCGAGAAAGTTGGGATAAAAAAGCAAGAATAAGATGAAGAAAAGACAAGCCAAAAATGAATAATGAAAAAGACTTCATCTTTGAATTCAAATAACTTCAGTGGTGTGATTCTGTCCAAATCTACAGCCATATTGCCACCTCTCTGATTTCACATGACTTATTTTAATGGTTGGAAAAGGATTCAACTTGAGAAAGTTGGGATAAAAAGCAAGAATAAGATGAAGAAAAGACTAGCCAAAAATGAATAATGAAAAAGACTTCATCTTTGAATTCAAATAACTTCAGTGGTGTGATTCTGTCCAAATCTACAGCCATATTGCCACCTCTCTGATTTCACATGACTTATTTTAATGGTTGGAAAGGATTCAACCGAGAAAGTTGGGATAAAAAGCAAGAATAAGATGAAGAAAAGACTAGCCAAAAATGAATAATGAAAAGACTTCATCTTTGAATTCAAATAACTTCAGTGGTGTGATTCTGTCCAAATCTACAGCCATATTGTCACCTCTCTGATTTCACATGACTTATTTTAATGGTTCTGAAATTTGGGATAAAAAGCAAGAATAAGATGAAGAAAAGACAAGCCAAAAATGAATAATGAAAAGACATTTGAATTCAAATGATGTGTGATTCTGTCCAAATCTGTCCATATTGCCACAGCTCTGATTTCACATTTCTTATTTTAATGGTTGAAAATTTCAACCTGAGAAAGTTGGGATCAAGAATAAATGAAGAAAAGACTAGCCAAAAATGAATAATGTCCTTCATCTTTGAATTCATTCAGTGGTTGTTCTGTCCAAATCTACAGCCCATCACCTCTCTGAAATTGTAATTGGAAAGGATTCAAAAGTTGGGATAAAAAGAATAAGATGAAGAAAAGACTAGCCAAAATGAATAATGAAAAGACTTCATCTTTGAATTCAAATAACTTCAGTGGTGTGATTCTGTCCAAATCTACAGCCATATTGTCACCTCTCTGATTTTCACATGACTTATTTTAATGGTTGGAAAGGATTCAACTGGAGAAAGTTGGGATAAAAAGCAAGAATAAGATGAAGAAAAGACTAGCCAAAAAATGAATAATGAAAAGACTTCATCTTTGAATTCAAATAACTTCAGTGGTGTGATTCTGTCAAATCTACAGCCATATTGTCACCTCTCTGATTTCACATGACTTATTTTAATGGTTGGGAAAGGATTCAACTGGAGAAAGTTGGGATAAAAAGCAAGAATAAGATGAAGAAAAGACAAGCCAAAATGAATAATGAAAAGACTTCATCTTTGAATTCAAATAACTTCAGTGGTGTGATTCTGTCCAAATCTACAGCCATATTGCCACCTCTCTGATTTCTTTAATGACTTATTGTAATGGTTGGAAAGGATTCAACTTTGAGAAAGTTGGGATAAAAAGCAAGAATAAGATGAAGAAAAGACTAGCCAAAAATGAATAATGAAAAAGACATCATCTTTGAATTCAAATAACTTCAGTGGTGTGATTCTGTCCAAATCTACAGCCATATTGTCACCTCTCTGATTTCACATGACTTATTTTAATGGTTGGAAAGGATTCAACTGAGAAAGTTGGGATAAAAAAGCAAGAATAAGATGAAGAAAAGACTAGCCAAAAATGAATAATGAAAAGACTTCATCTTTGAATTCAAATAACTTCAGTGGTGTGATTCTGTCCAAATCTACAGCCATATTGCCACCTCTCTGATTTCACATGACTTATTTTAATGGTTGGAAAAGGATTCAACCGAGAAAGTTGGGATAAAAATAAAAAGATGAAGAATAAGATGAAGAAAAGACTAGCCAAAAATGAATAATGAAAAGACAGCCATCTTTGAATTTCAAATGACTTTTTTAATGGTTGTGATTCAACCGAAAGTTGGGATCCAAAAATCCACAGCAAAAATGAATATTGTCACCTCATCTTTTGATTTCACATGACTTTATTTTAATGGTTGGAAAGGATTTCATAAAAAGATAAAAAGAATAAGATGAAGAAAAGACTAAAAAATGAATAATGAAAAGACTTCATCTTTGAATTCAAATAACTTCAGTGGTGTGACTCTGTCCAAATCTACAGCCATATGCCACCTCTGATTTCACATGACTTATTTTAATGGTTGGAAAGGATTCAACCGAGAAAGTTGGGATAAAAAGCAAGAATAAGATGAAGAAAAGACTAGCCAAAAATGAATAATGAAAAGACTTCATCTTTGGAAATTCTGAGAAAATAAAACTTCCAAAATGTGGACTTCATCTTTGTGATTCTGTCCAAATCTACAGCCATATTGTCACCTCTCTGATTTCACATGACTTATTTTAATGGTTGGAAAGGATTCAACTGAGAAAGTTGGGATAAAAAGCAAGAATAAGATGAAGAAAAGACTAGCCAAAAATGAATAATGAAAAGACTTCATCTTTGAATTCAAATAACTTCAGTGGTGTGATTCTGTCCAAATCTACAGCCATATTGTCACCTCTCTGATTTCACTCTTATTTTAATGGTTGAAAGATTCAACCGAGAAAGTTGGGATAAAATGGAATAAGATGAAAAGGCCAAAAATGAATAATGAAAAGACTTCATCTTTGAATTCAAAAGTGGTGAGAAAGTGATTTCACATGACTTATTTTAATGGTTGGAAAATTCAACCGAGAAAAGTTGGGATAAAAAAGCAAGAATAAGATGAAGAAAAGACTAGCCAAAATGAATAATGAAAAGACTTCATCTTTGAATTCAAAATAACTTCAGTGGTGTGACTCTGTCCAAATCTACAGCCATATTGTCACCTCTCTGATTTCACATGATTTATTTAATGGTTGGAAAGGATTCAACTGAGAAAGTTGGGATAAAAAGCAAGAATAAGATGAAGAAAGACTAGCAAAAATGAATAATGAAAAGACTTCATCTTTGAATTAAATAATAACTTCAGTGGTGTGATTCTGTCCAAATCTACAGCCATATTGTCACCTCTCTGATTTCACATGACTTATTTTAATGGTTGGAAAGGATTCAACTGAGAAAGTTGGGATAAAAAGCAAGAATAAGATGAAGAAAAGACTAGCCAAAAAATGAATAATGAAAAGACTTCATCTTTGAATTCAAATAACTTCAGTGGTGTGATTCTGTCCAAATCTACAGCCATATTGCCACCTCTCTGATTTCACATGACTTATTTTAATGGTTGGAAAGGATTCAACCGAGAAAGTTGGGATAAAAAAGAAAAGAATAAGATGAAGAAAAGACTTTTTAATGGTTGGAAAAAAAATGAATAATGAAAATTCTGTCCAAACTGATTTCATCTTTGGAAAATTCGAGAAAATAAAAGCAAGAATTGAAGAAAAGTGGAATAATGACTTCATCTTTGATTCTGTCCAAATCTACAGCCATATTGCCACCTCTCTGATTTCACTTATTTTGACTTATTTTAATGCAAAAATGAATTGGAAAGGATTCAACTTCAGTGGTGAGAAAACCATATTGGGATAAAAAGCAAGAATAAGATGAAGAAAAAAGACTAGCCAAAAATGAATAATGAAAAGACTTCATCTTTGAATTCAAATAACTTCAGTGGTGTGATTCTGTCCAAATCTACAGCCATATTGTCACCTCTCTGATTTCACATGACTTATTTTAATGGTTGGAAAGGATTCAACCGAGAAAGTTGGGATAAAAAGCAAGAATAAGATGAAGAAAAGACTCGCAAAAAATGAATAATGAAAAGACATCATCTTTGAATTCAAATAACTTCAGTGGTGTGATTCTGTCCAAATCTACAGCCATATTGCCACCTCTCTGATTTCACATGACTTATTTTAATGGTTGGAAAGGATTCAACCGAGAAAGTTGGGATAAAAAAGCAAGAATAAGATGAAGAAAAGACTAGCCAAAAAATGAATAATGAAAAGACTTCATCTTTGAATTCAAATAACTTCAGTGGTGTGATTCTGTCCAAATCTACAGCCATATTGCCACCTCTCTGATTTCACATGACTTATTTTAATGGTTGGAAAAGGATTCAACCGAGAAAGTTGGGATAAAAGCAAGAATAAGATGAAGAAAAGACTAGCCAAAAAATGAATAATGAAAAGACTTCATCTTTGAATTCAAATAACTTCAGTGGTGTGATTCTGTCCAAATCTACAGCCATATTGTCACCTCTGATTTCACATGACTTATTTTAATGGTTGGAAAGGATTCAACCGAGAAAGTTGGGATAAAAAGCAAGAATAAGATGAAGAAAAAGACTAGCCAAAAATGAATAATGAAAAGACTTATCTTTGAATTCAAATAACTTCAGTGGTGTGATTCTGTCCAAATCTACAGCCATATTGCCACCTCTCTGATTTCACATGACTTATTTTAATGGTTGGAAAGGATTCAACCGAGAAAGTTGGGAAAAAAAGCAAGAATAAGATGAAGAAAAAGACTAGCCAAAAATGAATAATGAAAAGACTTCATCTTTGAATTCAAATAACTTCAGTGGTGTGATTCTGTCCAAATCTACAGCCATATTGCCACCTCTCTGATTTCACATGACTTATTTTAATGGTTGATAAAAAGGATTGAAGAAACGGAAAGTTGGGAGAGAAAAAAGAATTGGGATAAAAGCAAGACTTATTTTAATGGTTGGAAAGGATTCAACCAGAAAGTTGGGATAAAAAAGCAAGAATAAGAGAAGAAAAGACTAGCCAAAAATGAATAATGAAAAGACTTCATCTTTGAATTCAAATAACTTCAGTGGTGTGACTCTGTCCAAATCTACAGCCATATTGTCACCTCTCTGATTTCACATGACTTATTTTAATGGTTGGAAAGGATTCAACTGAGAAAGTTGGGATAAAAAAGCAAGAATAAGATGAAGAAAAGACTAGCCAAAAATGAATAATGAAAAGACTTCATCTTTGAATTCAAATAACTTCAGTGGTGTGATTCTGTCCAAATCTACAGCCATATTGTCACCTCTCTGATTTCACATGACTTATTTTAATGGTTGGAAAGGATTCAACCGAGAAAGTTGGGATAAAAAAGCAAGAATAAGATGAAGAAAAGACTAGCCAAAAATGAATAATGAAAAGACTTCATCTTTGAATTCAAAAATAACCTTCAGTGGTGTGAAAGTTCTGTCAAAAATGAATAATGAAAAATCTTTGAACAAATAACCATGATTGTCCAAATCTACAGCCTCACCTCTGATTTCACATGACTTATTTTAATGGTTGGAAAGGATTCAACCGAGAAAGTTGGGATAAAAAGCAAGAATAAGATGAAGAAAAGACTAGCCAAAAATGAATAATGAAAAGACATCATCTTTGAATTCAAATAACTTCAGTGGTGTGACTCTGTCCAAATCTACAGCCATATTGCCACCCTCTGATTTCACATGACTTATTTTAATGGTTGGAAAGGATTCAACTGAGAAAGTTGATAAAAAAGCAAGAATAAGATGAAGAAAAGACTAGCCAAAAATGAATAATGAAAAGACTTCATCTTTGAATTCAAATAACTTCAGTGGTGTGACTCTGTCCAAATCTACAGCCATATTGTCACCTCTCTGATTTCACATGACTTATTTTAATGGTTGGAAAGGATTCAACTGAGAAAGTTGGGATAAAAAGCAAGAATAAGATGAAGAAAAATAGCCAAAAATGAATAATGAATCTTTGAATTCAAATAAAAGACTAGCCAAAATGAATTTTAATGAAAGGAAAAGAAAGTTGGGATCAAGAATATCTAGCCAAAATTGAAAATTCAAATAACTTCAGTGGTGTGATTCTGTCCAAATCTACAGCCATATTGTCACCTCTCTGATTTCACATGACTTATTTTAATGGTTGGAAAGGATTCAACTGAGAAAGTTGGGATAAAAAGCAAGAATAAGATGAAGAAAAGACTAGCCAAAAATGAATAATGAAAAGACTTCATCTTTGAATTCAAATAACTTGATTCAACCGAGAAGTTGGGATAAAAAAGCAGTGGTGTGATTCTGTCCAAATCTACAGCCATATTGTCACCTGATTCTGATTTCACATGACTTATTTTAATGGTTGGAAAGGATTCAACCGAGAAAGTTGGGATAAAAAGCAAGAATAAGATGAAGAAAAGACTAGCCAAAAATGAATAATGAAAAGACTTCATCTTTGAATTCAAATAACTTCAGTGGTGTGATTCTGTCCAAATCTACAGCCATATTGTCACCTCTCTGATTTCACATGACTTATTTTAATGGTTGGAAAGGATTCAACCGAGAAAGTTGGGATAAAAAGCAAGAATAAGATGAAGAAAAGACTAGCCAAAATGAATAATGAAAAGACTTCATCTTTGAATTCAAATAACTTCAGTGGTGTGATTCTGTCCAAATCTACAGCCATATTGTCACCCTCTGATTTCACATGACTTATTTTAATGGTTGGAAAAGGATTCAACTGAGAAAGTTGGGATAAAAAGCAAGAATAAGATGAAGAAAAGACTAGCCAAAAATGAATAATGAAAAGACATCATCTTTGAATTCAAATAACTTCAGTGGTGTGATTCTGTCCAAATCTACAGCCATATTGTCACCTCTCTGATTTCACATGACTTATTTTAATGGTTGGAAAGGATTCAACCGAGAAAGTTGGGATAAAAAGCAAGAATAAGATGAAGAAAAGACTAGCCAAAAATGAATAATGAAAAGACTTCATCTTTGAATTCAAATAACTTCAGTGGTGTGATTCTGTCCAAATCTACAGCCATATTGTCACCTCTCTGATTTCACATGACTTATTTTAATGGTTGGAAAGGATTCAACTGAGAAAGTTGGGATAAAAAAGCAAGAATAAGATGAAGAAAAGACTAGCCAAAAATGAATAATGAAAACTTCATCTTGAATTCAAATAACTTCAGTGGTGTGATTCTGTTCTAAATAACCTCTGATTTCATGACTTATTTAATGGTTGGAAAGGATTCAAGAAAGTTGGGATCAAGAATAAGATGAAGAAAAGACAGCCAAAAATGAATAATGAAAAGACTTCATCTTTGATTTCAAATAACTTATTTTGTCCAAATTGGAAATATTGTCATTCTGATTTCACATGACTTATTTTAATGGTTGGGAAGGATTCAAAAGAAAGTTGGGATAAAAAAGAATAAGATGAAGAAAAGACTAGCCAAAATGAATAATGAAAAGACTTCATCTTTGAATTCAAATAACTTCAGTGGTGTGATTCTGTCCAAATCTACAGCCATATTGTCACCATCTCTGATTTCACATGACTTATTTTAATGGTTGGAAAGGATTCAAATGAGAAAGTTGGGATAAAAAAGCAAGAATAAGATGAAGAAAAGACTAGCTAGCCAAAAATGAATAATGAAAAGACTTCATCTTTGAATTCAAATAACTTCAGTGGTGTGATTCTGTCCAAATCTACAGCCATATTGTCACCCTCTGATTTCACATGACTTATTTTAATGGTTGGAAAAGGATTCAACCTGAGAAAGTTGGGATAAAAAGCAAGAATAAGATGAAGAAAAGACTAGCCAAAAATGAATAATGAAAAGACTTCATCTTTGAATTCAAATAACTTCAGTGGTGTGATTCTGTCCAAATCTACAGCCATATTGTCACCTCTCTGATTTCACATGACTTATTTTAATGGTTGGAAAGGATTCAACTGAGAAAGTTGGGATAAAAAAAAGCAAGAATAAGATGAAGAAAAGACTAGCCAAAAATGAATAATGAAAAGACTTCATCTTTGAATTCAAATAACTTCAGTGGTGTGATTCTGTCCAAATCTACAGCCATATTGTCACATGACTTATTTTAAATGGTTGGAAAGGATTCAACTCTGATTTCACAAAAATGAATAATGACTTATTTTAATGGTTGTCTAAAAAGGATTCAACTGATTTCGAGAAAGTTGAAAGGATAAAAAGCAAGAATAAGATGAAGAAAAGACTAGCCAAAAAATGAATAATGAAAAGACTTCATCTTTGAATTCAAATAACTTCAGTGGTGTGATTCTGTCCAAATCTACAGCCATATTGTCACCTCTCTGATTTCACATGACTTATTTTAATGGTTGGAAAGGATTCAACTGAGAAAGTTGGGATAAAAAGCAAGAATAAGATGAAGAAAAGACTAGCCAAAATGAATAATGAAAAGACTTCATCTTTGAATTCAAATAACTTCAGTGGTGTGATTCTGTCCAAATCTACAGCCATATTGTCACCTCTCTGATTTCACATGACTTATTTTAATGGTTGGAAAGGATTCAACCGAGAAAGTTGGGATAAAAAGCAAGAATAAGATGAAGAAAAGACTAGCCAAAATGAATAATGAAAAGACTTCATCTTTGAATTCAAATAACTTCAGTGGTGTGATTCTGTCCAAAATCTACAGCCATATTGTCACCTCTCTGATTTCACATGACTTATTTTAATGGTTGGAAAGGATTCAACCGAGAAAGTTGGGATAAAAAGCAAGAATAAGATGAAGAAAAAGACTAGCCAAAATGAATAATGAAAAGACTTCATCTTTGAATTCAAATAACTTCAGTGGTGTGATTCTGTCCAAATCTACAGCCATATTGTCACCTCTCTGATTTCACATGACTTATTTTAATGGTTGGAAAGGATTCAACCAAGAAAGTTGGGATAAAAAAGCAAGAATAAGATGAAGAAAAGACTAGCCAAAAATGAATAATGAAAAAGACTTCATCTTTGAATTCAAATAACTTCAGTGGTGTGATTCTGTCCAAATCTACAGCCATATTGTCACCTCTCTGATTTCACATGACTTATTTTAATGTTTGGAAAAAAAGGATTCAACAGGTGTGGAGAAAGTTGGGATAAAAAAGCAAGAATAAGATGAAGAAAAGACTAGCCAAAATGAATAATGAAAAAGACTTCATCTTTGAATTCAAATAACTTCAGTGGTGTGATTCTGTCCAAATCTACAGCCATATTGCCACCTCTCTGATTTCACATGACTTATTTTAATGGTTGGAAAGGATTCAACCGAGAAAGTTGGGATAAAAAGCAAGAATAAGATGAAGAAAAGACTAGCCAAAAATGAATAATGAAAAGACTTCATCTTTGAATTCAAATAACTTCAGTGGTGTGATTCTGTCCAAATCTACAGCCATATTGTCACCTCTCTGATTTCACATGACTTATTTTAATGGTTGGAAAGGATTCAACCGAGAAAGTTGGGATAAAAGCAAGAATAAGATGAAGAAAAGACTAGCCAAAAATGAATAATGAAAAGACTTCATCTTTGAATTCAAATAACTTCAGTGGTGTGATTCTGTCCAAATCTACAGCCATATTGTCCACCTCTCTGATTTCACATGACTTATTTTAATGGTTGGAAAGGATTCAACCGAGAAAGTTGGGATAAAAAGCAAGAATAAGATGAAGAAAAAGACTAGCCAAAAAATGAATAATGAAAAAGACTTCATCTTTGAATTCAAATAACTTCAGTGGTGTGATTCTGTCCAAATCTACAGCCATATTGCCACCTCTCTGATTTCACATGACTTATTTTAATGGTTGGAAAGGATTCAACCGAGAAAGTTGGGATAAAAAGCAAGAATAAGATGAAGAAAAGACTAGCCAAAAATGAATAATGAAAAGACTTCATCTTTTGAATTCAAATAACTTCAGTGGTGTGATTCTGTCCAAATCTACAGCCATATTGCCACCTCTCTGATTTCACATGACTTATTTTAATGGTTGGAAAGGATTCAACTGAGAAAGTTGGGATAAAAAGCAAGAATAAGATGAAGAAAAAGACTAGCCAAAAATGAATAATGAAAAGACATCATCTTTGAATTCAAATAACTTCAGTGGTGTGATTCTGTCCAAATCTACAGCCACTTATTGAATTCAGTGGTGTGATTCTGTCCTCTCTGATTTCACATGACTTATTTTAATGGTTGGAAAGGATTCAACCGAGAAAGTTGGGATAAAAAGCAAGAATAAGATGAAGAAAAAAGACTAGCCAAAAATGAATAATGAAAAGACTTCATCTTTGAATTCAAATAACTTCAGTGGTGTGATTCTGTCCAAATCTACAGCCATATTGCCACCCTCTGATTTCACATGACTTATTTTAATGGGTTGGAAAGGATTCAACTGAGAAAGTTGGGATAAAAGCAAGAATAAGATGAAGAAAAGACTAGCCAAAAATGAATAATGAAAAGACTTCATCTTTGAATTCAAATAACTTCAGTGGTGTGATTCTGTCCAAATCTACAGCCATATTGCCACCTCTCTGATTTCACATGACTTATTTTAATGGTTGGAAAGGATTCAACCGAGAAAGTTGGGATAAAAAAGCAAGAATAAGATGAAGAAAAGACTAGCCAAAAATGAATAATGAAAAATTCAAATAACTTCATCTTTGAATTCAAATAACTTCAATGGTGTGATTCAACCTGTCCAAATCTACAGCCATATTGTCACCTCTCTGTCCAAATTTCACATGATTTATTTTAATGGTTGGAAAGGATTCAAACCGAGAAAGTTGGGATAAAAGCAAGAATAAGATGAAGAAAAGACTAGCAAAAATGAATAATGAAAAGACTTCATCTTTGAATTCAAATAACTTCAGTGGTGTGATTCTGTCCAAATCTACAGCCATATTGTCACCTCTCTGATTTCACATGACTTATTTTAATGGTTGGAAAGGATTCAACCGAGAAAGTTGGGATAAAAAGCAAGAATAAGATGAAGAAAAGACTAGCCAAAAATGAATAATGAAAAGACATCATCTTTGAATTCAAATAACTTCAGTGGTGTGATTCGATTTGCCACCTCTCATTTGACTTATTTTAATGGTTGGAAAGGATTCAACCGAGAAAGTTGGGATAAAAAAGCAATAAGATGAAGAAAAGACAAGCCAAAAATGAATAATGAAAAGACATCATCTTTGAATTCAAATAACTTCAGTGGTGTGATTCTGTCCAAATCTACAGCCATTTCACCTCTCTGATTTCACATGACTTATTTTAATGGTTGGAAAGGATTCAACTGAGAAAGTTGGGATAAAAAAGCAAGAATAAGATGAAGAAAAGACTAGCCAAAAATGAATAATGAAAAGACTTCATCTTTGAATTCAAATAACTTCAGTGGTGTGATTCTGTCCAAATCTACAGCCATATTGCCACCTCTCTGATTTCACATGACTTATTTTAATGGTTGGAAAGGATTCAACTGAGAAAGTTGGGATAAAAAGCAAGAATAAGATGAAGAAAAAGACAAGCCAAAAATGAATAATGAAAAAGACTTCATCTTTGAATTCAAATAACTTCAGTGGTGTGACTCTGTCCAAATCTACAGCCATATTGCCACCTCTCTGATTTCACATGACTTATTTTAATGGTTGGAAAGGATTCAACCGAGAAAGTTGGGATAAAAAAGCAAGAATAAGATGAAGAAAAGACTAGCCAAAATGAATAATGAAAAAAGACTTCATCTTTGAATTCAAATAACTTCAGTGGTGTGATTCTGTCCAAATCTACAGCCATATTGTCACCTCTCTGATTTCACATGACTTATTTTAATGGTTGGAAAGGATTCAACTGAGAAAGTTGGGATAAAAAGAAAAGAATAAGATGAAGAAAAGACTAGCCAAAATGAATAATGAAAAGACTTCATTTTAATTTGAAAATTCAAATAAAAACTTCAGTGGACATACCAAAATGATTCTGAAAAAATCTACAGCCATATTGTCATTCTGTCCTCTGATTTCACATGATTTATTTTAATTATTTGGAAAGGAATTCAACTGAGAAAGTTGGGATAAAAAAGCAAGAATAAGATGAAGAAAAGACTAGCCAAAAATGAATAATGAAAAGACTTCATCTTTGAATTCAAATAACTTCAGTGGGTGTGATTCTGTCCAAATCTACAGCCATATTGTCACCTCTCTGATTTCACATGACTTATTTTAATGGTTGGAAAGGATTCAACCGAGAAAGTTGGGATAAAAAGCAAGAATAAGATGAAGAAAAGACTAGCCAAAATGAATAATGAAAAGACTTCATCTTTGAATTCAAATAACTTCAGTGGTGTGATTCTGTCCAAATCTACAGCCATATTGCCACCTCTGATTTGATTTCACATGACTTATTTTAATGGTTGGAAAGGATTCAACCTGAGAAAGTTGGGATAAAAGCAAGAATAAGATGAAGAAAAGACAAGCCAAAAATGAATAATGAAAAGACTTCATCTTTGAATGAAAAAATAACTTCAGTGGTGTGATTCTGTCCAAATCTACAGCCATATTGCCACCTCTCTGATTTCACATGACTTATTTTAATGGTTGGAAAGGATTCAACTGAGAAAGTTGGGATAAAAAAGCAAGAATAAGATGAAGAAAAGACTAGCCAAAATGAATAATGAAAAGACTTCATCTTTGAATTCAAATAACTTCAGTGGTGTGATTCTGTCCAAATCTACAGCCATATTGCCACCTCTCTGATTTCACATGACTTATTTTAATGGTTGGAAAGGATTCAACTGAGAAAGTTGGGATAAAAAGCAAGAATAATAAGATGAAGAAAAGACTAGCAAAAATGAATAATGAAAAAGACTTCATCTTTGAATTCAAATAACTTCAGTGGTGTGATTCTGTCCAAATCTACAGCCATATTGTCACCTCTCTGATTTCACATGACTTATTTTAATGGTTGGAAAGGATTCAACTGAGAAAGTTGGGATAAAAAAGCAAGAATAAGATGAAGAAAAGACTAGCCAAAAATGAATAATGAAAAGACTTCATCTTTGAATTCAAATAACTTCAGTGGTGTGATTCTGTCCAAATCTACAGCCATATTGCCACCTCTCTGATTTCACATGACTTATTTTAATGGTTGGAAAGGATTCAACCGAGAAAGTTGGGATAAAAAGCAAGAATAAGATGAAGAAAAAGACTAGCCAAAAATGAATAATGAAAAGACTTCATCTTTGAATTCAAATAACTTCAGTGGTGTGATTCTGTCTAAATCTACAGCCATTTTAATTGGAAAGGCCACCTCTCTGAATAATTTCACTTTGACTTATTTTAATGGTTGGAAAGGATTCAACCGAGAAAGTTGGGATAAAAAGCAAGAATAAGATGAAGAAAAGACTAGCCAAAAATGAATAATGAAAAGACTTCATCTTTGAATTCAAATAACTTCAGTGGTGTGATTCTGTCCAAATCTACAGCCATATTGCCACCTCTCTGATTTCACATGACTTATTTTAATGGTTGGAAAGGATTCAACCGAGAAAGTTGGGATAAAAAGCAAGAATAAGATGAAGAAAAGACTAGCCAAAAATGAATAATGAAAAGACATCATCTTTGAATTAAATAACTTCAGTGGTGTGATTCTGTCCAAATCTACAGCCATATTGCCACCTCTCTGATTTCCATGACTTATTTTAATGGTTGGAAAGGATTCGAGAAAGTTGGGATAAAAGTAAGAATAAGATGAAGAAAAGATAGCCAAAATGAATAATGAAAGACTTCATCTTTTGAATTCAAATAACTTCAGTGGTGTGATTCTGTCCAAATCTACAGCCATATTGCCACCTCTCTGATTTCACATGACTTATTTTAATGGTTGGAAAGGATTCAACTGGAGAAAGTTGGGATAAAAAGCAAGAATAAGATGAAGAAAAGACTAGCCAAAAATGAATAATGAAAAAGACATCATCTTTGAATTCAAATAACTTCAGTGGTGTGATTCTGTCCAAATCTACAGCCATATTGTCACCTCTCTGATTTCACATGACTTATTTTAATGGTTGGAAAGGATTCAACCGAGAAAGTTGGGATAAAAAGCAAGAATAAGATGAAGAAAAGACTAGCCAAAAATGAATAATGAAAAGACTTCATCTTTGAATTCAAATAACTTCAATGGTGTGATTCTGTCCGAATCTACAGCCATATTGCCACCTCTCTGATTTCACATGACTTATTTTAATGGTTGGAAAGGATTCAACCGAGAAAGTTGGGATAAAAAGCAAGAATAAGATGAAGAAAAGACTAGCCAAAAATGAATAATGAAAAGACTTCATCTTTGAATTCAAATAACTTCAGTGGTGTGATTCTGTCCAAATCTACAATATACCTCTTGATTTCACCTCTAATGGTTGATTTCACAAAAATGAATAATGATCTTATTTTTCAGTGGTTGATTCTGTCCAAAAAGATTCAACATGAGAAATGGTTGGGATAAATAAAAAGCAAGAATAAGATGAAGAAAAGACTAGCCAAAATGAATAATGAAAATACTTCATCTTTGAATTCAAATAACTTCAGTGGTGTGATTCTGTCCAAATCTACAGCCATATTGCCACCTCTCTGATTTCACATGACTTATTTTAATGGTTGGAAAGGATTCAACTGAGAAAGTTGGGATAAAAAGCAAGAATAAGATGAAGAAAAGACTAGGCCAAAATGAATAATGAAAAGAAAAAGACATCATCTTTGAATTAAATAACTTCAGTGGTGTGATTCTGTCCAAATCTACAGCCATATTGTCACCTCTCTGATTTCACATGACTTATTTTAATGGTTGGAAAGGATTCAACCGAGAAAGTTGGGATAAAAGCAAGAATAAGATGAAGAAAAGACTAGCCAAAATGAATAATGAAAAAGACTTCATCTTTGAATTCAAATAACTTCAATGGTGTGATTCTGTCCAAATCTACAGCCATATTGCACCTCTCTGATTTCACATGACTTATTTTAATGGTTGGAAAGGATTCAACCGAGAAAGTTGGGATAAAAAGCAAGAATAAGATGAAGAAAAGACTAGCCAAAAATGAATAATGAAAAGACTTCATCTTTGAATTCAAAATAAAATAACTTCAATGGTGTGATTCTGTCCAAATCTACAGCCATATTGCCACCTCTCTGATTTCACATGACTTATTTTAATGGTTGGAAAGGATTCAACTGAGAAAGTTGGGATAAAAAGCAAGAATAAGATGAAGAAAAGACTAGCCAAAAAATGAATAATGAAAAGACTTCATCTTTTGAATTCAATAACTTCAGTGGTGTGATTCTGTCCAAATCTACAGCCATATTACCACCTCTCTGATTTCACATGACTTATTTTAATGGTTGGAAAGGATTCAACCAAGAAAGTTGGGATAAAAAGCAAGAATAAGATGAAGAAAAGACTAGCCAAAAAAATAATGAAAAATCTGAACTTTGCGTGATTCTGTCCAAAACCTCTCTGATTTCACATCTTTGGAAAATTAAAATGGTTAAGGATTCAACCAGTTGGTGTAAGATTCTGTCAAATAACCGATTTTGAATCTACAGCCATATTGCCACCTCTCTGATTTCACATGACTTATTTTAATGGTTGGAAAGGATTCAACCGAGAAAGTTGGGATAAAAAGCAAGAATAAGATGAAGAAAAGACTAGCCAAAAATGAATAATGAAAAAGACTTCATCTTTGAATTCAAACAACTTCAGTGGTGTGATTTTCTGTCCAAATCTACAGCCATATATTCACCTTTCTGATTTCACATGACTTATTTTAATGGTTGGAAAGGATTCAACCGGAGAAAGTTGGGAGGAAAAGCAAGAATAAGATGAAGAAAAGACTAGCCAAAATGAATAATGAAAAGACTTCATCTTTGAATTCAAATAACTTCAGTGGTGTGACTCTGTCCAAATCTACAGCCATATTGTCACCTCTCTGATTTCACATGACTTATTTTAATGGTTGGAAAGGATTCAACCGAGAAAGTTGGGATAAAAAGCAAGAATAAATGAAGAAAAGACTAGCCAAAAAATGAATAATGAAAAGACTTCATCTTTGAATTCAAATAACTTCAGTGGTGTGATTCTGTCCAAATCTACAGCCATATTGTCACCTCTGATTTCACATGACTTATTTTAATGGTTGGAAAGGATTCAACCGAGAAAGTTGGGATAAAAAGCAAGAATAAGATGAAGAAAAGATTAGCCAAAAATGAATAATGAAAAAAGAACATATCTTTGAATTCAAATAACTTCAGTGGTGTGACTCTGTCCAAATCTACAGCCATATTGTCACCTCTCTGATTTCACATGACTTATTTTAATGGTTGGAAAGGATTCAACCGAGAGAAAGTTGGGATAAATTCAAAAAAGACAAAGAAAAAATAGCCAAAAGATGAAGAAAAGACTTCAGGCAAAAATGAATAATGAAAGCCATATTGCCACCTCTCTGATTTTGACTTATTTAATGGTTCCTTCAACCTAGAGTGGATAAAAAAAGCAATAAGATGAAGAAAAGACTAGCCAAAAAATGAATAATGAAAAAGACTTCATCTCAAATAACTAATGGTGTGATTCTGTCTGAATCTACAGCCTCTCTGAAACTTTCACATGACTTATTTTAATCATTTTTGGAAAGGATTCAACATGAGAAAGTTGGGATAAAAAGCAAGAATAAGATGAAGAAAAGACTAGCAAAAATGAATAATGAAAAGACTTCATCTTTGAATTCAAATAACTTCAGTGGTGTGATTCTGTCCAAATCTACAGCCATATTGTCACCTCTCTGATTTCACATGACTTATTTTAATGGTTGGAAAGGATTCAACCGAGAAAGTTGGGATAAAAAAAGCAAGAATAAGATGAAGAAAAGACTAGCCAAAATGAATAATGAAAAGACTTCATCTTTGAATTCAAATAACTTCAATGGTGTGATTCTGTCCAAATCTACAGCCATATTGTCACCTCTCTGATTTCCATGACTATTTTAATGGTTGGAAAGGATTCAGCCGAGAAAGTTGGGATAAAAAGCAGAATAAGATGAAGAAAAGACTAGCCAAAATGAATAATGAAAGACTTCATCTTTTGAATTCAAATAACTTCAGTGGTGATTCTGTCCAAATCTACAGCCATATTGCCTTTCTGATTTCACATGACTTATTTTAATGGTTGGAAAGGATTCAACTGAGAAAGTTGGGATAAAAAGCAAAGAATAAGATGAAGAAAAGACTAGCCAAAAATGAATAATGAAAAAAGACTTCATCTTTTGAATTAAATAACTTCAGTGGTGTGATTCTGTCCAAATCTACAGCCATATTGTCACCTCTCTGATTTCAACATGACTTATTTTAATGGTTGGAAAGGATTCAACTGGAGAAAGTTGGGATAAAAGCAAGAATAAGATGAAGAAAAGACTAGCCAAAAATGAATAATGAAAAGACTTCATCTTTGAATTCAAATAACTTCAATGGTGTGATTCTGTCCAAATCTACAGCCATATGCCACACCTTTCTGATTTCACCTCTCTTATTTTAATGGTTGGAAAGGAGGAGTTGGGATAAAAGCAAGAATAAGATGAAGAAAAGACTAGCCAAAAATGTAATGAAAAGACTTCATCTTTGAATTCAACAACTTCAGTGGTGTGATTCTGTAAAACCTTTCTGATTTCACATGACTTATTTTAATGTTTGGAAAGATTCAACCGGAGAAGTTGGGAAAAAAGCAAGAATAAGATGAAGAAAAATAGCCAAAAATGAATAAAAAAGACTTCATCTTTGAATTCAAATAACTTCAGTGGTGTGATTCTGTCCAAATCTATAGCCATATTGCCACCTCTCTGATTTCACATGACTTATTTTAATGGTTGGAAAAGGATTCAACTGAGAAAGTTGGGAGGGAAAAGCAAGAATAAGATGAAGAAAAGACTAGCCAAAAATGAATAATGAAAAGACTTCATCTTTGAATTCAAATAACTTCAGTGGTGTGATTCTGTCCAAATCTACAGCCATATTGTCACCTCTCTGATTTCACATGACTTATTTTAATGGTTGGAAAGGATTCAACCGAGAAAGTTGGGATAAAAAGCAAGAATAAGATGAAGAAAAGACTAGCCAAAAATGAATAATGAAAAGACTTCATCTTTGAATTCAAATAACTTCAATGGTGTGATTCTGTCCAAATCTACAGCCATATTACCCACCTCTCTGATTTCACATGACTTATTTTAATGGTTGGAAAGGATTCAACTGAGAAAGTTGGGATAAAAAGCAAGAATAAATGAAGAAAAGATGCCAAAAAAGAAAAGACATCATCTTTTGAAAAATAACTTCAATGGTGTGATTCTGTCCAAAAAATTGACTGATTTCACTTTTATGATTCAAATAAAAACAAAAATAAGATTCAAAATGAATAATGAAAAAGTGGTGTGATTCTGTCCAAATCTACAGCCATATTGCCCACCTTTATTTGATTTCACATGACTTATTTTAATGGTTGGAAAGGATTCAAACTGAGAAAGTTGGGATAAAAAGCAAGAATAAGATGAAAAAAGACTAGCCAAAAATGAATAATGAAAAAGACATCATCTTTGAATTCAAATAACTTCAGTGGTGTGATTCTGTCCAAAACAGCCATATTGCCACCTTTCTGAACATGACTTATTTTAATGGTTGGAAAGGATTCAACAAGAGACAGTTGGGATAAAAAAAGCAAGAATAAGATGAAGAAAAGACTAGCCAAAAATGAATAATGAAAAGACTTCATCTTTGAATTCAAATAACTTCAGTGGTGTGACTCTGTCCAAATCTACAGCCATATTGTCACCTCTCTGATTTCACATGACTTATTTTAATGGTTGGAAAGGATTCAACCGAGAAAGTTGGGATAAAAAGCAAGAATAAGATGAAGAAAAGACTAGCCAAAAATGAATAATGAAAAGACATCATCTTTGAAAAATAACTTCAGTGGTGTGATTCTGTCCAAAAGCCATAACCTTTCTGATTTCACATGACTTATTTTAATGGTTGGAAAGGATTCAACCGAGAAAGTTGGGATAAAAGCAAGAAATAAGATGAAGAAAGACTAGCCAAAATGAATAATGAAAAGATTCTGTCTTTGAATTAAAATAACTTCAGTGGTGTGACTCTGTCCAAATCTACAGCCATATTATTCCTTTCTGATTTCACATGACTTATTTTAATGGTTGGAAAGGATTCAACCGAGAAAGTTGGGATAAAAAGCAAGAATAAGATGAAGAAAAAGACTAGCCAAAAATGAATAATGAAAAGACATCATCTTTGAATTAAAATAACTTCAATGGTGTGTGTCCAAATCTACAGCCATATGCCTACCTGATTTCTGATTTTTCTGAATCAAGAATAAGATGAAAGAAAGACTAGCCAAAAATGAGCTATTGAAAAAGACTTCATCTTTGCCAGTGGTGTATTGTCCAAACCATGTTGCCACCTTTCTGATTTTCACATGACTTATTTTAATGGTTGGAAAGGATTCAACCGAGAAAGTTGGGATAAAAGCAAGAATAAGATGAAGAAAAAGACTAGCCAAAAAAAATGAATAATGAAAAGACATCATCTTTTGAATTCAAATAACTTCAGTGGTGTGATTCTGTCCAAATCTACAGCCATATTGTCCACCTCTCTGATTTCACATGACTTATTTTAATGGTTGGAAAGGATTCAACCGAGAAAAGTTGGGATAAAAAGCAAGAATAAGATGAAGAAAAAGACCAGCCAAAAATGAATAATGAAAGACTTCATCTTTGAATTCAAATAACTTCAATGGTGTGATTCTGTCCAAATCTACAGCCATATTGCCACCTTTCTGATTTCACATGACTTATTTTAATGGTTGGAAAGGATTCAACTGAGAAAGTTGGGATAAAAAGCAAAAGAATAAGATGAAGAAAAGAATAGCATCAAAAATGAATAATGAAAAGATTTCATCTTTGAATTCAAATAACTTCAATGGGTAAAAAGCAAGTGATTCTGTCCAAATCTAACAGATTCTGTCAAATTACAGCCACCTTTCTGATTTCACATGACTTATTTTAATGGTTGGAAAAGGATTCAACTGAGAAAGTTGGGATAAAAAGCAAGAATAAGATGAAGAAAAAGACTAGCCAAAATGAATAATGAAAAGACTTCATCTTTGAATTCAAATAACTTCAGTGGTGTGATTCTGTCCAAATCTACAGCCATATTGTCACCTCTCTGATTTCACATGACTTATTTTTAATGGTTGGAAAGGATTCAACCGAGAAAGTTGGGATAAAAAAGCAAGAATAAGATGAAGAAAAGACTAGAAAAAAATGAATAATGAAAAGACTTCATCTTTGAATTCAAATAACTTCAGTGGTGTGATTCTGTCCAAATCTACAGCCATATTGTCACCTCTCTGATTTCACATGACTTATTTTAATGGTTGGAAAGGATTCAACTGAGAAAGTTGGGATAAAAAGCAAGAATAAGATGAAGAAAAGACTAGCCAAAAATGAATAATGAAAAAAGACTTCATCTTTGAATTCAAATAACTTCAGTGGTGTGATTCTGTCCAAATCTACAGCCATAGCCCCACCTCTCTGATTTCACATGACTTATTTTAATGGTTGGAAAGGATTCAACTGAGAAAGTTGGGATAAAAAAAAGCAAGAATAAGATGAAGAAAAGACTAGCCAAAAATGAATAATGAAAAGATTTCATCTTTGAATTCAAATAACTTCAGTGGTGTGATTCTGTCCAAATCTACAGCCATATTGTCACCTCTCTGATTTCACATGACTTATTTTAATGGTTGGAAAGGATTCAACCGAGAAAGTTGGGATGAAGAAAAAAGCAAGAATAAGATGAAGCCATAAAAAGACTGGAAAGGCCAAAAATGAATAATGAAAAGACTTCATCTTTGAATTCCAAATAACTTCAGTGGTGTGATTCTGTCCAAATCTACAGCCATATTGTCCACCTCTCTGATTTCATGACTTATTTTAATGGTTGGAAAGATTCAACCGAGAAAGTTGGGATAAAAAGCAAGAATAAGATGAAGAAAAGACTAACCAAAAAATGAATAATGAAAAGACATCATCTTTGAATTAAAATAACTTCAATGGTGTGATTCTGTCCAAATCTACAGCCATGTGTCCACCTTTCTGATTTCACATGACTTATTTTAATGGTTGGAAAGGATTCAACCGAGAAAGTTGGGATAAAAAAGCAAGAATAAGATGAAGAAAAGACTAGCCAAAATGAATAATGAAAAGACTTCATCTTTTGAATTCAAATAACTTCAATGGTGTGACTCTGTGTCAAATCTACAGCCATGTCACCTCTCTGATTTCACATGACTTATTTTAATGGTTTTGATTCAACTGAGAAAGTTGGGATAAAAAGCAAGAATAAGATGAAGAAAGACTAGCCCAAAAATGAATAATGAAAAGACTTCATCTTTGAATTCAAAATAACCAATGGTGTGATTCTGTGTCCAAATCTACAGCCATGTCACCCTTTCTGATTTCACATGACTTATTTTAATGGTTGGAAAGATTCAACCAAGAAGTTGGGATAAAAAAGCAAGAATAGATGAAGAAAAGACTAGGCAAAATGAATAATGAAAAGACTTCATCTTTGAATTTCAAATAACTTCAGTGGTGTGATTCTGTCCAAATCTACAGCCATATTGTCCCTCTCTGATTTCACATGACTTATTTTAATGGTTGGAAAGGATTCACTAAGAAAGTTGGGAAAAAAAGCAAGAATAAGATGAAGAAAAGACTAGCCAAAAATGAATAATGAAAGACTTCATCTTTGAATTCAAATAACTTCAATGGTGTGATTCTGTCCAAAATCACAGCCATATTGCCACCTCTCTGATTTCAACATGATTATTTTAATGGTTGGAAAGGATTCAACCAAAAGTTGGGATAAAAAAGCAAGAATAAATGGAAGAAAAGACAGCCAAAAATGAATAATGAAAAAACTCATCTTTGAATTCAAATAACTTCAATGGTGTGATTCTGTCCAAATCTACAGCCATGTGCCACCTCTCTGATTTCACATGACTTATTTTTGGTTGGAAAGGATTCAACCAGGAAAGTTGGGATAAAAACAAAGAATAAGATGAAGAAAAGACTGCCAAAAATGAATAATGAAAAGACTTCATCTTTGAATTCAAATAACACTAATGGTGTGATTCTGTCCAAATCTACAAGCCATATTACCACCTCTCTGATTTCCACATGACTTATTTTAATGTTTGGAAAAGGATTCAATGAGAAAAGTTGGGATAAAAAAGCAAGAGGATGAAGAAAGACTAGCCAAAAATGAATAATGAAAAAGACTTCATCTTTGAATTCAAATAACTTCAATGGGTGTGATTCTGTCCAAATCTACAGCCATGTACCCACCCCTCTGATTTCACATGACTTATTTTAATGGTTGGAAAGGATTCAACCCCATGAGAAAAGTTGGGAGGAAAAGCAAGAATAAGATGAAGAAAAAGACTAGCCAAAATGAATAATGAAAAGAGATTCAAATAACTTTTGAATGTGCCACCTTTTCAAATAAGGATTCTAGCCAAGACAGTTGCAAGAATAAGATGAAGAAAAGACTAGCCAAAAGGCAAATAATGAAGACTTCACAGCCATATTGTGACTCTGTCAAAATCTGATTTCACATGACTTATTTTAATGGTTGGCAAAGAATAAATGGACCAAAAGACTTCGTCTTTGAGTTAAAAGCTGAGAAAACCTTTCTGATTTCCAATGACTTATTTTAAGTTGAAAGGTACCAGTTGGGATAAAAAAAAAGATGAAGAAAAACTAATGAAAAAACATCATCTTTGTATTCAACAATCATATCACCTTTCTGATTTCCACGGCTTATTTTAATGGTTGATTCAACCGAGAGACAGGATCGACTCCAATAATGAAAGCATCATCTGAATTCAAATAAGTCAGCTCCTCTGTATATTGTCCCTTTCTGATTTCCACGCATTTATTTTGTTGGAAAGGATTCAGCCGAGAAAGTTGGGATAAAAAGCAAGAATAAGATGAAGAAAAGACTAGCCAAAATGACTAATGAAAAGACATCATCTTTTGAAATTAGAAATAACTCAGTGGTGTGACTCTGTCAAATCTACAGCCATATTGCCACCTCTCTGATTTCCATGACTTATTTAATGGTTGGAAAGGATTCAACTGAGAAAGTTGGGATAAAAAGCAAGAATAAGATGAAGAAAAAGACCAGCAAAAATGAATAATGAAAAGACTTCCTCTTTAATTCAAATAACTTCAGTGGTGTGATTCTGTCCAAATCTACAGCCATATTGTCCTCTCTGATTTCATGACTTATTTTAATAAAGTTGGAAAAGTTCAGTGGTGTGAATCAAAATTTGGGATAAAAAGCAAGAATAAGATGAAGAAAAGACTAGCCAAAAAATGAATAATGAAAAGACTTCATCTTTGAATTCAAATAACTCAGTGGTGTGATTCTGTCAAATCTACAGCCATATTGTTCCACCTCTCTGATTTCACATGACTTATTTTAATGTTTGGAAAGATTCAAAGGATTTCTTATTTTAATGGTTAAAGAAAGTTGGGATAAAAAGCAAGAATAAGATGAAGAAAAGACTCCCAAAAATGAATAATGAAAAGACATCATCTTTGAATTCAAAATAACTCTGGTTGTGATTCTGTCCAAATCTGCCATATTGCCCACCCTCTGATTTCACAGACTTATTTTAATGGTTGGAAAAGGATTCAACCAGAAAGTTGGGAGGAAAAAGCAAAAGAATAAAGATGAAAAAGACTAGCCAAAAATGAATAATGAAAAGACATCATCTTTGAATTCAAATAACTTCAGTGGTGTGATTCTGTCCAAATCTACAGCCATATTGTCACCTCTCTGATTTCATGACTTATTTTAATGGTTGGAAAGGATTCAACAAAGAAAGTTGGGATAAAAGCAAGAATAAGATGAAGAAAAAGACAGCCAAAAAATGAATAATGAAAAGACTTCATCTTTGAATTCAAATAACTTCAATGGTGTGATTCTGTCAAATCTACAGCCATATTGTCCACCTCTCTGATTTCACATGACTTATTTTAATGGTTGGAAAGGATTCAATCCAAGAAAGTTGGGATAAAAGCAAGAATATGAATGAAGAAAAGATTTAGCCAAAAATGAATAATGAAAAAGACTTTCATCTTTGAATTCAAATAACTTCAATGGTGTGATTCTGTCAAAATCTACGGCCATATTGCCACCTCTCTGATTTCCATGACTTATTTTAATGGTTGGAAAGGATTCAACCGAAAAAAGTTGGGATAAAAAGCAAGAATAAGATGAAGAAAAAGACTAGCCAAAATGAATAATGAAAAGACTTCATCTTTAATTCAAAATAACTTCAGTGGTGTGCGGAATTCTGTCCAAATCTACAGCCATGTGCCCACCTCTCTGATTTCATGACTTATTTTAATGTTTGGAAAGGATTCAACCGAGAAAGTTGGATAAAAAAAGCAAGAATAAGATGAAGAAAAGACTAGCCAAAATGAATAATGAAAAGACTTCATCTTTAATTCAAATAACTTCAGTGGTGTGATTCTGTCCCAAATCTACAGCCATATGCCACCCTTTCTGATTTCACATGACTTATTTTTAATGGTTTGGAAGGATTCAGCCGAGACAGTTGGGAGGAAAAGCAAGGGATGAAAAACTGGCCAAAATGAATAATGAAAGATGTTAAATAACTTCAGTGAACAAAATCTACAGCCATGCCAAATGAATGGTTAACCAGAAAGTTGGGATAAAAAAAGAATAAGATGAAGAAAGACTAGCCAAAATGAATAATGAAAGACATCATCTTTGAATTCAAATAACTTCAGTGTGTGATTTCTGTTCAAATCTACAGCCATATTATGCCTTTCTGATTTCACATGACTTATTTTTAATGGTTGGAAAGGATTCAACCGAGAAAGTTGGGATAAAAGCAAGAATAAAGATGTGGAAAAGAAAAAGCCAAAAAATGAATAGCAAAAAAGACTTCATCTTTGAATTCAAATAACTTCAGTGGTGTGACTCTGTCCAAATCTACAGCCACACATATTGCCACCCTCTCTGATTTCATGACTTATTTTAATGGTTGGAAAAAGTTCAACCAAGAAAGAGGGAAAAAAGCAAGAATAAGATGAAGAAAAGACTAGCCAAAAATGAATAATGAAAAGACTTCATCTTTGAATTCAAATAACTTCAGTGGTGTGATTCTGTCAAATCTACAGCCATATTGTCACCTTTCTGATTTCACAGACTTATTTTAATGGTTGGAAAAGGATTCAACCAAGAAAGTTGGGATAAAAAGAAAAAGAATAAGATGAAGAAAAGACTAGCCAAAATGAATAATGAAAAGACTTCATCTTTGAATTCAAATAACTTCAGTGGTGTGATTCTGTCCAAATCTACAGCCATATTGTCACCTCTCTGATTTCACATGACTTATTTTAATGGTTGGAAAAGGATTCAACCAAAAAGATGAAAAGTTAGGATAAAAAAGCAAAAATTTAAGATGAAGAAAAGACTCAAGCTAAAAATGAATAATGAAAAGACTTCATCTTTGAATTCAAATAACTTCAGTGGTGTGATTCTGTCAAATCTACCAGCCATATTGATTCACCTTTCTGATTTCACATGACTTTATTTTAATGGTTGGAAAGGATTCAACATGAGAAAGTTTGGGATAAAAAAACAAGAATAAGATGAAGAAAAAGACTAGCAAAAATGAATAATAAAAGACTTCATCTTTGAATACAAATAACTTCAGTGGTGTGATTCTGTCCAAATCTACAGCCATATTGCCACCTCTCTGATTTCACATGACTTATTTTAATGGTTGGAAAGGATTCAACTGAGAAAGTTGGGATAAAAAAAAGAAATAAAGAAGCCAAGATGAAGAAAAGACTTCATCTTAGAATTCAAAATGAATCAAATCTACAAAAGACCTCTCTGATTTCACATCTTATTTTAATTTGAAATTCAAATAAGTTGGGATCAAAGAATAAGATGAAAAGACTAGCCAAAAATGAATAATGACTTCATCTTTGAATACCAAAAATCTATTCTGTCCAAATCTATATTGTCCACCTCTCTGATTTCACATGACTTATTTAATGGTTGGAAAAGATTCAACCGAGAAAGTTGGGATAAAAGCAAGAATAAGATGAAGAAAAGACTAGCAAAAAAATGAATAATGAAAAGACTTCGTCTTTGAATTCAAATAACTCAGTGGTGTGATTCTGTCCAAATCTACAGCCATATTGCCACCTCTCTGATTTCATGACTTATTTTTAATGGTTGGAAAGGATTCAACCTGAGAAAGTTGGGATAAAAAAGCAAGAATAAAGATGAAGAAAAAGACTAGCCAAAATGAATAATGAAAAGACTTCATCTTTGAATTCAAATAACTTCAGTAATTGTGACTCTGTCAAATCTACAGCCATATTGTCACCTCTCTGATTTCACATGACTTATTTTAATGTTTGGAAAAAGGATTCAACCGAGAAAAGTTGGGATAAAAAGCAAGAATAAGATGAAGAAAAGACTGGCAAAAATGAATAATGAAAAGACTTCATCTTTGAATACAAAATAACTTCAGTGGTGTGATTCTGTCAAAAACTACAGCCATATTGCACCTCTCTGATTTCACATGACTTATTTTAATGGTTGGAAAGGATTCAACCGAGAAAGTTGGGATAAAAAGCAAGAATAAGATGAAAGAAAACTAGCCAAAATGAATAATGAAAAGACTTCATCTTTGAATTCAAGCCTTTCAATGGTGTGACTCTGTCCAAATCTACAGCCATATTGTCACCTCTCTGATTTCACATGACTTATTTTAATGGTTGGAAAGGATTCAACCGAGAAAGTTGGGATAAAAAGCAAGAATAAGATGAAGAAAAAGACTAGCCAAAATGAATAATGAAAAAGACTTCATCTTTGAATACAAATAACTCAGTGGTGTGATTCTGTCCAAATCTACAGCCATATTGCCACCTCCTCTGATTTCACATGACTTATTTTAATGGTTGGAAAGGATTCAATAAGAAAGAAAAGTTGGGATAAAAAGCAAAGAATAAGATGAAGAAAAGACTAGGCAAAATGAATAGGCAAAATGAAAAGACTTCATCTTTGAATTCAAATAACTTCAATGGTGTGATTCTGTCCAAATCTACAGCCATATTGTCACCTCTCTGATTTCCACATGACTTATTTTAATGGTTGGAAAGGATTCAACCGAGAAAGTTGGGATAAAAGCAAGAATAAATAAGATCAAGCAAAAATGAATAGAAAACTTCATCTTTGAATACAAATAACTTCAGTGGTGTGATTCTGTGTCCAAAATGACCTCTCTGAAAAGACTTTATTGGTTTGAAGTTAGGATAAAAAGCAAGAATAAGAATAACCTGGCAAAAAATAATGAAAAAGACTTCAATTCTGTGGTGTGACTCTGTCAAATCTACAGCCATATTGCCACCTCAAACAACTGAGAAAGTTGGGATCAGAATAAGATGAAGAAAAGACTGCCAAAAATGAATAATGATATGACTTATTTTAATGGTTGGTTGTGATAAAACAGGTAAGATGAAGAAAGACTGTAAAAATTAAAGACTTCACCCACCTCTCTGATTTCCACATGACTTATTTTAATGGTTGGAAAGGATTCAACCGAGAAATTTGGGATAAAAAGCAAGAATAAGATGAAGAAAAAGACTAGCCAAAAATGAATAATGAAAAAGACTTCATCTTTGAATTCAAATAACTTCAGTGGTGTGATTCTGTCCAAATCTACAGCCATATTGCCACCTCTCTGATTTCACATGACTTATTTTAATGGTTGGAAAGGATTCAACCGAGAAAGTTGGGATAAAAAGCAAGAATAAGATGAAGAAAAGACTAGCCAAAAATGAATAATGAAAGACTTCATCTTTTGAATTCAAATAACTTCAGTGGTGTGACTCTGTCAAATCTACAGCCATGTTGCCCACCTCTCTGATTTCACATGACTTATTTTAATGGTTGGAAAGGAGTTCAACCGAGAAAGTTGGGATAAAAAGCAAGAATAAGATGAAGAAAAGACTAGCCAAAATGAATAATGAAAGACTTCATCTTTGAATTCAAATAACTTCAATGGTGTGATTCTGTCCAAATCTACAGCCATATTACCACCTCTCTGATTTCACATGACTTATTTTAATGGTTTTCAACAGAAGGTTGGATAAAAGCAAGAATAAGATGAAGAAAAAGACTAGCAAAATGAATAAGAAAAAAAAGTTGTGATTCTGTCTAAAATAAAAGCTTATTTTAAAAAAGTTGGGATGCAGAATAAAGAAAAAAGACTAGCAAAAATGAATAATGAAAGACTTCATCTTTTGAATTCAAATAACTTCAATGGTGTGATTCTGTCCAAATCTACAGCCATATTGCCACCTCTGATTTCACATGACTTATTTTAATGGTTGGAAAAGATTCAACCGAGAAATTTGGGATAAAAAGCAGAATAAGATGAAGAAAAGACTTCGCCAAAAATGAATAATGAAAAGACTTCATCTTTGAATTCAAATAACTTCAGTGGTGTGATTCTGTCCAAATCTACAGCCATATTGCCACCTCTCTGATTTCACATGACTTATTTTAATGGTTGGAAAGGATTCAACCGAGAAGGATAAAAGCAAGAATAAGAAAAAAAAAGAATAAAATGAATAATGAAAAGACTTCATCTTTGAATTCAAATAAAATGAATAATGAATGTGCCTCTCTGATTTCACATCTTATTTTAATGGTTTTGAATTCAAATAACAAAAATGAATAATGAAAAAGACCATCTTTGAATTCAAATAACTTCAGTAATTGTGATTCTGTCCAAATCTACAGCCATATTGTCACCTCTCTGATTTCACATGACTTATTTTAATGGTTGGAAAAGGATTCAACCGAGAAAGTTGGGATAAAAAGCAAGAATAAGATGAAGAAAAGACTAGGCAAAATGAATAATGAAAAGACTTCATCTTTGAATACAAATAACTTCAGTGGTGTGATTCTGTCCAAATCTACAGCCATATTGCCACCTCTCTGATTTCACATGACTTATTTTAATGGTTGGAAAGGATTCAACAAGAAAGTTGGGATAAAAAGCAAAGAATAAGATGAAGAAAAGACTAGGCAAAAAAATGAATAATGAAAAGACTTCATCTTTGAATTCAAATAACTTCAGTGGTGTGAATCTGTCCAAATCTACAGCCATATTGCCACCTCTCTGATTTCACATGACTTATTTTAATGGTTGGAAAGGATTCAACCAAGAAAGTTGGGATAAAAAGCAAGAATAAGATGAAGAAAAGACTCGCAAAAATGAATAATGAAAAAAGACTTCATCTTTGAATTCAAATAACTTCAGTGGTGTGATTCTGTCCAAATCTACAGCCATATTACCCTCCTCTCTGACTTATTTAACATTGACTTATTTTTAATGGATTAGGCAAAAATGAATAATGAAAAGATTCAAATTGAACTAATGGTGGATCCAAAAAGCAAGAGCTTATTTTTAATGGTTGGAAGATCAACCGAGAAAAGAATAAAAGATGAAAAAAAAATGAAAAATGAATAAAAAGACATCTTTGAATACAAATAACTTCAGTGGTGTGATTCTGTCCAAATCTACAGCCATATTACCCTCTCTGATTAAAACATGACTTATTTTAATGGTTGGAAAGGATTCAACCGAGAAAGTTGGGATAAAAAGCAAGAATAAGATGAAGAAAAGACTAGCCAAAAATGAATAATGAAAAACTTCATCTTTGAATTCCAAATAACTTCAGTGGTGTGATTCTGTCCAAATCTACAGCCATATTGCCACCCTCTCTGATTTCACATGACTTATTTTAATGGTTGGAAAGGATTCAACCAAGAAAGTTGGGATAAAAGCAAGAATAAGATGAAGAAAAAAGACAGCAAAAATGAATAATGAAAAGACATCATCTTTGAATACAAATAACTTCAGTGGTGTGATTCTGTCCAAATCTACAGCCATATTGCCACCTCTCTGATTTCACATGACTTATTTTAATGGTTGGAAAGGATTCAACCGAGAAAGTTGGGATAAAAGCAGAATAAGATGAAAGAAAAGACTAGCCAAAAAATGAATAATGAAAAGACTTCATCTTTGAATTCAAATAACTTCAGTGGTGTGACTCTGTCCAAATCAGCCTACAGCCATATTGGAAAGGATTCAGATTTCATAATGATTCTAAAAATATTGATCTGATTTCAACCAAAGAAAGTTGGGGGATAAAAGCAAGAATAAGATGAAGAAAAAAGCCAAAAAATGAATAATGAAAAAAGACTTCATCTTTGAATACAAATAACTTCAGTGGTGTGATTCTGTCCAAATCTACAGCCATATTGCCACCTCTCTGATTTCACATGACTTATTTTAATGGTTGGAAAGGATTCAACCAGAAAGTTGGGATAAAAAAGCAAGAATAAGATGAAGAAAAGACTAATAAAAATGAATAATGAAAAGACTTCATCTTTGAATTCAAATAACTTCAGTGGTGTGATTCTGTCCAAATCTACAACCATATTGCCACCTCTCTGTTTCACATGACTTATTTTAATGGTTGGAAAGGATTCAACCGAGAAAGTTGGGATAAAAAGCAAGAATAAGATGAAGATGAAAAAGAGCTAGGCAAAATGAATAATGAAAAAGACTTCATCTTTTGAATTCAAAAATAACTTCAGTGGTGTGATTCTGTCAAGATAAATCTACAGCATCTTTGCCACCTCTCTGATTTCAAATGACTTATTTTAAATGGTTGGAAAGGATTCAACCGAGAAAGTTGGGATAAAAAAGCAAGAATAAGATGAAGAAAAAAGACTAGCCAAAAATGAATAATGAAAAAGACTTCATCTTTTGATTCAAATAACTTCAATGGTGTGATTCTGTCTAAATAAGATACTAGCAAAATATTTGCCACCTCTCTGATTTCCACATGACTTATTTTAATGGTTGGAAAGGATTCAACCGAGAAAGTTGGGATAAAAAAGCAAGAATAAAAGATGAAGAAAAGACAAGCCAAAAATGAATAATGAAAAAGACTTCATCTTTGAATTCAAATAACTTCAGTGGTGTGATTCTGTCCAAATCTACAGCCATATTGTCACCTCTCTGATTTTCATGACTTATTTTAATGGTTGGAAAGAGTTCAACCGAGAAAAGTTGGGATAAAAAGCAAGAAGAATAAGATGAAGAAAAGATTAGGCAAAAATGAATAATGAAAAGACTTCATCTTTGAATTCAAATAACTTCAATGGTGTGATTCTGTCCAAATCTACAACCATATTGTCACCTCTCTGATTTAACATGACTTATTTTAATGAGTTGGAAAAGGATTCAACCGAGAAAGTTGGGATAAAAAGCAAGAATAAGATGAAATAAAAATGAATAGGCAAAAAATGAATAATGAAATGGTGACTCTTCATCTTTGAATTCAAATAACTTCAATGGTGGTGATTCTGGGTCAAATCTACAGCCATGAATTGTCACCTCTCTGTCAAATTCCACATATGACTTATTTTAATGGTTGGAAAGTTCAACCGAGAAAGTTGGGATAAAAAAGCAAGAATAAGATGAAGAAAAGACTAGGCAAAAATGAATAATGAAAGACTTCATCTTTGTATTCAAATAACTTCAGTGGTGTGACTTCTGTCCAAATCTATAGCCATATTGTACCTCCTCGTTTCGCATGACATTTTAATGGTTGGAAAGGATTCACCATGAGCAAAAATAAGATATAGGCAAAAAATGAATAATGAAAACTTCATCTTTGGAAAGTGGTGTGATTCTGTCAAATCAAACCATATTGAGAAAGACTTATTTTAATGGAAGGATTCAAAAAAGTTGGGATAAAAACAAGAAGAAAAGACTAGGCAAAAATGAATACAATGAAAAAGACTTCATCTTTGATTACAGTCAACTTCAGTGGTGTGATTCTGTCAAATCTACAGCCATATTGCCACCTCTCTGATTTCATATGACTTATTTTAATGGTTGGAAAAGGATTCAACTAGGCAAAATGAGAAAAGACTTCATCTTTGGGATCTTCAAAAAGCAAAGAATAAGATGATTTCAAATTTTAGTTCAACCGAAAGTTGAGATAAAAAATGAATAAATGAAAAGACTTCAATCTTTGAATTCAAAATAACTTCAGTGGTGTGATTCTGTCCAAACCTACAGCCATATTGTCACCTCTCTGATTCACATTGATTTATTTTAATGGTTGGAAAGGATTCAACCGAGAAAGTTGGGATAAAAAGCAAGAATAAGATGAAGAAAGACTAGTAAAAAAATGAATAATGAAAAGACTTCATCTTTGAATTCAAATAACTTCAGTGGTGTGATTCTGTCCAAACCTACAGCCATATTGTCACCTCTCTGATTTCCACATGACTTATTTTAATGGTTGGAAAGGATTCAACCGAGAAAGTTGGGATAAAAAGCAAGAATAAGATGAAGAAAAGACTAGCCAAAAATGAATACTTCATCTTTGAATTCAAATAACTTCAGTGGTGTGACTCCTGTCCAAATCATCTCTCTGAATCACATCATTTTAATGGTTGGAAAGGATTCAACCGAGGAGAAGTTGGGATAAAAAGCAAGAATAAGATAGAAGAAAAGACTAGCCAAAAATGAATAATGAAAAGACTTCATCCAAATAATACTTCAAATTCTGTCCAAAACTACAGCCATATTGCCACCCTCTGATTTCACATGACTTATTTAATGGTTGGAATGATTCAACCGAGAAAGTTTAAAAACCAAGAATAAGATGAGAAGAAAGACCAGGCAAAAATGATAAAAAACTTCCATCTTTGAATTCAAATAACTTCAGTGGTGTGATTCTGTCCAAATCTACAGCCATATTGTCACCTCTGATTTCACATGACTTATTTTAATGGTTGGAAAGGATTCAACCGAGAAAAAGGGATAAAAAGCAAGAATAAGATGAAAGAAAAGACTAGGCAAAAATGAATAATGAAAAGACTTCATCTTTGAATTCAAATAACTTCAGTGGTGTGATTCTGTCCAAATCTACAGCCATATTACCACCTCTCTGATTTCACATGACTTATTTTAATTTGGAAAGGATTCAACTGAGAAAGTTTAAGCAAGGAGGCAAAAATGAATAATGAAAAGACATCATCTTTTCGACCATAAATACTTAAAGTTGGGATAAAAAAGACTACAGCAAAGAATAAGATGATGCCACCTCTGATTTCACATGACTTATTTTAATGGTTGGCCGAGAAAGTTGGGATAAAAAGCAAGAATAAGATGAAAAAGACTAGCCAAAAATGAATAATGAAAGACTTCATCTTTGAATTCAAATAACTTCAGTGGTGGGATTCTGTCCAAATCTACAGCCATATTGCCTCTCTGATTTCACATGACTTATTTTAATGGTTGGAAAGGATTCAACTGAGAAAGTTGGGATAAAAAGCAAGAATAAGATGAAGAAAAAGACTCTAGCCAAAATGAATAATGAAAAGACTTCATCTTTGAATTCAAACAACTTCAGTGGTGTGATTCTGTCAAATCTACAGCCATACCACCCTCTGATTTCCATGACTTATTTTAATGGTTGGAAAGTGATTCAACCGAGAAATTGGGATAAAAAGCAAGAATAAGATGAAGAAAAAGACTAGCCAAAAAATGAATAATGAAAAGACTCATCTTTGAATTCAAATAACTTCAGTGGTGTGATTCTGTCCAAAATCTACAGCCATATTGTCACCTCTCTGATTTCACATGACTTATTTTAATGGTTGGAAAGTGATTCAACCGAGAAAGTTGGGATAAAAAGCAAGAATAAGATGAAGAAAAGACAAGCCAAAAAATGAATAATGAAAAAGACTTCAATGTTTGAATACATCTTCTGAATTCAAATAACTGATTTAATGACTTATTTAATGGTTGGAAAAGGATTCCAACCAAGAAATTCTGTCCAAAAATGAATAATCTTCATCTTTGAATTCAAATAACTGATGGTGTGACTCTGTCCGTCTACAGCCATGTTACCACCTCTCTGATTTCCACATGACTTATTTTAATGGTTGGAAAAGGATTCAACCGAAGAAAGTTGGGATAAAAAGCAAGAATAAGAAGAAAAGACTAGTAAAAATGAATAATGAAAAAGACTTCATCTTTGAATTCAAATAACTTCAGTGGTGTGATTCTGTCCAAATCTACAGCCATGTCACACCTCTCTGATTTCACACTAAATTTATTTTAATGTTGGAAAGGATTCAAGCCAAGAAATTGGGATAAAAGCAAGAATAAGATGAAGAAAAGACTAGCCAAAAATGAATAATGAAAGACTTCATCTTTTGAATTCAAATAATTCCAGTGGTGTGATTCTGTCCAAATCTACAGCCATGTGCCTCTCTGATTTCAGGACTTATTTTAATGGTTGGAAAAGGATTCAACTGAGAAAGTTGGGATAAAAAGCAAAATGAAAAGAGGATCATCTTTGAATTCAAATAACTTCAGACAAATCTTACAAAATGAATAATGAAAAGGAAACTGAGAAAACATCATCTTAGGCAAAATGAATAATGAAAAACCTTTGAATTCAAATGGTAATGGTGTGATTCTGTCCAACTACAGCCATTGTCACCTCTGATTTCATGACTTATTTTAATGGTGGAAAGGATTCAACCAAGAAAGTTTGGATAAAAAAGGAAGAATAAGATGAAGAAAAGACCAGCCAAAAATGAACAAAAAAGACAATTCTGTCTAAAAAAATGAATAATGAAAAAAGAAAAGTTGGGATAAAAAGCAAAGAATAAGATGAAGAAAGATCTGTTAAAAATGAATAATGAAAGACTCTATTTGAAAAATAACTTCAGGGTGTGATTCTGTCAAATCTACAGCCATATTGCCACCTCTCTGATTTCACATGACTTATTTTAATGGTTGGAAGATTCAACTGAGAAAGTTGGGATAAAAAAGTGAAGAATAAGAAGATGGAAAAGACTAGGCAAAAAATGAATAATGAAATGACATCATCTTTGAATTCAAATAACTTCAGTGTGTGATTCTTCTAAATCTACAGCCATTGCCACCTCCTCTGATTTCATGACTTATTTTAATGGTTGAAAGGATTCAACCAAGAAATTGGGGATAAAAGCAAGAATAAGATGAAAAAAAGACTACTAAAAATGAATAATGAAAAGACATCATCTTGAATTCAAAATAACTTCAGTGGTGTGATTCTGTCCAAATCATGTGCCATATTGCCACCCCTCTGATTTCACATGACTTATTTGTGGATTTGGAAAGGATTCACGGAGAAAGTTGGGGATAAAAAGCAAGAATAAGATGAAGAAAAGACAAGCCAAAAATGAATAATGAAAAGACATCATCTTTGAATTCAAATAACTTCATGGTGTGATTCTGTCTAAATCTACAGCCATATTGCCCTCTCTGATTTCACATGACTTATTTTAATGTTTGGAAAGGATTCAACCAAGAAAGTTGGGGATAAAAGCAAGAATAAGATGAAGAAAAGACTAGCCAAAATGAATAATGAAAAGACATCATCTTTGAATTTGAATAACTTCAGTGGTGTGATTCTGTCCAAATCTACAGCGCATATTGCCACCTCTCTGATTTCCACATGACTTATTTAGTTTGTTGGAAAAGGATTGAACCAAGAAGTTGAGATAAAAAGCAGAATAAGATGAAGAAAGACTAGCCAAAAATGAATAATGAAAAAGACATCATCTTTGAATTCAAATAACTTCAGTGAATTGTGATTCTGTCGATCTACACCCATATTGCTACCTCTCTGATTTACATGACTTATTTTAATGGTTGGAAAGGATTCAACCAAGAAAATTTGGGATAAAAGCAAGAATAAGATGAAGAAAGACTAATAAAAATGAATAATGAAAAGACTACATCTTGAATTCAAATAACTTCAGTGGTGTGATTCGTCCAAATTCACAGCCATATTGCCACCTCTCTGATTTCATGATGACTTATTTTAATGGTTGAAAGGTTAACCAAGAAAGTTGAGATAAAAAGCAAGAATAACATGAAGAAAAACACAAAATGAATAATGAAAGACATCATCTTTTGAATTCAAATAACTTCAGTGGTGTGATTCTGTCCAAATCTACAGCCATATGTGCCACCTCTCTGATTTCACATGACTTATTTTACTTGTTGGAAAGGTTCAACCGAGAAAGTTGGGATAAAAAGCAAGAATAAGATGAAGAAAAGACTAGGCCAAAAATGAATAATGAAAAGATTTATCTTTGAATTCAAATAACTTAGTGGTGTGATTCTGTCTAAATCTACAGCCATATTGCCACCCTCTGTTTCCACATGACTTATTTTAATGGTTGGAAGGATTCAACCGAGTTGGGATAAAAAGCAAGAATAAGATGAAGAAAAGACTAGGCAAAAATGAATAATGAAAAGATTCCCCCACTTGAATTCAAATAATTTCTTTGTCCAAATTACAGCCATAATAACTTCTATTTTAATGGTTGGAAAGGATTCAACCGGAGAAAGTTGGGATAAAAAAAGCAAGAACAAGATGAAGAAAGTCAAAATGAATAATGAAAAATCTTCATCTTACAGTCCAAATTCCATACAGCCATATTGTCACCTCCTCTGATTTACATGACTTATTTTAATGGTTGGAAAGGATTCATCCGAGAAAGTTGGGATAAAAAAGCAAGAATAAAGATGAAGAAAAGACTAGCAAAAAATGAATAATGAAAGACTTCATCTTTTGAATACAAATAACTTCAGTGGTGTGATTCTGTCCAAATCTACAGCCATATTGCCACTCTCTGATTTCACATGACTTATTTTAATGGTTGGAAAGGATTCAACTGAGAAAGTTGGGATAAAAAAGCAAGAATAAGATGAAGAAAGACTAGGCAAAAATGAATAATGAAAAGATCTTTTGAATTCAACAATCAGTGTGGACTCTTCCAAATTCAAACATGACTTAACTTCTGAGAAAGTTGGTGAATAAGCTCTAGGCAAAATGAATAAATAATGAAAAGACTTCATCTTTTGAATTCAAATAACCTTGTGGTGTGACTCTGGTCCCACCTCTCTGATTTCCACATGACTTATTTTAATGGTTGGAAAGGATTCAACTGAGAAAGTTGGATAAAAAAGCAAGAATAAGATGAAGAAAAGACTAGCAAAAATGAATAATGAAAAGACTTCATCTTTGAATTCAAATAACTTCAGTGGGTGGATTCTGTCCAAATCTCACAGCCATATTGCCACCTCTGATTTCACATGACTTATTTTAATGGTTGGAAAGGATTCAACCGAGAAAGTTAGGATAAAAAGCAAGAATAAGATGAAGAAAAGACTAGCAAAAATGAATAATGAAAAGACTTCATCTTTGAATTCAAATAACTTCAGTGGTGATTCTGTCCAAATCTACAATGAGCCTATTGTCACCTCTCTGATTTCACATGACTTATTTTAATGGTTTGGAAGGATTCTAACCGAGAAAGTTGGGATAAAAAAGCAAGAATAAGATGAAGAAAAGACTAGTAAAATGAATAATGAAAAGACTTCATCTTTGAATTCAAATAACAGGGTGGTGTCTGTCCAAATCTACAGCCATAACTTACCTCTCTGATTTCCACATGACTTATTTTAATGGTTGGAAAGGATTCAGCCGAGAAAGTTGGGATAAAAGCAAGAATAAGATGAAGAAAAGACTAGCCAAAAATGAATAATGAAAAGACTTCATCTTTGAATACAAATAACTTCAGTGGTGATTCTGTCCAAATCTACAGCTTACATTATTGTCACCTCCTCTGATTCTTTTACGCGATTTATTTTAATGGTTGGATTCAACCAAGAAAGTAGATAAAAGCAAGAATAAGATGAAGAAAAAGGCAAAATTAATGAAAGATAAAAAACTAAATAACTTCAGTAGAGACTCGTCCAAATTACAGCCAAAAATGAATAATATGACTTATTTTACAAGGTTGGAAAGGACCAACCGAGTGGTAAAAAGCAAGAATAAGATGAAGAAAAGACTAGCCAAAAATGAATAATGAAAAATCTGCTAAATAACTTCTGGTAGTGTGGATTCTGTCCACCCATAACATATTGCCACCTCTGATATCTATTTTTAATGGTTGGCAAGATTCAACTGGAGAAAGTTGGGATAAAAAAGCAAGAATAAGATGAAAAATAGCAAAAATGAATAATGAAAAAGACTTCATCTTTGGATACAAATAACTTCAGTGGTGTGATTCTGTCCAAATCTACAGCCATATTGCCACCTCTCTGATTTCATGACTTATTTTAATGGTTGGAAAGGATTCAACCGAAAAGTTAGGATAAAAAGCAAGAATAAGATGAAGAAAAAAGACTGAGCAAAATGAATAATGAAAGACTTCATCTTTGAATTCAAATAACTTCAGTGGTGTGATTCTGTCCAAATCTACAGCCATGCCACCTCTCTGATTTCACATGACTTATTTAATGGTTGGAAAGGATTCAACCGAGAAAGTTGGGATAAAAAGCAAGAATAAGATGAAGAAAAAGACAAGCCAAAAATGAATAAAAAAAAAGACTTTCATCTTTGAATACAAATAACTTCAGTGGTGTGATTCTGTCCAAATCTACAGCCATATTGCCACCTCTCTGATTCACATGACATGACTTATTAAAAAGCAAGAATAAGATGAAGAAAAGACTGGTTAATGAAAAGAATTCAACCGAGCCAAGTTTGGATAAAAAGCAAACTGAGAAAATAAGAATGATGAAAAAGACTAGCCAAAAATGAATAATGAAAAACTTCATCTTTGAATATTAAATAACTTCAGTGGTGTGATTCTTTAGATTCAAATAACTTCGGAGAAAGTTGGGTGTGACTCTGTGAAAAAATCTACAGCCATATTGTCCAAATTCACCCTCTCTGATTTCACATGACTTATTTTAATGGTTGGAAAGGATTCAACCGAGAAAGTTGGGATAAAAAGCAAGAATAAGATGAAGAAAAGACTAGCTAAAATGAATAATGAAAAAGACTTCATCTTTGAATTCAAATAACTTCAGTGGTGTGATTCTGTCCAAATCTACAGCCATATTATCACCTCTCTGATTTACATGAATGGTTGGAAAGGATTCAACCGAGAAAGTTGGGATAAAAAGCAAAGAATAAGATGAAGAAAAGACTAGCAAAAAATGAATAATGAAAAGACTTCATCTTTTGAATACAAATAACTTGTGGTGTGATTCTGTCCAAATCTACAGCCATATTGCCACCTCTTATTTCCCATGACTTATTTTAATGGTTGGAAAGGATTCAACCGGAGAAATTGGGATAAAAAAGCAGAATAAGATGAAGAAAAGACTAGGCAAAATGAACAATGAAAGACTTCATCTTTGAATTCAAATAACTTCAGTGGTGTGACTCTGTCAAATCTACAGCCATATTGCCACCTCTCTGATTAAACATGACTTATTGTAATGGTTGGAAAGGATTCAAACTGGAGAAAGGATTCACGGGATAAAAGCAAAAAGTAATAAGATGAAGAAAAGACTAGCCAAAATGAATAATGAAAAGACTTCATCTTTGAATTCAAATAACTAATGGTGGATTCTGTCAAATCTACAGCCATATTGTCACCTCTTTGATTTCACATGACTTTTTAATTTATTTGGAAAGGATTCAAACTGAGAAAGTTGGGAAAAAAGCAAGAATAAGATGAAGAAAAAGATTATAAAAAATGAATAATGAAAAAAGACTTCATCTTTAGAATTCAAATAACTTCAGTGGTGTGATTCTGTCTAAATCTACAGCCATATTGTCACCTCTCTGATTTCACATGACTTATTTTAATGGTTGGAAAGGATCAATCAAGAAAGTTGGGATAAAAAGCAAGAATAAATGAAGAAAAAACTAGCCAAAAAATGAATAATGAAAAGACTTTCTTTTGAATTCAAATAACTTCAGTGGTGTGATTCTGTCCAAATCCACAGCCATATTGTCACCTCTCTGATTTCACATGACTTATTTTTAATGGTTGGCACCAACCGGGAGAAAGTTTAAAAGCAAGAATAAGATGAAGAAAAACCAAATGAATAATGAAAAGATCTTTTTGAAAAGTCAGTGGTGGACTCTGTCCAAAACAATTGCCACCTCTGATTTACATGACTTATTTTAATGGTTGGAAAGATAACGAGAAAAGATAAAAAAGAAACATAGAAAAAGCTAAAAATGAATAATGAAAAGACTTCATCTTTGTATTCAAATAACTTCAGTGGTGTGATTCTGTCTAAATCTAAAAGCCATATTGTCACCTCTCTGATTTTACATGACTTGACACAGCCGTTGGAAGAGATTCAACCAGAAAGTTAGGATAAAAGCAAGAATAAGATGAAGAAAGACTAGCCAAAATGAATAATGAAAAGACTTCATCTTTGTATTCAAATAACTGATCGTGTGATTCTGTCTAAAATCCACAGCCATATTTACACCTCTCTGATTGCATAGCTTATTTTATTATTGATTTGAGAAAATTCAACTTGAGAAGTTGGGATAAAAAAGCAAGAATAAGATGAAGAAAAGACTAGGCAAAAATGATAATGAAAAGACTTCATCTTTGAATACAAATAACTTCAGTGGTGTGATTCTGTCCAAATCTACTTCATATTGCCACCTCTCTGATTTTCATGACTTATTTTAATGGTTGGAAGGATTCAACTGAGAAAGTTAGGATAAAAAGCAAGAATAAGATGAAGAAAGACTAGGCAAAATGAATAATGAAAAGACTTTCATCTTTGAATTCAAATAACTTCAGTGGTGTGATTCTGTCAAATCTACAGCCATGTGCCACCTCTCTGATTTCCATGACTTATTTTAATGGTTGGAAAGGATTTAACCGGAGAAAGTTGGGATAAAAAGCAAGAATAAGATGAAGAAAAGACTAGCCAAAAATGAATAATGAAAAGACTTCATCTTTGAATTCAAATACTTCAATCAATTGATTCTGTCTAAATCTACAGCCATATTGCCCACCTCTCTGATTTCACATGACTTATTTTAATGGATTTGAAAGTTCAAAAACCTAGTAAAAAATGAATAATAATGAAAAAACTTTGAATTCAAATAACTTCAGTGGTGGATAAAAGCCATAGAATAAGATTCTATTTTAATGGCTGGAAAAGGAAGAAAAGATAAAAAGCTAGACAAGACTAAAAATGAATAATGAAAGACTTCATCTTTGAATTCAAATAACTTCAGTGGTGTGATTCTGTCAAATCTACAACCATATTGTCACCTCTGATGATTTCACATGATTTATTTTAATGGTTGGAAAGGATTCAACCGAGGAAAGTTGGGATAAAAAGATAAAGAATAAGATGAATAATGAAAAAGACTTAGAATTCAACAACCAAAAATGAATAATGAAAAGACTTCATCTTTAAAAAGAATTCAAAAAGACCTTCAGTCATCTTTTGAATTGATTCTGTGCAAATCTGTCTACACAGCCATATTGCCACCTCTCTGATTTCATACATGACTTATTTTAATGGTTGGAAAGGATTCAACTGAGAAAGTTGGGATAAAAGCAAAAGAATAAGATGAAGAAAAGACTAGGCAAAAAATGAATAATGAAAAGACTTCATCTTTGAATTCAAATAACTTCAGTGGTGTGATTCTGTCCAAAATCTACAGCCATATTACCTCTCTGATTTCTTACATGACTTATTTTAATGGTTGGAAAGGATTCAACCAAGAGAAATTGGGAAAAAAGCAAGAATAAGATGAAGAAAAAGACTAGCTAAAAATGAATAATGAAAAAGACTTCATCTTTTTTAAATAACTTCAGTGGTGTGATTCTGTCAAATCTACAGCCATATTGCCACCTCTCTGATTTCCATGACTTATTTTTAATGGTTGGAAAAGGATTCAACCAAGAGATGAAGAAATTAGGGATAAAAAAATCTTTGCAAGTCCAAATACAGATGAACGATTCTAAATGACTAGGCAACCGAAAATGAATAAATAATGAATAAAAAAGACTTCATCTTTTGAATTCAAATAACTTCAGTGGTGTGATTCTGTCCAAATCTACAGCCATATTGTCACCTCTCTGATTTTCACATGACTTATTTTAATGGTTGGAAAGGATTCAACTGAGAAAGTTGGGATAAAAGCTAAAAAATGAATAATAAGATGAGTGTGGATTCAACCAAATCTAAGCCAAAGACTAATAAAAATAAAAAGCAAGAATAATGAAGAAAAGACTAGGCAAAATGAATCATCTTTGAATTCAAATAACTTCAGTGGTGTGATTCTGTCCAAATCTACAGCCATATTGCCACCTCTCTGATTTCACATGACTTATTTTAATGGATTGGAAAAGGATTCAACCGAGAAAGTTGGGATAAAAAGCAAATAAGAATAAGATGAAGAAAAGCCCAAACCAAAATGAATAATGAAAGACTTCCATCTTTGAATTCAAAACTTCAGTGGTGTGATTCTGTCAAATCTACAGCCATATTGCCACCTCTCTGATTTCACATGACTTATTTTATTTTAATGATTGATAAAGCAAGAATAAGATGAAGAAAGACTTAAAATGAATAATGAAAAGTTGGGATAAAAAGCATTGACCTCTCTGATTTCAAGACTTATGAAGAAAAAGGTAAACTAGGCAAAAATGAATAATGAAAATGACTTCATCATCTTTGAATACAAATAACTTCAGTGGTGTGATTCTGTCAAATCTACAGCCATATTACCCACCTCTCTGATTTCACATGACTTATTTTAATGGTTGGAAAGGATTCAACCGAGAAAGTTGGGATAAAAAGCAAGAAGTTAGGATAAAAAAGCAAGAATAAGATGATGACTTAAAAAGACCTGAGAAAGTTGATAAAAAGCAAAAATGAATAATGAAAAGACTATCTTTGAATTAAATAACTTCAGTGGTGTGATTCTGTCAAATCTACAGCCATATTGCCACCTCTCTGATTTCACATGACTTATTTTAATGGTTGGAAAAGGATTCAACTGGAGAAAAGTTAGGATAAAAGCAAGAATAAGATGAAGAAAAGAAAATGAATTCACTTCATCTTTGAATACAACAACTTCAGTGGTGTGATTCTGTCCAATAAAAAACCTCTCTGCAATGACTTATTTTAATGGTTGGAAAGGATTCAACCGAAAAGTTAGGATAAAAAGCATGAATAAAAGACTAGGCAAAAATGAATAATGAAAAAGACTTGCAAAAAATGAATGTCCAAAAAGACTTCATCTTCATGATTAAATAACCTGAGAAAGTTGATGGTGTGATTCCTGTAATGAAAAATCTACAACAATATATTTGCCACCTCTCTGATTTCACATGACTTATTTTAATGGTTGGAAAAGATTCAACTGAGAAAGTTGGGGATAAAAAAGCAAGAATAAGATGAAGAAAGACTAGGCAAAAATGAATAATGAAAAGACTTCATCTTTGAATTCAAATAACTTCAGTGGTGTGATTCTGTCAAATCTACAGCCATATTGCCACCTCTCTGATTTCACATGACTTATTTTAATGGTTGAAAAGGATTCAACCGAGAAAGTTGGGATAAAAAGCAAGAATAAGATGAAGAAAAGACTAGCCAAAAATGAATAATGAAAAACTTTGTCTTTGTCCAAATTCAAATAGCACATTTTACATGACTTATTTTAATGGTTGTGATTCTGAGAAAGTTGATAAAAAAGAAGATGAAGAAAGACTAGGCAAATCTCATCTTTGAATAAATAACTTCAGTGGTGTGGATTGTCCAAATCCACCTCTCTGATTAAACATGACTTATTTTAATGGTTGGAAAGGATTCAACCGAGAAAGTTGGGATAAAAAAGCAAGAATAAGATGAAGAAAAGACTAGCCAAAATGAGACGTGAAAAGACTCCATCTTTGAATTCAAATAACTTCAGTGGTGTGATTCTGTCCAAATCTACAGCCATATTGTCACCTCTCTGATTTCACATGACTTATTTTAATGGTTGGAAAAGGATTCAACCGAAAGTTGGGATAAAAAGCAAGAATAAGATGAAGAAAAGACTAGCCAAAAAATGAATAATGAAAAGACTTCATCTTTGAATTCAAATAACTTCAGTGGTGTGATTCTGTCCAAATCTACAGCCATATTGTCACCTCTCTGATTTCACATGACTTATTTTAATGGTTGGAAAGGATTCAATCAAGAAAGTTGGGATAAAAAAGCAAGAATAAGATGAAGAAAAGACTAGGCAAAATGAATAATGAAAAGACTTCATCTTTGAATTCAAATAACTTCAGTGGTGTGATTCTGTCCAAATCTACAGCCATATTGCCACCTCTCTGATTTCACATGACTTATTTTAATGGTTGGAAAGGATTCAACTGAGAAAGTTGGGATAAAAAGCAAAAATAAGATGAAGAAAAGACTTTTGAAGCCAAAATGAATAATGAAAAGACTTCTGATTTTCTTTGAATTCTGAGAAAATAAAGCAAGAATAAGTGGTGTGATTCTGTCCAAATCTACAGCCATATTGTCTAAATTCACACCTCTCTGATTTCACATGACTTATTTTAATGGTTGGAAAGGATTCAACCAAGAAAAGTTGGGATAAAAAAGAAGAATAAGATGAAGAAAAGACAAAAAAAAAATGAATAATGAAAAAAGACTTCATCTTTGAATTAAATAACTTCAGTGGTGTGACTCTCATCCAAATCTACAGCCATGTGCCACCTCTCTGATTTCTCACATGACTTATTTTAATGGTTGGAAAAGAATTCAACCGAGAAAGTTGGGATAAAAGCAAGAATAAGATGAAGAAAAAGACTAGCCAAAATGAATACAAAAGACTTCATCTTTGAATTCAAATAACTTCAGTGGTGTGGCTCTGTCCAAATCTACAGCCACATTGCCACCCTCTGATTTCCATGACTTATTTTAATGGTTGGAAAGGATTCAACCAAGAAAGTTGGGATAAAAACAGAATAAGATGAAAGAAAAGACTAGGCAAAAATGAATAATGAAAAAGACTTCATCTTGAATTCAAATAACTTCAGTGGTGTGATTCTGTCCAAATCTGCAGCCATATTGCCACCTCTCTGATTTCACATGACTTATTTTAATGGTTGGAAAGAATTCAACCGAGAAAGTTGGGATAAAAAAAAGAATAAGATGGAAGAAAAAGACTAGCCAAAATGAATAATGATTCATCTTTGAAATTCAAATAACTTCAGTGGTGTGATTCTGTCCAAATCTACAGCCATATTGCCACCTCTGATTTCACATGACTTATTTTAATGGTTGGAAAGGATTCAACCGAGAAAGTTGGGATAAAAAGCAAGAATAAGATGAAGAAAAAGACTAGCCAAAAATGAATAATGAAAAGACTAAATCTTTGAATTCAAATAACTTCAGTGGTGTGATTCTGTCAAATCTACAGCCATATTGCCACCTCTCTGATTTCACATGACTTATTTTAATGGTTAAAAGGATTCAACCGAGAAAGTTGGAATAAAAAGAAAGTTGGGATAAAAGAACTTCAAGAATCAGTGGTGTGACTCTGTCAAAAAGATGAAGAAAAGTTCAACCTAGGGAAAATGAATAATGAAAGACTTCATCTTTGAATTCAAATAACTTCAGTGGTGTGATTCTGTCCAAATCTACAGCCATATTGCCACCTCCTCTGATTTCACATGACTTATTTTTAATGGTTGGAAAAGGATTCAACCGAGAAAGTTGGGATAAAAAGCAAGAATAAGATGAAGAAAAGACTAGGCAAAAATGAATAATGAAAAAAGACTTCATCTTTGAATTCAAATAACTTCAGTGGTGTGATTCTGTCAAATCTAGCCATATTGCCACCTCTCTGATTTCACATGACTTATTTTAATGGTTGGAAAGGATTCAAACCGATAAAAGTTGGGATAAAAAGCAAGAATAAGATGAAGAAAAGACTAGCCAAAAATGAATAATGAAAAGACTTTCATCTTTGAATTCAAATAACTTCAGTGGTGTGATTCTGTCCAAATCTACAGCCATATTACCCTCTCTGATTTCAGGACTTATTTTAATGGTTGGAAAGGATTCAACTGAGAAAGTTGGATAAAAACAGAATAAGATGAAGAAAAGACTAGGCAAAAATGAATAATGAAAAAGAACTTCATCTTTGAATACAAAATAACTTCAGTGGTGTGACTCTGTCCAAATCTACAGCCATATTGTCACCTCTCTGATTTCCCACTTATTTTAATGTTTGGAAAGGATTCAATATGAGAAAGTTGGGATAAAAAAAGAATAAGATAAGAAGAAAGACTAGGCAAAAATGAATAATGAAAAGACTTCATCTTTGAATTCAAATAACTTCAGTGGTGCGACTCTGTCCAAATCTATGTCATATTGTCACCTCTCTGATTTCAAAGGACTTATTTTAATGGTTGAAAGGATTCACTGAGAAAGTTGGGATTAAAAAGCAAGAATAAGATGAAGAAAAGACTAGCTAAAAATGAATAATGAAAGACTTACCTTTTGAATTCAACAACTTCAGTGGTGTGACTTCGTCCAAATTCCAGCCATATTGTCACCTCTCTGATTTCTGGTTATGATTTATTTAATGGTTGGGTGACCAACTGGGAGAAAGTTGGGATAAAAAGCAACAAGATGGAAGAAAAGATTCAGCCAAAATGAATAATGAAAAGACATCATCTTGAATTAAATAACTTCAGTGGTGTGTGATCGTCCAAATTCCACAGCTATATAACTGGTTATGATTTATTTAATGGTTGTGACTCTGTTGGGATCAAGATGGAAGAAAAGATTCACCAAAATGAATAATGAAAAGACATCATCTTGAATTAAATAACTTCTGATTTCAGCTATATTGACTTGATTTTAATAATGGTGGAAAGGATTCAAACTGAGAAAGTTTGGGATAAAAGCAAGAATAAGATGAAGAAAAGACTAGGCAAAAATGAATAATGAAAGAACTTCCCATCCTTGAATTCAAATAACTTCAGTGGTGTGATTCTGTCCAAATCCACAGCCATGCCCACCTCTCTGATTTACATAAAATTTTTTAATGGTTGGAAAGGGTTTCCAACCGAGAAATTTGGATAAAAAGCAAGAATAAGATGATGAAAGAAAGACTGAAGGCAAAAATGGTTACCTCTGATAATTAAAAGGGCTTCATCTAAGATTCAAATAACTTCAAATGAATAATACGAAAAGATGATCTCGAATTCAAATAATCTGCAAGTGACCTTGTCCAAACCTACTCATGATTTCCACTCTGATTTCTACAGATATTTTAATGGTTGGAAAGGATTCAAACCGAAAGTTGGGATAAAAGCAAAAGCAAATAAGATTGAAAAGACTAGCCAAAATGAATAATAGAAAAGACTTGTCTTTGAATACAAGTTAACTTCAGTGGTGTGATTCTGTCCGAATCTACAGCCATTGTCACCTCTCTGATTTCCTGACTTATTTTAATGGTTAGAAAGGATTCGAGAAAGTTGGGGACAAAAAAGCAAGATAAGATGGTTTCAAAATGGTTGAGAAAGTTGGGATAAAAAGTCAAAGAATAAGATGAAGGATTCAAAGACTGGGATAAAAGCAAGAAAAATGAATAATGAATAATGAAAACTTCATCTTTGAATTCAAATAACTTCAGTGGTATTGATTCCCATCCAAATCTACACATTGTCACCTCTCTGATTTCACATGACTTATTTTAATGGTTGAAAAATCAAACTGAGAAAGTTGGGATAAAAAGCAAGAATAAGATGAAGAAAAGACCAGCCAAAATGAATAATGAAAGACTTAATCTTTGAATTCAAATAACTTCAGTGGTGTGACTCTGTCCAATCTACAGCCATATTACCCACCCTCTGATTCCAATATGACTTATTTTAATGGTTGGAAAGGATTCAAACTGAGAAAGTTGGGATAAAAAAATAAGATGAAGAAAAAAGACTAGCCAAAATGAATATTGAAAAGACATCATCTTTGGCAAAATAACTTGAATTCTGAATTGCCACCTCTCTGATTTCATATGACTTATTTTAATGGTTTCAGTTCAACTGAGGAAAGTTGATAAAAAAAGAATAAGATGAAGAAAAGACTATGCCAAAAATGAATAATGCAGCCATCTTTTGATACAAATAACCAGTACTGATTTGCAGCAAATCTGCAAGCCACATTGTCACCTCTCTCTGATTTCTACATGACTTATTTTAATGGTTTTCAACTGAAAGTTACAGGATAAAAAGCAAAGAATAAGATGAAGAAAAGACTAGCCAAAAATGAATAATGAAAAAGACTTCATCTTTGAATACAAATAACTTCAGTGGTGTGATTCTGTCCAAACAAAAACATGACTTATTTTAATGTTTGAAAGGATTCAAGAAGAAAGTTGGGATAAAAAAGCAAGAATAAGATGAAGAAAAAAGACTAGCCAAAATGAAAAAAAAGACTTCATCTTTGAATTAAATAACTTCAGTGGTGTGATTTGTCCAAATCCAAAGCCATATTACCACCCTCTGATTTCACATGACTTGTTTAATGGTTGGAAAGGATTCAAACTGAGAAAGTTGGGATAAAAGCAAGAATAAGATGAAGAAAAGACTATTCAAAATGAATAATGTCCAAAAAGCCATATTGTCATCTTTGAATTCAAAGTTTAAGTTCAGTGGAATAAGATGAAGATTTGAAAGACTCCAAATCTATTCAGAGAAATAACATATTGTGATTCTGTCTGATTTCAAAGTTCATGACTTATTTTAATGGTTGGAAAGGATTCAACTGAGAAAGTTGGGATAAAAAAGCAAGAATAAGATGGAAGAAAAGACTAGCCAAAAATGAATAATGAAAAGACTTCATCTTTGAATTCAAATAACTTCAGTGGTGTGATTCTGTCCAAATCTACAGCCATATTGTCACCTCTGATTTTACATGATTTATTTTAATGGTTGGAAAGGATTCAACCGAGAAAGTTGGGATAAAAAGCAAGAAGGAAGATGAAGAAAAGACTAGCCAAAAATGAATAATGAAAAAGACTTCATCTTTGAATTCAAATAACTTCAGTGGTGTGACTCTGTCCAAATCTACAGCCATTGTCACCTCTGATTTCACATGACTTATTTTAATGGTTGGAAAGGATTCAACGAGAAAGTTGGGATAAAAAAAAGAATAAGATGAAGAAAAGATACCAAAATGAATAATGAAAAGACTTCATCTTTGAATTCAAATAACTTCAGTGGTAAAATGGTCCAAATCTACAGCCATATTGCCACCTCTCTGATTTCACATGACTTATTTAATGGTTGGAAAGGATTCAACTGAGAAAGTTGGGATAAAAAAAAGAAGATGAAGAAAAGATTTCAGCCAAAAAATGAATAATGAAAAGATTTATCTTTGAATCTAAATAATCAGTGGTGTGACTCTGTCCAAATCTCCACAGCCATATTGTCACCTCTTGATTTCTACAAGTTAGACTTATTTTAATGGTTGGAAAAAGGATTCAACTGAGAAAGTTGGGATAAAAAGCAAGAATAAGAGATGAAGAATAAAAAGACTTCATCTTTGAATTCAAATAACTTCAGTGAATAATGCCCAAAACAGACATTGTACCTGATTTGACTTATTTTTCGGTTGGAAAAGGATTCAACTCAGTGGTGGATCATCTTTGAATCTAAATAAAAATCGTCCAAAGCCATATTGCCACCTCTCTGATTTCGCATGACTTATTTTAATGTTTGGTTGATTCAACTGTTGATAAAAAAGCAAGAATAAGATGAAGAAAAGACTAGCCAAATGAATAATGAAAAGACTTCACTTTGAATTCAAATAACTTCAGGGTACTCCAAATTAACAGCCAACCTCTGATTTCACATGACTTATTTTAATGGTTGGAAAGGATTCAACCGAGAAAGTTGATAAAAAAAGAATAAGATGAAGAAAAGACTAGCCAAAAAATGAATAATGAAAAAAAAGACTTCATCTTTGAATTCAAATAACTTCAGTAGATGACTTGTCCAATCACAGTCATATTGCCACCTCTCTGATTCTTCATGACTTATTTTAATGGTTGGAAAGGATTCAACTGAGAAAGTTGGGAAAAAAAGAATAAGATGAAGAAAAGACTAGCCAAAAATGAATAACAATGAAAAGACTTCATCTTGAATTCAAATAACTTCAGTGGTGTGACTCGTCCAAATATACAGCCATATTGCCACCTCCTCTGATTTCACATGACTTTTTTAATGTTTGGAAAGGATTCAACTGAAAGTTGGGATAAAAAGCAAGAATAAGATGAAGAAAAGACTAGCCAAAAATGAATAATGAAAAGACTTCATCTTGAATTCAAATAACTTCAGTGGTGTGACTTGGTCCAAATCTGGTTGAGCCATATTGTCACCTCTTGATTTCACATGATCGGCTCTTAATGGTTGGAAAGGATCTGCAACTGAGAAAGTTGGGATAAAAAAGCAAGAATAAGATGAAGAAAAGACTAGCCAAAATGAATAATGAAAAGACTTCATCTTTGAATTCAAATAACTCAATGGTGTGATTCTGTCCCAAATCTACAGCCATATTGTCACCTCTCTGATTTCACATGACTTATTTTAATGGTTGGAAAGGATTCAACTGAGAAAGTTGATAAAAAGCAAGAATAAGATGAAGAAAGACTAGGCAAAAATGAATAATGAAAAGACTTCATCTTTGAATTAATAAATAACTTCAGTGGGTGATTCTGTCCAAATCTATGTTATATGTCACACCCTCTGATTAAACATGACTTATTGTAATGGTTGGAAAGGATTCAACTGGAGAAAGTTGGGATAAAAAGCAAGAATAAGATGAAGAAAAGACTAGGCAAAAATGAATAATGAAAAGATTTATCTTTGAATTAAATAACTTCAGTGGTGTGATTCGTCCAATCTACAGCCATATTGCCACCTTCTGATTTTAATGAGACTTATTTTAATGGTTGGAAAGATTCAAATGAGAAAGTTGAGAAAAGCAAGAATAAGATGGAAGAAAGAATTAGCCAAAAAATGAATAATAAAAAAGACTTCATCTTTGAATTCAAATACTCCCAGTGGTGTGATTTCTGTCCAAATCTACAGCCATATTGTCACCCTCCTCTGATTTCACATGACTTATTTTAATGGTTGGAAAAAGGATTCAACCGAGAAAGTTGGGATAAAAAGCAAGAATAAGATGAAGAAAAGACTAGGCAAAAATGAATAATGAAAAGACTTCATCTTTGAATTAAATAACTCAATGGTGTGATTCTGTCCAAATCTACAGCCATATTGCCACCTTTCTGATTTCACATGACTTATTTTAATGGTTGGAAGATTCAAACCGAGACAGTTGGGGAAAAAGCAAGAATAAGATGAAGAAAAGACTAGCCAAAAAATGAATAATGAAAAGACTTCATCTTTGAATTCAAATAACTTCAGTGGTGTGATTCTGTCCAAATCTACAGCCATATTGCCACCTCTGATTAAACATGACTTTATTTTAATGGTTGGTGATTTCAACCGAGAGTTGGGTAAAAAGCAAGAATTTAAGAAAAAGACTGGTTGACAATGAAAGATTCAACTTGAAGAAATGGGATAAAAAGTATTGTCAGAACATGACTTAAGAAAGGATTCAACTGAAAATGATGAATAAGATGAAGAAAAGACAAAAATGAATAATGAAAGACTTTTGAATTCAAATAACTTCAGTGGTGTGACTCGTCCAAATTCATAGCCATATTGCCACCTCTGATTTCACATGACTTATTTTAATGGTTGAAAAGGATTCAACTGGAGAAAGTTGGGATAAAAAAAGCAAGAATAAGATGAAGAAAAGACTAGCCAAAATGAATAATGAAAAGACATCATCTTTGAATTCAAATAACTTCAGTGGTGTGACTCTGTCCAAATCTACAGCCATATTGTCACCTCTGATTTCATGACTTATTTTAATGGTTGAAAGTGATTCAACCGAGAAAGTTGGACAAAAAGCAAGAATAAGATGAAGAAAAGACTAGCCAAAAATGAATAATGAAAAGACTTCATCTTTGAATTCAAATAACTTCAATGGTGTGATTTTGTCCAAATCTACAAGCTATATTGCCACCTCTCTGATTTCACATGACTTATTTTTAATGGAAGTGGAAAGGATTCAACTTGAGAAAGTTGGGATAAAAAGCAAGAATAAGATGAAGAAAAGACTAGCCAAAAATGAATAATGAAAAAGACTTCATCTTTTGAATACAAATAACTTCAATGGTGGATTCTGTCCAAATCTACAGCCATATTACACCTCTCTGATTTCACATGACTTATTTTTAATGTTTGAAAGGATTCAACTCGAGAAAGTTGGGATAAAAAAGCAAGAATAAGATGAAGAAAAGACTAGCCAAAATGAATAATGAAAAGATTTCATCTTTGAATTCAAATAACTTCATAGTGTGGTGTGATTCTGTCCAAAATCACAGCCATATTGCCACCTTTCTGATTTCACGACTTATTTTAATGGTTGGAAAGGATTCAACTGAGACAGTTGGGGATAAAAAGCAAGAATAAGATGAAGAAAAGACTAGCCAAAAAATGAATAATGAAAAGACTTCATCTTTGAATTCAAATAACTTGTGGTGTGGGATTCATCCAAATCTGGTTGTCACTCACCTCTGATTTCACATGACTTATTTTTTAATGGTTGGAAAGATTCAACTGGAGAAAGTTGGGATAAAAGCAAGAATAAGATGAAGAAAAGATAGCCAAAATGAATAATGAAAGACTTCATCTTTGAATTAAATAACTTCAATGGTGTGATTCTGTCCAAATCTGCTGTTGTTATTGCCACTCCTCTGATTTCACATGACTTATTTTTAATGGTTGGAAAAGGATTAAACTGAGAAAGCGGGACAAAAAGCAAGAATAAGATGAAGAAAATCGAAGCCAAAATGAACAATGAAAGACACTTCTATCTTTGAATTCAAATAACTTCAGTGGTGTGACTTGTCCAAATCTACAGCCATATTGTCACCCCTCTGATTTCACATGACTTATTTAATGGTTGAAAGGATTCAACTGAAAGCTTGGATAAAAGCAAGAATAAGATTAGGCAAAATGAATAATGAAAAGACCATCTTTTGAATACAAATAACTTTAGTGGTGTGATTCTGACTGATTAAACATGATTATTAATGGTGGAAAGGATTCAACTGAGAAAGTTGGGATAAAAAAGAAGAATAAGATGAAGAAAAGACTAGCAAAAATGAATAATGAAAGACTTCCATCTTTGAATTAAATAACTTCAATGGTGTGATTCTGTCCGAATCACAGCCATATTGCCACCTTTCTGATTTCATTATGACTTATTTTAATGGTTGGAAAGGATTCAACCGAGAAAGCTTGGGATAAAAAAGCAAAGAATAAGATGAAGAAAAGACTAGCCAAAATGAATAATGAAAAGACATCATCTTTGAATCTTAAATAACTTCAGTGGTGATTCTGTCCAAATCTATTGCCATATTTACCCTCTCTGATTAAACATGACTTATTTTAATGGTTGGAAAGGATCAAACTGAGAAAGTTGGGATAAAAGCAAGAATAAGATGAAGAAAAAGACTAGCCAAAAATGGAATAATGAAAAGACTTATCTTTGAATTCAAAATAACTTCAATGGTGGATTCTGTCCAAATCCACAGCCATATTGCCACCTCTCTGATTTCACATACATGACTTATTTTAATGGTTGGAAAGGATTCAACTGAGAAAAGTTGGGATAAAAAAAGCAAGAATAAGATGAAGAAAGATCAGGCAAAATGAATAATGAAAAGACTTATCTTTGAATTCAAATAACTTCAATGGTGTGATTTCTGTCCAAATCTACAGCCATATTGCCACCTTCTGATTTCACATGATTTATTTTAATGGTTGAAGGATTCAACCGAGAAAGTTGATAAAAAGCAAGAATAAGATGAAGAAAGACTAGGCAAAAAATGAATGAAAAAGACTTCATCTTTGAATTCAATAACTTCAGTGGTGTGATTCTGTCCAAATCTACAGCCATATTGCCACCCCTCTGATTTCACATGACTTATTTTAATGGTTGGAAAAGGATTCAAACCCGAGAAAGTTGGGATAAAAAGCAAGAATAAGATGAAGAAAAGACTAGCTAAAAATGAATAATGAAAGACTTCACTTTGAATTCAAATAACTTCAATGGTGGATTCTGTCCAAATCTACAGCCATATTGCCACCTCTCTGATTTCATGACATGAAAGGATTCAACTTATTTTAATCTTTGTTTGGACTTGTCCAAATTGATTGCTACCTCTCTGAACATGACTTATTTTAATGGTTGGAAAGGATTCAATGGGATAAAAAAGCAAGAATAAGATGAAGAAAAGACTAGGGTAAAATGAATAATGAAAAGACTTCATCTTTGAATACAAATAACTTAGTGGTGTGATTCTGTCCAAATCACAGAATATATTGCCACCTTTTGATTTCACATGACTTATTTTAATGGTTGGAAAGGATTCAACTGAGAAAGTTGGGAGGAAAAGCAAGAATAAGATGAAGAAAGACTAGGCAAAAATGAATAATGAAAAGACTTCATCTTTTGATTACAAATAACTTCAGTGGTGGATTCTGTCCAAATCTACAGCCATATTGCCACCTCTCTCTGATTTCACATGACTTTATTTTAATGGTTGGAAAGGATTCAACTGAGAAAGTTGGGATAAAAAAAGAACAATGAAGAAAGATGAAGAAAAGAAAGACTTCATCTTTGAATTCAAATAAATGAATAATGAAAAGCCATATTGCCACCTCTGATTTCTCACACATGACTTATTTTAATGGTTGGAAACTTCAAGAGGTGGCAAGAATAAGATGAAGGTAGCCAAAATGAATCTGAAAAGCCATCTTTGAATACAAATAACTTCAGTGGTGTGATTCTTGTCCAATCTACAGCCACCTCTCTGATTTCACATGACTTATTTTAATGGTTGGAAAGGATTCAAATCGAGAAAAGTTGGGATAAAAGCAAGAATAAGATGAAGAAAAGACTAGCCAAAATGAATAATGAAAAGACTTCATCTTTGAATTCAAATAACTTCAGTGGTGGATTCTGTCCAAATCTACAGCCATATTGCCACCTCTCTGATTTCTCACATGACTTATTTTAATGGTTGGAAAGGATTCAACTGAGAAAGTTGGGATAAAAAAGCAAGAATAAGACGAAGAAAAGACTAGCCAAAAATGAATAATGAAAAGATTAATCTTTTGAATTCAAACACCCCCAATGGTGTGATTCTGTCCAAACCACAGCCATATTGCCATTTCTCTGATTTTCACATGACTTATTTTAATGGTTGGAAAGGATTCAACAAAAGAAAAGTTGGGATAAAAGCAAGAATAAGATGAAGAAAAAGACTAGGCAAAAATGAATAATGAAAAGACTTCATCTTTGAATAACAAATAACTTCAATGGGTATTCTGTCCAAATCCTACAGCCATATTGCCACCTCTCTGATTTCACATGACTTATTTTAATGGTTGGAAAGGATTCAAACTGAGAAAGTTGGGATAAAAAGCAAGAATAAGATGAAGAAAAGACTAGGCAAAATGAATAATGAAAAGACTTCATCTTTGAATACAAATAACTTCAGTGGTGTGATTCTGTCCAAATTCATGTTATATTGCCACCTTTCTGATTTCACATGACTTATTTTAATGGTTGGAAAGGATTCAACTGAGACAGTTGGGATGAAAAGCAAGAATAAGTAAAATGAATAACAAAGACTTCATCTTTTGAATACAAAAAGTCCAAACTACAGCCAAAAATGAATTTAATGAAAAGAAACTTCAAGAATAAGATGAAGAAAAAGACTAAAAAATGAATTGAAAAACTTTATCTTGAATACAACAACTTCAGGTGTGATTCTGTCAAATCTACAGCCATATTGTCACCTCTGATTTCTTACATGGACTTATTTTAATGGTTGGAAAGGATTCAACTGAGAAAGTTGGGATAAAAGCAAGAATAAGATGAAGAAAAAGATTAGGCAAAATGAATAATGAAAAAGACTTCATCTTGAATTCAAATAATTTCAGTGGTGTGATTCTGTCCGAAACAGCCATATTGCCACCTCTCTGATTTCACATGACTTATTTTAATGGTTGAAGGATTCAACCGAGAAAGTTGGGATAAAAAAGCAAGAATAAGATGAAGAAAAAGACTAGGGCAAAAATGAATAATGAAAAAGACTTCATCTTTGAATTAAATAATCAATGGTGTGATTCTGTCCAAATCTACAGCCATACATTGCTACCTCTGATTTCACATGACTTATTTTAATGGTTGGAAAGGATTCAACTGAGAAAGTTGGAAAAAAGCAAGAATAAGATGAAGAAAAGACTAGCAAAATGAATAATGAAAGACTTCATCTTTGAATTCAAATAATTTCAATGGTGTGGGGACTGTCCAAATCTACAGCCATATTTGCCACCTCTCTGATTTCACATGACTTATTTTAATGGTTGGAAAGGATTCAACCGAGAAAGTTGGGATAAAAGCAAGAAAAATAAGATGAAGAAAAGACTAGCCAAAAATGAATAATGAAAAAGACTTCATCTTTGAATTCAAATAACTCAGTGGTGTGATTCGTCCAAATCACAGTTACATTGCCACCTTTTCTGATTTCACATGACTTATTTTAATGGTTGGAAAGGATTCAACTGAGAAAGTTGGGATAAAAGTAAGAATAAGATGAAGAAAAGATCAGGGCAAATGAACAATTTGTTACTTCATCTTTGAATTCAAATAACTTCAGTGGTGTGATTCTGTCCAAATCTACAGCCATATTGCTACCTTTCTGATTTCATATGACTTATTTTAATGGTTGAAAAGGATTCAAACTGAGAAAGTTGGGATAAAAAAGCAAGAATAAGATGAAGAAAAAGACTAGGCAAAATGAATAATGAAAAGACTTCATCTTGAATTCAAATAACTTCAGTGGTGACTCGTCCAAATTCACAGCCATATTGCCACCTTTCTGATTTCACATGACTTATTTTAATGGTTGGAAAGGATTCAACTTAGAAAGTTTGGGACAAAAAGCAAGAATAAGATGAAGAAAAGACTAGCCAAAATGAATAATGAAAAATTTCATCTTTGAATACAAATAACTTCAGTGGTGTGATTCTGTCCAAATCTACAGCCACATTGTCACCTTCTGATTTCACATGACTTATTTTAATGGTTGGAAAGGATTCAACTGAGAAAGTTGGGATAAAAAGCAAGATGAAAAAAGCTAAAATGAATGAATTCAAATAACTTCAAGTCCAAATCTACAGCCATATTGACCTCTGATTTCACATGACTTATTTTACTAGCAAAAAAATAAAAGCAAGAATAATGAAAAAAGACTACATCATCTTTGAATTCAAATAACTTCAGGTGGTGTGATTCTGTCCAAATCTACAGCCATATTGTCACCTTTCTGATTTCATGACTTATTTTAATGGTTGGAAAGGATTCAACCGAGAAAGTTGGGATAAAAGCAGAATAAGATGAAGAAAAGATCAGCCAAAAATGAATAATGAAAAGACATCATCTTTTGAACTAAATAACTTCAAGTGGTGTGTGATTCTGTCCAAATCTACAGCCATATTGTCATTTTTCTGATTTCACATGACTTATTTTAATGGTTGGAAAAGGATTCAACTGAGAAAAGTTGGGATAAAAAGCAAGAACAAGATGAAGAAAAGACTAGGCCAAAAATGAATAATGAAAAGACATCATCTTTGAATACAAATAACTTCAGTGGTGTGATTTCTGTCCAAACCATGTAGCCATATTGCCACCTTTCTGATTTCACATGACTTATTTTAATGGTTGGAAAAGGATTCAACTGAGAAAGTTGGGAGGAAAAGCAAGAATAAGATGAAGAAAGACTAGTAAAAATGAATAATGAAAAAGACTTCATCTTGAATTCAAATAACTTGTGTGGTGTGACTCTCTGTCCAAATCTAATAGTTTCATATTGTCACCTCTCTGATTTCACATGACTTATTTTAATGGTTGGAAAGGATTCAAACTGGAGAAAGTTGGGATAAAAAGCAAGAATAAGATGAAGAAAAGATTCACAAAATGAATAATGAAAAAGACTTCATCTTTGAATACAAATAACTTCAGTGGTGTGATTCTGTCCAAATCTACAGCCATATTGTCCACCTCTCTGATTTCACATGACTTATTTTAATGGTTGGAAGATTCAAACCGAGAAAGTTGGGATAAAAAGCAAGAATAAGATGAAGAAAAGACTAGCCAAAAATGAATAATGAAAAGACATCATCTTTGAATACAAATAACTCAGTGGTGTGATTTGTCCAAATCTACACCATATTGTCACCTTTCTGATTTCACATGACTTATTTTAATGGTTGGAAAGGATTCAACTGAGAAAAGTTGGGATAAAAGCAAGAATAAGATGAAGAAAAGACTAGGCAAAAATGAATAATGAAAAGACTTCATCTTGAATTCAAATAATCAGTGGTGACTTCGTCCAAATCTACAGCCACATTGTCACCTTCTGATTTCACATGACTTATTTTAATGGTTGGAAAGGATTCAACCGAGAAAAGTTGGGGATAAAAAGCAAGAATAAGATGAAGAAAAGACTAGCCAAAAATGAATAATGAAAAAGACATCATCTTTGAATTCAAATAACTTCAGTGGTGTGATTCTGTCCAAATCTACAGCCATATTGCCACCTTTCTGATTTCAATATGACTTATTTTAATGGCTGGAAAGGATTCAAATCGAGAAAGTTGGGATAAAAAGCAAGAATAAGATGAAGAAAAAGACTAGGCAAAATGAATAATGAAAAAGACATCATCTTTGGAATACAAATAACTTCAGGTGTGATTCTGTCCAAATCTACAGCCATATTGTCACCTCTCTGATTTCATATGATTCTATTTTAATGGTTGGAAAGGATTCAACCGACAGTTGGGATAAAAAGCAAGAATAAAAAGATGAAGAAAAGACTAGCAAAATGAATAATGAAAAGACTTCTTTTGAATTCAAATAACTTCAATGGTGTGACTCTGTCCAATCTACCTTCATATTGCCACCTCTCTGATTTCACATGACTTATTTTAATGGTTGGAAAGGATTCAATCAGAAAGTTGGATAAAAGCAAGAATAAGATGAAAGAAAAGGAACTAGCCAAAAATGAATGAAAGACTTCATCTTTGAATTCAAATAACTTCAATAGTGTGATTCTGATAAAATCTACAGCCATACTTACTCTCTGATTTCACATGACTTATTTTAATGGTTGGAAAGGATTCAACCGAAGTTGGGATAAAAAAGCAAGAATAAGATGAAAAGACATAAAAAATGAATAATGAAAAGACATCATCTTTGAATTCGAATAACTCAGTCGTTATAGACATGGATAATAGCCATATTATTATTTAAAAAAAAGAAGCCATAAGTTCTTGGATTCAAGCAGTATGCCTATGAATGAGATAAGAGAGAAAAGCTGCACTGTGTAATTCCTGGTCTCATTATGGATTAAATATTCCTCTAATAATAATGGTAATTTCTTGGAACTTATTTGGAGGGTTGGGTAGTGTAGTAGTTAAACCAAAAAGGAAAAATAGTAAGCAAAATGAATAATACATTCAAAATCTGGTTTGTTTTGTTACAATATTGCTTTCACCCAAATTGATTGGAGAGGGTAAATCTGTGATTTCTCCCACAACTATGGGATAAATAGCATGACTAACTTGCTTTGAAGCATCAACTAGTCTAGGAGAAGGGAAAACTTCATCTTCGGTCATATCACAAACAGTGACGAAGCTTGAATTAAAGTGAAACGTGTTAGGATTGATGAACTCTTCCTGTTTGTTTATTTTCATTCTGTTGGAAGGATCCCAGCTCTCGCACGCACACACACACACACATATATATATATATATATATAATGAACAAAATACATCACAAATATTTTTCAACATTCTCATAATTTACCTGATATATATATATATCCATATATATATATATATATATATATATATATCAGGAAAATTTCACACACACACACACACACACACACACATATATATATATATATATATATATATATATATATATATATAGATGAAAGAAAAGAAGCTATTTAAAAACCCAGTGAAAGCATCATCCAAAATTCTTGAGGAGAAATGGAACTAATGTCTTAAATTTAATTACAAGATTAATTTGGGCTTTTATTTTCCATTTTTTGAAACATGGTTAGAACTGTGTAGGATAAAAACATATTTTAAATCAATTAATTTATAATATATATATATAATCAAGAAAACTATTGACAAAATTGAAAAATTATTTGTGATTCTATTTATATATATATATATATATATATATATATATATATAATGAACAAAAAGAAAATTTTTGGAAATCTTCCTCATTAATTTTCCTGGTATATATATATATATATATATATATATATATGAAAATTATATATATATATATATATATATATATATATATATATATATATATAGTGGTGTGTGTGTGTGTGTGTATGTTTGTGTGGAAACCTCTATATATACATTATATATAATTTTATATATATATATATATATATATATATATATGTATATATGTATATATATATATATATATGAAAGAAAATTATTGACAATTCAAAAATTTTCAGTGGTGTGAGATGTGTTATACATATATATATATATATATATATATATATTTTAATGGTTTGGAAATAATTCGATTGGAGAAAGTTGGAGAGAAGAGGTGATTTTATAAAAAAGGCTGCTGCTGAATAATGCAATGCTCTTCTTACTTGTGTTTAGTTTCCAAGTACTGGACGTCTTTTTTGCATAGTAAAAAGTGAAAATGCCACCTCCGATCTGCCGTGCGGCGATAGCTTGTGTAGAATTTTGACTGAGGACAAATCAGGATGTTTTCCAATCCCGGATTGAAAAAATAGGCAAAGATGTCTAATGAATTGATGAGCTGTGATATAATGAAACAGTTGTCTGCGGATGAATACATACATACATACATGTTATTATACGTTGACTTGTGCCTAAACTCAGAGTCATGCTACCGATTGGGATATATATATATATATATATATATATACATATATATATATATATATATATATATATATATATATATATATATATAAAATTGTCCAAATCATGTAAAAGCAAAATTGTCCATTTTGATAGTATTGAGTTTGCCTTATTACATTTTGTGGTTCCTAGGACCCTAATGTATATTGTTGACATAAAATTTGTTTTCTTATATTACATTTATTAAATCAGCCTGAAGAGGGAATAATCTGTCAGGCTATCTTGCTCGATACAAAGGTTGCTAGCTGAAGTATATGTGGTGTCCTAGGTCTACAACGTATATTGCGATATAAAATATGTTTTCTTTGTCTCTTTACTTTTATTTTACATGAGCTTGAGAGGAGGATTCAATCAGGTATTCTTGCCCTAGACACACCATGGTTGAAATGACTGCAGAATAATGAAATGGTCTTTGAATCCAGGACCCTAGTGTATATAAAATTTGTTTCTTTTTTTACTATTTCATATCATTCAAAAAGGTTGGGACTTCTGTCAGGTATTCTTGATGAAGAAAATCACTGTTGTTAAAAATGACACATGAAAATTGCATCATCTTTGAATTCAAATATCTAAAAATTGTGTTTTCTTGGCTATTCTATCAACCATGACGAGGAAAGAACTCTATTTTCTCATTTTGCCCTCGACACAAGTATTTCTATGGTTGCCATTCATGGGATGACCCTAGAACCCCATCTCCGTTTTGTGGTGATAACTTCAGTCGTTGATTCTCGGCATTAATGTGGAGGTCACTCGTCCCAACATCGCTTTTTATCATTATGTTGCAAGCAACCCGCATACATTAATTTTAAGATCCTTCCATTATAATTATTATCTTTATTTGCATTCAGTGGTGTGATTCTGTCGCAGGTAGCCTGATGATATCTACTTTTTTTTATTATTTGGAAAGGATGTCCTTTCAGGACGTAGGGATAAAATGGGTCCCCCACCTGATGAAAAGACTTTGAATCTGAATAATGAAGCTCGCTTCTGAATTCAGACCACGTTCTTTGATTCTGTTAAATCTACAGCCATATCCCGTTGACCACTTCTCTTTCCTGTTGGATCCATTCAATCAAGCTTAAATTACATGTCCCAGGAACTTAGAGCAAAAATGTTGTTAATGAAAGACTTCATCTTTGTAATTCATCCCTATTCGACCCGTGACTCACATGCAAATCCAGGATATATTAGCATCCTTCTGATTCCTACATTCTGTCGCTCGGTCTGGTTAAGGATTAATCAAAGAAGATTTGGGATAAGACCTCTGGAGATGAATCTCCGACTGCAAATCAATATGAAAAGTATTAGCATTGAATTTAAATAACCATTATCGTAGGTATGCTACAATCTACAGTCAGAAAGCGAGCTCATAGACTCGGCCACGCGTCTTATTTTAATATATATATAGTTATATATATATATATATAAAAAGTGACGACATAATATATATATATATATGGGGAAAATGTATGTATGTTCATTAATGTATCTTTTGAAATACACAGCAATGGAGATGATTGATTGAACTCACTACTGATATAAAGTATTTACTGATTTTTATTTATTTTGAATGATATACCCATTATCGTCCGAGAGGTTGGATAAAAAAGCCCAAATGTCATGTAAGTAGGAAGGAAAATGAATGTTGAAAAGACATCTACCATTGATTCTAAATATATATCTATCCAAATATATAATTTATACTTTTGGGAAACAAATATATGGTTGGAAAAGTTTTGTGTCAACCGTTATAAATATATATATAAATGAAAATGTTCAAATGAATGTGAAAATACATCAAGATTTCAAATACCTTCAGTCGATCCATTCTTGAAATCTACAGCACTGATAGAGAAACTCAAATTTACATGATTATTTTAATTAGTTGGAGAGAATTCAACAGAAAGTTGGATAAAAAACAAGAACAAGAAAAAGAAGTTCACTAAAAAATGAATAATAATGAAAAGACTCATCTTTTGAATTCAAATAACTCCATGGTGTGATTTGGATCCACAGCCATATTGCCACCTCTGATTTTTTCCAGAATATTTTAATGGTTGGAAAAACTTTCAACTGAGAAAGTTCAAGTTAAAAGCAAGAATAAGATGAAGAAAAGACTAGGCAAAAATGAATAATGAAAAGACTTCATCTTCTTAAATTCAAAATCAATTTCAGTGGTGATTCTGTCCAAATCTTGGGCCTTGATTGCCCTCTCTGATTAAAAATATATGCTTATTTTTAATGGTTGGAAGAATTTGACCTTAAAAGTTGGGATAAAAACAAGAACAAGAAAAAAGAAGACTAGCCAAAATGAATAATGAAAAGGCATCATCTTTGAATTAAAATAACTTCAGTGGTGTGATTCTGTCAAAATCTATAATATATGTCACCTCTCCTGATTTCACATGACTTATTTTAATGGTTGGAAAGGATTCAAACCGAGAAAGTTGGGATAAAAAGCAAGAATAGATGAAGAAAGCCAAAATAGATAATGAAAAAATCATCTTTGAATTCAAATAACTTCAGTGAATTCTGTCAAATCTTTATCTTTGAATTCAAATAACTTGGGATAAAAAGAAAGGAATAAGATGAAAAAAGATTCTGACATCCAAATCTACAGCCATATTGATTCTGTCAAATCTACAATACATGCCACCTCTGATTCCTGACTTATTTTAATGGTTGGAAAGGATTCAACCGAAAGGTGGGATAAAAAAGCAACAGAAATAAAGATGAAGAAAAGACTAGCCAAAAAATGAATAATGAAAAGACATCATCTTGAATTCAAATAACTTCAGTGGTGTGATTCTGTCCAAATCTACAGCCATATCACCTCTGATTTCGCGACTTATTTTAATGGATTGGAAAGGATTCAACCGAGAAAAGTTGGGATAAAAAAGCAAGAATAAGATGAAGAAAAGACTAGGCAAAATGAATAAAAAGACATCTTTGAATTCCAAATAACTTCAGTGGTGACTCTGTCCAAATCTACAGCCATATTGTCACCTCTCTGATTTCCATGCTTTATTTTAATGGTTGGAAAGGATTCAACCGAGAAAGTTGGGATAAGCAAGAATAAAGATGAAGAAAAGACTAGGCAAAGCGAATAATGAAAAGACTTCATCTTTGAATTAAATAACAGTGGTGTGATTCTGTCAAATCTACAGCCATTGCCACCTCTCTGATTTCCACATGATTTATTTTAATGGTTGAAAAGGATTCAACCGAGAGGATTGGGATAAAAAGCAAAGAATAAGATGAAGAAAAAGACTGGCAAAATGAAAATGAATAATGAAAAAGTTACTCCAAATCATCTGATTTCGCATTATTTTAATTCAAAGTTCAACCTTAAAAAGGCAAGAATAGATGGAAAAGACTGTGGTCTTTGAATTCAAATAACTACATCTGTCAAATCCAGCCATGTGTCACCTCTCTGATTTCCACATGACTTATTTTATTGTTTGGAAAGGATTCAACCAGGAAAGTTGGGATAAAGCAAGAATAAGATGAAAAGACAGCCAAAATGAATAATGAAAGACTTCATCTTTGAATACAAATAACTTCAGTGGTTGATTCTGTCAATCTACAGTATATTGTCACCTCTCTGATTTCACATGACTTATTTTAATGGTTGGAAAGTTCAACCGAGAAAGTTGGGATAAAAAGCAAGAATAAGATGAAGAAAAAGACTAGCAAAAATGAATAATGAAAAAGACTTCATCTTTGAATTCAAATAACTTCAGTGGTGTGATTCTGTCAAATCTACAACCATATTTCCCCACCTCTCTGATTTCACATGACTTTATTTTAATGGTTTGGAAAAGGATTCAACCGGAAAGTTGGGATAAAAAAGAATAAGATGAAGAAAAAGACTAGCAAAATGAATAATGAAAAGACTTCATCTTTGAATTCAAATAACTTCGATGAATTGTGATTCTGTCCAAATCTACAGCCATATTGCCACCTCTCTGATTTCACATGACTTATTTTTAATGGTTGGAAAGGTTTCAACCGAGAAAGTTGGGATAAAAAAGCAAGAATAAGATGGAAAAGAAGCTAGGCAAAATGAATAATGAAAAGACTTCATCTTTGAATTCAAATAACTTCAATTGGTTTGATTCTGTCAAATCTGCCATATTGCCACCTCTCTGATTTCACATGACTTATTTTAATGGTTGGAAAAGGATTCAACCGAGAAAGTTGGGATAAAAAGCAAGAATAAGATGAAAAAAGACTAGTAAAAATGAATAATGAAAAACTTCATCTTTGAATACAAATAACTTCAGTGGTGTGATTCTGTCCAAATCTACAACCATATTACCCTCATTTTAATAGTTTGATTTCAACCGAGAAAGTTGGGATAAAAGCAAGAATAAGATATTTTAATGGTTGGAAAGGATTCAGCCGAGAAAGTTGGGATAAAAAAGCAAATAAGATGAAGAAAAGACTAGGCAAAAATGAATAATGAAAAGACTTCATCTTTGAATACAAATTCAGTGGTGTGATTCTGTCCAAATCTACATATATTGCCACCTCTGATTTCACAATGACTTATTTAATGGTTGAAAAGGAGTTCAACCGAGAGGTTGGGATAAAAACAGAATAAGATGAAGAAAAGACTGGCAAAAAAATGAATAATGAAAAGACATCATCTTTGAATACAAATAACTTCAGATGGTGTGATTCTGTCCAAATCTACAGCCATATTGCCACCTCTCTGATTTCACATGACTTATTTTTAATGGTTGGAAAAGTTCAACCGAGAAAGTTGGGATAAAAGAAAAAAAAGACTGAGCAAAAAAATAATAATAAAAATGAATAATGATTCTCCAAATCTCTACAATATTGCCACCTCTCTGATTTCATGACTTTGGAAGGATTCCAACCGAGAAAGGATTAGGATAACAGAATTCAGTGGTGATAAAATGAATAATGAAAAGAACTATCTTTAATTCAAATAACTTCTATTCTGTCCATGTTACCCTCTCTTATTTCACATGATTTATTTTAATGGTTGGAAAAGATTCAACCGAGAAAGTTGGGATAAAAAGCAAGAATAAGATGATGAAAAGACTAGGCAAAAAATGAATAATGAAAGGGCTTCATCTTTGAATACAAATAACTTCAGTGGTGTGATTCTGTCCAAATCTACAGCCATATTGCACCTCTCCTGATTAAACGCGACTTATTTTAATGGTTGGAAAGTTCAACCGAAGAAAGTTGGGATAAAAGCAAGAATAAGATGAAAAGACTAGCCAAAAATGAATAATGAAAAAGACTTCATCTTTTGAATTCAAATAACTTCAATGAATGTGATTCTGTCAAATCCAAATCTCTCAGCCATATTGTTCAACCTCTTTGCCAAAAATTTCACTTGACTTTATTTTAATGGTTGATTCTGTCCAAATCTACAAAAGGATTCTGATTTCACATGACTTAGGATTGGGATAAAAGTTAGGGATAAATAAGATGGATGAAAAAGACAGCCAAAATGAATAATGAAAAAGACTTCATCTTTGAATTCAATAACTTCAGTGGTGTGATTCTTATACAAATCCTGCAACCATGCCACACCTCTCTGATTTCACATGACTTATTTTAATGGTTGGAAAAGTTGATTCAATCAAAAATTGGGATAAAAGCAAGAATAAAAGATGAAAAGACTAGCCAAAAATGAATAATGAAAAGACTTCATCTTTGAATTCAAATAACTTCAGTGGTGTGATTCTGTCAAATCTACCATATTGTCACCTCTCTGATTTCCATGACTTATTTTAATGGTTGGAAAAGTTCAACCGGAGAAAGTTGGGATTGGGAGCAAGCAAATAAGATGAAAAAGACCTAGCCAAAAATGAATAATGAAAAGACTTCATCTTTGAATTCAAAATAACTTCAGTGGTGTGACTCTGTCCAAATATACAGCCATATTGCCACCTCTCTGATTTTACATGACTTATTTAATGGTTGGAAAAGATTCAACCGAAAGTTGGGATAAAAAAGCAAGAATAAGATGAAAAGACAGCCAAAAATGAATAATGAAAAGACTTCATCTTTGAATTAAAATAACTTCGATCGTGTGATTCTGTCAAATCTAAATCTGATTTACAGACTTATTTTAATTGAAGGATTCAACCGAAAGTTGGGATAAAAAAGCAAGAACAAATGAAAAACTAGCCAAAATGAATAATGAAAAGACCATCTTTGAATTCAAATAACTCAGTGGTGTGATTCTGTCAAATCTACAGCCATATACCTCTCTGATTTCATGACATTTACAATGGTTGGAAAGGTTCAACCGAGAAGGTTGGGATGAAAAGCAGAATAAGATGAAGAAAGACTAGCCAAAAAATGAATAATGAAAAGACTTTAAATACTTTGAATTAAAAACTTTCAGTGGAATGACTCTGTCCCAAATGTAGCCATATTGCCACCCTCTCTGATTTCATGACTTATTTTTAATGGTTGGAAAAGATTCAGCCAAGAAAGTTGGATAAAAAGCAAGAATAAGATGAAGAAAAGACTAGCCAAAATGAATAATGAAAAGACTTCATCTTTGAATTCAAATAACTTCAGTGGTGTGATTCTGTCCAAATCTACAGCCATATTGTCACCTCTGATTTCACATGACTTATTTTAATGGTTGGAAAGGATTCAACCGAGAAAGTTGGGATAAAAAGCAAGAATAAGATGAAAAAAGACTAGCCAAAAATGAATAATGAAAAGACTTCATCTTTGAATTCAAATAACTTCAGTGGTGTGACTCTGTCCAAATCTACAGCCATATTGTCACCTCTCTGATTTCACATGACTTATTTTAATGGTTGGAAAGGATTCAACAAGAATAAGGGAGAAAAAGTTGGGATGAATTCAAATAAAAATATTGTCACCTCTCTGAAATTTTAATGGTTGGAAAGAACCAAGAAGATGAAGAAAAATCAAAAGCCAAGTGGTGTGATTCTGTCCAAATCTACAATATATTGCCACCTCTGATTTCACATGACTTTTAATAATGGTTGGAAAGGATTCAACCGAAAGTTGGGATAAAAAGCAAGAAGAATAAGATGAAGAAAAAGACCAGCAAAAATGAATAATGAAAAGACTTCATCTTTGAATTCAAAATAACTTCGATGGTGTGATTCTGTCCAAATCTGACCATATTGCCACCTCTCTGATTTCATGACTTATTTTAATGGTTGGAAAGGATTCAACCGAGAAAGTTGGGATAAAAAGCAGAATAAGATGAAAGAAAACTGCAAAATGAATAATGAAAAGAACTTCATCTTTGAATTTAAATAACTAATTAATTGTGATTCATCCCAAATCTACAACCAATATTGCCACCTCTCTGATTTCCATGACTTATTTAATGGTTGGAAAGATTCAACCGAGAAAGTTGGGATAAAAAGCTAGAATAAGATGAAGAAAATATTAATAAAAAATGAATAATGAAAAGACTTCATCTTTGAATTCAAATAACTTCAGTGGTGTGATTCTGTCAAATCTACAGCCATATTGCCACCTCTCTGATTTCACATGACTTATTTTAATGGTTGGAAGGATTCAATCAAGAGAAGTTGGGATAAAAGCAAGAATAAGATGAAGAAAATAATATGCAAAATGAATAATGAAAAGACTTCATCTTTGAATTCAAATAACTCAGTGGTGTGATTCTGTCCAAATCTACAGCCATATTGTCACCCTCTCTGATTTCACATGACTTATTTTAATGGTTGGAAGTGATTCAACCGAGAAAGTTGGGATAAAAAAAGCAAGAATAAGATGAAGAAAGACAAGCCAAAAAAATGAATAATGAAAAGACATCATCTTTGAATTCAAATAACTTCAGTGGTGTGATTCTGTCCAAATCTACAGCCATATTAACCTCTCTGATTTCACATGACTTATTTTTAATGGTTGGAAAGGATTCAACTGAGAAAGTTGGGATAAAAGCAAGAATAAGATGAAAAAGACTAGCCAAAAATGAATAATGAAAGACTTCATCTTTGAATTCAAATAACTTCAGTGGTGTGATTCTGTCCAAATCTACAGCCATATTTCACACCTCTGATTTCACATGACTTATTTTAATGGTTGGAAAAAGTTGGGGATTGAAGAAACCAAAAGAAAGTTGAGAAAAAAGATTTCAATGACTTATTTTAATGGTTGGAAGATGAAGATAAAAAAAGAAGGTGATAGCCAAAAAATGAATAATGAAAAGACTTCATCTTTGAATTCAAATAACTTCAGTGGTGTGATTCTGTCAAATCTACAGCCATATTGCCACCTTCTCTGATTTCACATGACTTATTTTAATGGTTGGAAAGGATTCAACTGAGAAAGTTGGGATAAAAAGCAAGAATAAGATGAAGAAAAGACTAGCTAAAAAATGAATAATGAAAAGACTTCATCTTTGAATTCAAATAACTTCAGTGGTGTGATTCTGTCCAAATCTACAGCCATATTGCCACCCCTCTGATTTCTGACATTTTAACTTATTTTTAATGGATTGGAAAGGATTCATCAATTCAAAGAACAAGAATAAGATGAAGAAAAGTTGTGGATAAAAAACCTCTGATTTCACAAAGAATAAGATGAAGATAAAAAAAGAATAAGATGAAAGAAAAAAAATGAATAAAAAAGACTTCATCTTTGAATTCAAATAACTTCAGTGGTGTGATTCTGTCCAAATCTACAGCCATATTGCCACCTCTCTGATTAAACATGACTTATTTTAATGGTTGGAAAAGGATTCAACCAAGAAAGTTGGGATAAAAAGCAAGAATAAGATGAAGAAAAGACTAGCCAAAATGAATAATGAAAAGACTTCATCTTTGAATTCAAATAACTTCAGTGGTGTGATTCTGTCCAAATCTACAGCCATATTGTCACCTCTCTGATTTCACATGACTTATTTTAATGGTTGGAAAGGATTCAACCTGAGAAAGTTAGGAAAAAAGCAAGAATAAGATGAAGAAAAGACTAGCCAAAAATGAATAATGAAAAAAGACTTCATCTTTGAATTCAAATAACTTCAGTGGTGTGACTCTGTCAAATCTACAGCCATATTGTGAAAAGACATCCTTGAACCTCTCTGATTTCACATGACTTATTTTAATGGTTGGAAAGGATTCAACCGAGAAAGTTGGGATAAAAAGCAAGAATAAGATGAAGAAAAGACTAGCCAAAAATGAATAATGAAAGAAGAAGACTTCATCTTTGTATTCAAATACTTCAGTGGTGTGATTCTGTCAAATCTACAGCCATGTGCCACCTCTCTGATTTCACATGACTTAACACATGGTTGGAAAAAGTTCAACCAAAGAAAGTGGGATCAAGAATAGATGTCCAAAATGAATAATCTACATCTTTGTATTCCATGGTGTGATTCTGTCAAATCTACAACCATATTGCCACCTCTCTGATTTCACATGACTTATTTTAATGGTTTTGGAAAGGATTCAACGAGAAAGTTGGGATAAAAGCAAGAATTGAAGAAAAGACTAGCCAAAAATGAATAATGACTTCATCTTTGTGTGACTCTGTCAAATCTACAGCCAACTCTCTGAAGACTTATTATTAGTTGGAAAGGATTCAACCAAAAAAGTTGGGATAAAAAGCAAGAATAACATGAAAAAAAAGAAAAGCCAAAATGAATAATGAAAAAGACTTCATCTTTGAATTAAATAACTTCAGTGGTGTGATTCTGTCCAAATCTACATGCATATCAAATTCTCTGATTTCACATGACTTATTTTAATGGTTGGAAAGGATTCAACCGAGAAAGTTAAAAGCAAGGATAAAAAGCAAAAATGAATAAGAAAAGACTTATCTTGAAAGAAAAGTGGTGTGACTGTCCAAATCACAAAATGAATAATGAAAAAAGACAAGAAATCATCTTTGAATTCATCTTGAACAAATAACTTCAGTGGTGTGATTCTGTCCAAATCTATTGCAGCCATATTGCCACCTCTCTGATTTCAAACATGACTTATTTTAATGGAATTTGAAAGGATTCAACCGAAGAAATTTGGGATAAAAAGCAAAATAAGATGATGAAGAAAAAAGCCAAAATGAATAATGAAAAGACTTCATCTTTGAATTTAAATAACTTCAGTGGTGTGATTCTGTCCAAATCTACAGCCATATTGTCACCTCTCTGATTTCACATGACTTATTTTTTTGGAAAAGGTTGAGAAAGTTGAAAAAAGCAAGAATAGGATCTAGCCAAAAAATGAATAATGAAAAAGAATTTCATCTTTGGATTCAAATAACTTCAGTGTGTGATTCTGTCAAATCTACAACATATTTCACCTCTCTGATTTCATTATGACTTATTTAATTTTTGGAAAGGATTCAACCGAGAAAGTTGGGAAGAATAAGATGAAGAAAAGACTAGCTAAAAATGAATAATGAAAAGACTTCCATCTTGAATTCAAATAACTTCAGTGGTGTGACACTGTCCAAATACAGCCATATTGCCACCTCTCTGATTTCATGACTTATTGTAATGGTTGGAAAGGATTCAACCGAGAAAGTTGGGATAAAAAGCAAGAATAGGATGAAGAAAAAGACTAGCCAAAATGGAATAATGAAAAGACTTCATCTTTGAATTCAAAATAACTTCAGTGGTGTGACTCTGTCCAAATTACATGCCATATTGTCACCTCTCTGATTTCACATGACTTATTTTAATGGTTGGAAAAGATTCAACTGAGAAAGTTGGGATAAAAAGCAAGAATAAGATGAAGAAAAGATTAGCCAAAAATGAATAAATGAAAGACTTCATCTTTGAATTCAAATAACTTCAGTGGTGTATTCTGTCCAAATCTACAGCCATTGTCACCTCTCTGATTTTTTACGAGCTTATTTTAATGGTTGGAAAGGATTCAACCAAGAAAGTTGGGATAAAAAGGAATAAGATGAAGAAAATATTAGCCAAAAATGAATAATGAAAAGACTTCTCTTGAATTCAAATAAAGTGATTAATGTTCAAAACAGCCATATTGCCACCTCTCTGATTTCTCATGACTTATTTTAATGGTTGGAAAGGATTCAAAGAAACTGGGATAAAAGCAAGAATAAGATGAAGACTCTAAAAATGAATAATGAAAAAGACATCATCTTTGAATCAAAGCCTTCAGTGGTTTGATTCTGTCCAAATCTACAGCCTAATCTCTCCTGATTTCACATGACTTATTTTAATGGTTGGAAAGGATTCAACCAAGAAAGTTGGGATAAAAGCAAGAATAAGATGAAGAAAAGACTAGCCAAAATGAATAATGAAAAGACTTCATCTTTGAATTGGCCAACTTCAGTGGTGTGTGTGATTCTGTCCAAATCTACAGCCATATTGTCACCCTCTGATTTCACATGACTTATTTTTAATGGTTGGAAAGGATTCAACCAAGAAAGTTGGGATAAAAAAAGCAAGAATAAGATGAAGAAAAGACTAGCCAAAAAATGAATAATGAAAAGACTTCATCTTTGAATTCAAATAACTTCAGTGGTGTGATTCTGTCCAAATCTACAGCCATATTCACCTCTCTGATTTCCACATGACTTATTTTAATGGATTTGGAAAAGGATTCAACCAAGAAATTTGGGATAAAAAAGCAAGAATAAGATGAAAAAAGACAAGCCAAAAAAATGAATAATGAAAAGACTTCATCTTTGAATTCAAATAACTTCAGTGGTGTGACTCTGTCCAAATCTACAGCCATATTATCAACTCTCTGATTTCATGACTTATTGTAATGGTTGGAAAGGATTCAACCGAGAAAAGTTGGGATAAAAAAAAGAATAAGATGAAGAAAAAGACAAGCCAAAAATGAATAATGAAAAGATTCTTCATCTTTGAATTCAAATAACTTCAGTGGTTGATTCTGTCCAAATCTACAGCCAATATTGTCACCTCTCTGATTTCCACATGACTTATTTTAATGGTTGGAAAGGATTCAGCCAAGAAAGATAAAAATAAAAGCAAGAAAGAAAGATGCCAAAAAAAGAAAAGACTAGCAAATAAAATGAATAATGAAAAGACTTCACATCTTATTTTAATTCAAATAAGTTTCAGTGGTGTGATTCTGTCAAATCTACAGCCATATTGCCACCTCTCTGATTTCCTACAGCCATATTGTGACTTATTTTTTAATGATTTATTTTGGAAAAGGATTCAACTGAGAAAGATTGGGATAAAAAGCAAGAATAAGATGAAGAAAAAGACAAGCCAAAAAATGAATAATAGAAAAGACATCATCTTTGAATTCAAATAATTTCAGTGGTGTGATTCTGTCCAAATCTACAGCCATATTGTCCTCTCTGATTTCCCATGACTTATTTTAATGGTTGGAAAGGATTCAACCAAGAAATTTGGGATAAAAAAGCAAGAATAAGATGAAGAAAAGACTAGCCAAAAATGAATAATGAAAAGACTTCATCTTTGAATTCAAATAACTTCAGTGGTGTGATTCTGTCCAAATCTACAGCCATATTGCCACCTCTGATTTCATGACTTATTTTAATGGTTGGAAAGGATTCAACCAAGAAAGTTGGGATAAAAAGCAAGAATAAGATGAAGAAAAAAGACTAGCCAAAAATGAATAATGAAAAAGACTTCAGTGAATTCATCAATGGTTGGAAAGGATTCAACCAGTTGGGATGGAATAAGATGAAAGAAAAGACTAATAAAATGAATAATGACTTCCTTTGTATTCAAATAACTCTGTCCATACAGCCATATTATCCAACTCTGGACTTATTTAATGATTTGGATTCAAAGAAAGTTGGGATCAAGAATAAGATGAAGAAAAAGACTAGCCAAAATGAATAATGAAAAGACTTCATATTCAAATACCTTCAGTGGGTGTGATTCTGTCAAATCTACAGCCATATTGCCACCTCTCTGATTCTGACTTATTTTAATGGTTGGAAAGGATTCAACCAAGAAATTTGGGATAAAAAGCAAGAATAACATGAAGAAAAAGACAAGCCAAAATGAATAATGAAAAAGACTTCATCTTTGAATTCAAATAACTTCAGTGGTGTGATTCTGTCCAAATCTACAGCCATATTGTCACCTCTCTGATTTCACATGACTTATTTTAATGGTTGGAAAGGATTCAACCGAGAAAGTTGGAGATAAAAAAGCAAGAATAAAGATGAAGAAAAGACTAGCCAAAAAAATGAATAATGAAAAGACTTCATCTTTGAATTCAAAAATAACTTCAGTGGTGTGATTCTGTCCAAATCTACAGCCATATTGCCACCTCTCTGATTTCACATGACTCATTTTTAATGGTTGGAAAGGATTCAACAAAGAGAGAAAGTTGGGATAAAAGCAAGAATAAGATGAAGAAAAGACTAGCCAAAAATGAATAATGAAAAAGAACTTCATCTTTGTATTCAAATAACTTCAGTGGTGTGATTCTGTCAAATCTACAGCCATATTGATTCCTCTCTGATTTCTGATGACTTATTTTAGATTAGCCAAAAATGAATAATGAAAAACTTGGTTGGATCAAAAAGGATTCAACCGAGAAAGTTGGGAAAAATGAATAATAAGAAAAGAAAAAAATGAATTGAAAAATATTGGGATGTGATTCTGTCAAAAAGCCAAGAATAAGATGAAGAAAAAGATTCAACCCAAAAAAGTTGGGATAAAAAAGCAAGAATAAATGAAAAAGACAAGCCAAAATGAATAATGAAAAGACTTCATTGAATTCAAATAACTTCAGTGGTGTGATTCTGTCCAAATCTACAGCCATATTGCCAACTCTCTGATTTCCTGACTTATTGTAATGGTTGGAAGGATTCAACCGAAAGTTGGGATAAAAAATAAATAAAGATGAAGAAAAAAGAACTAGCCAAAAATGAATAATGAAAAGACTTCATCTTTGAATTTAATGGTTGATTCTGTCAAATCTACATATTGTCACCTCTCTGATTTCGAGAAAGTTGGGATAAAAAGCAAGAATAAGATGAAGAAAAGACAAAATGAATAAATAAAAAAGACTTCATCTTTGTAAAAATGAATAATTCTGTCCAAAAGCCAAGTCACCTCTCTGATTTTCATCTTTGGAATTCAAATAAAAAAACAAGGAATAAGATGAAAAAAAGACTAGCCAAAATGAATGAAAAGACTTCATCTTTGAATTCAAATAACTTCAGTGGGTCTGATTTCTGTCAAATCTACAGCCATATTGCCACCTCTCTGATTTCACATAGCTTATTTTAATGGTTGGAAAGGATTCAACCGAGATAAAAGTTTTAGGATAAAAAGCCAAAGAATAGGATGATCTTTGAAAGAAAAGACTAGCCAAAATGAATAAAAAAGACCTTCTGATTCCATCTTTGAATTCAAATAACCGAGAAAGTTGGGTGAATCTGAATCTGTCCAAACCAAAGACTTATTGTCACCTCTCTGATTTGCCACCTCTGATTTATTGTAATGGTTGGAAAAGTTCAACCGAGAAAAGTTGGGATAAAAAGCAAAGAATAGGATGAAAAAGACTAGAAAAATGAATAATGAAAAGACTTCATCTTTGAATTCAAATAACTTCAGTGGTGTGACTCTGTCCAAAACTACAGCCATTGTCACCTCTCTCTGATTTTTCACATGACTTATTTTAATGGTTGGAAAGGGATTCAACCGAGAAAGTTGGGATAAAAGCAAGAATAGGATGAAGAAAAGACTAGCCAAAAATGAATAATGAAAAGACTTCATCTTTGAATTCAAATAACTTCAGTGGTGTGATTCTGTCCAAATCTACAGCCATGGTGTGATTAATGGTTGTCAGAAAGCTGGGATCAAAATAAGATACAGCCAAAAAAATGAATAATATTGTCACTCTGTCCAAAATCTAACCATATTTCACCTCTGATTTGACTTATTTTAATGGTTGGAAAGGATTCAACTGAGAAAGTTGGGATAAAAGCAAGAATAAGATGAAGAAAAGACTAGCCAAAATGAATAATGAAAAGACTTCATCTTTGAATTCAAATAACTTCAGTGGTGTGATTCTGTCCAAATCTACAGCCATATTTTCACATGACTTATTCTCTGATTTCACCATGACTTATTTTAATGGTTGGAAAGGATTTCAATTCAAATAACTTCAGTTGGGAGCTTATTTTAAGATGGAAAAGACTAGCCAAAATGAATAATGAAAAGAAAAACTTCATCTTTGAATTCAAATAACTTCAGTGGTGTGATTCTGAAGACACCTCTGATTTCACATGACTTATTTTAATGGTTGGAAAAATTCAACCAGAGAAATTTGGGATAAAAAAAGCAAGAATAAGATGAAGAAAAGACTAGCCAAAAATGAATAATGAAAGACTTCATCTTTGAATTCAAATAACTTCAGTGGTGTGATTCTGTCCAAATCTAACCATAAGTTTACCTCTCTGATTTCACATGACTTATTTTTTAATGGTTGGAAAAGGATTCAACCAAAATTTGGGATAAAAAGCAAGAATAAGATGAAGAAAAAGACAAGTAAAAAATGAATAATGACTTCATCTTTGTATTCAAATAACTTCAGTTGATTCTGAAAGGCCATTGCCACCTCTCTGAAGAAATAGGGTTGCCAAAAGGGGATAAAAGCAAGAATAAGATGAAGGGATAAAAAATAAAGACTTCATCAGAATAACTTCAGATGAACAAAAGCCACCTCTCTGAGCCAAAATGGTTGGAAAAAAATGAATAATGAAAAAAAGACAAAATGAATAATGAAAAGACTTCATCTTTGAATTCAAATAACTTCAGTGGTGTGACTCTGTCCAAATCTACAGCCATATTGCCACCTCTCTGATTTCACATGACTTCATTGTAATGGTTGGGAAAAGATTCAACTGGGAGAAAGTTGGGATAAAAAGCAAGAATAAGATGAAGAAAAAGACAAGCCAAAAATGAATAATGAAAAAGACTTCATCTTTGAATTCAAATAACTTCAGTGGTGTGATTCTGTCAAATCTACAGCCATATTGCCTCTCTGATTTCACATGACTTATTGTAATGGTTGGAAAGGTTCAACCGAGAAGGATTGGGATAAAAAGCAAGAATAAGATGAAGAAAAAGACCTAGCCAAAAAAGAATAATGAAAAGACTTCATCTTAAAATTCAAATAACTTCAGTGGTGTGATTCTGTCAAATCTACAGCCATATTGTCACCTCTCTGATTTCACATGACTTATTTTAATGGTTGGACAAAAAATTCAACTGAAAAATGAATAATGAAAAGTTGGGATAAAAAGCATTTATTTTAATGGTTGGAATAAGTTGGGGATGAATAATGAAGAAAGACTAGCCAAAATGAATAATGAAAAAGACTTCATCTTTGTATTCAAAATAACTTCAGTGGTGTAACTCTGTCCAAATCTACAGCCATATTGTCAACTCTCTGATTTCACATGACTTATTGTAATGGTTGGAAACAATCATTATTGGGATAAAAAGCAAGAATAAGATGAAGAAAAGACTAGCCAAAAATGAATAATGAAAAGACTTCATCTTTGAATTCAAATAACTTCAGTGGTTTGATTCTGTCCAAATCTACAGCCATATTTTCCTCTCTGATTTCCATGACTTATTTTAATGGTTGGAAAGGATTCAACCAAGGATAAAAAGCAAAATTGGGATCTTGAATAATGAAAAAAGACTTCATCTTTTGAATTCAAATAACTTCAGTGGTGTGATTCTGTCCAAATCTCCTTTATTTCCTCTCTGATTTCACATGACTTATTTTTAAAAAGGATTCAACCAAGAAATTTGGGATGAATAAATGAGCCAAAATGACTTCATCTTTGAATTCAAATAACTTCAGTGGTGTGATTCTGTCCAAATCTACAGCCATATTGCCACCTCTCTGATTTCACATGACTTATTTTAATGGTTGGAAAGGATTCAACCTTTGGGATAAAAAGCAAGAATAAGATGAAGAAAAGACTAGCCAAAAAATGAATAATGAAAAAGACTTCATCTTTGAATTCAAATAACTTCAGTGGTGTGACTCTGTCCAAATCTACAGCCATATTGCCACCTCTCTGATTTCACATGACTTATTTTAATGGTTGGAAAGGATTCAACCAAGAAAGTTGGGATAAAAAGCAAGAATAAGATGAAGAAAGACTAGCCAAAATGAATAATGAAAAGACATCATCTTTGAATTCAAATAACTTCAGTGGTGTACGTTCTGTCCAAATCTACAGCCATATTGTCCTCTCTGATTTCCTGACTCTGATTCCGAGAAAAGTTGGGATAAAACAAAGAATAAGATGAAGAAAAGACTAGCCAAAATGAATAATGGACATCATCTTTGGAAAACTCTGTTCAAAACCAGCCATATTGTCACCTCTCTGAAGACTTATTTTAATGGTTGGAAAGGATTCAACCGAGAAAGTTGGGATAAAAAGCAAGAATAAGATGAAGAAAAAGACTAGCCAAAAAATGAATAATGAAAAAGACTTCATCTTTGAATTCAAATAACTTCAGTGTTGATTCTGTCCAAATCTACAGCCATATTGTCACCTCTCTGATTTCACATTTGACTGGTTTTTAATGGTTGGAATAAGATTCAACCGAAGAACTTCATCTTTGGATAAAAAGTGGTGCAGAATATTGCCACCTCTGATTTCACATGACTTATTTTAATGGTTGGAAGGACCGAGAAAGTTGGGATAAAAAAAAAGAATAAGATGAAAAAGACTAGCCAAAATGAATAATGAAAGACTTCATCTTTGAATTCAAATAACTTCAGTGGTGTTATTTCTGTCCAAATCTACAACCATATTGTCACCTCTCTGGTTCACATGACTTATTTTAATGGTTGGAAAGTTCAACCGAAAGTTGGGATAAAAGCAAGAATAAGATGAAAGCCAAAAATGAATAATGAAAAGACTTCATCTTTGAATTCAAATAACTTCAGTGGTGTGATTCTGTCCAAATCTACAGCCATATTGTCACCTCTCTGATTTCACATGACTTATTTTAATATAAAAGGGTTGGGATAAAAAGCAAGAATAAGATGAAGAAAAGACAGCAAAAAAATGAATAATGAAAAAGACTTCATCTTTGAATTCAAATAACTTCAGTGAATTGTGACTCTGTCCAAATCTACAGCCATATTGCCACCTCTCTGATTTCACATGACTTATTTTAATGGTTGGAAAAGGATTCAACCGAGAAAGTTGGGATAAAAAGCAAGAATAAGATGAAGAAAAAGACTAGCCAAAAATGAATAATGAAAAGACATCATCTTTGAATTCAAATAACTTCAGTGGTGTGATTCTGTCCAAATCTACAGCCATATTGTCACCTCTCTGATTTCACATGACATTTATTTTAATGGTTGGAAAAGGATTCAACCAAGAAAGTTGGGATAAAAAGCAAGAATAAATGAAGAAAAGACTAGCCAAAAATGAATAATGAAAGACTTCTTTGAATTCAAATAACTTCAGTGGTGTGTCTGTCGAATCTACAGCCATATTGCCACCTCTCTGATTTCACATGACTTATTTTAATGGTTGGAAAGGATTCAACCGAGAAAGTTGGGATAAAAAGCAAAGAATAAGATGAAAAGACTAGCCAAAAAAAATAATAAAAAAGACTTCATGTCTTTGAATTCAAATAAATTAGTTGTGATTCTGTCCAAATCTACAGCCATGCCACCTCTGATTTCACATGACTTATTTTAATGTTTGGAAAGGATTCAACCGAAAGTTGGGATAAAAAAGCAAGAATAAGATGAAGAAAAGACAGGCCAAAAATGAATAATGAAAGACTTCATCTTTGAATTCAAATAACTTCAGTGGTGTGACTCTGTCCAAATCTACAGCCATATTGTCACCTCTCTGATTTCACATGACTTATTTTTAATGGTTGGAAGGATTCAGCAAAGGAAAGTTGGGATAAAAAGCAAGAATAAAGATGGAAAAAGACAAGCAAAAATGAATAATGAAAAAGACTTTCATCTTTGAATTCAAAATAACTTCAATGGTGTGATTCTGTCAAATCTACAGCCATATTGCCACCTCTCTGATTTCACATGACTTATTTTAATGGTTGGAAAAAGGATTCAACCGAGAAAGTTGGGATAAAAAGCAAATAATGAATGAAGAAAAAAGACTAGCCAAAAATGAATAATGAAAAGACTTCATCTTTGAATTCAAAAATAACTTCAATGGTGTGATTCTGTCCCAAATCTACAACCATGCCACCTCCTCTGATTTCACATGACTTATTTTAATGTTTGGAAAGATTCAACCGAAAGTTGGGAAAAAAAGCAGAATAAGATGAAGAAAAGACTAGCCAAAATGAATAATGAAAAGACATCATCTTTGAATTCAAATAACTTCAGTGGTTGTGATTCTGTCCAAATCTACAGCCATATTGCCACCTTTCTGATTTCACATGACTTATTTTAATGGTTGGAAGAGTTGACTAGAAAGTTGGGATAAAAAGCAGAATAAGATGAAAAAAAAAAAGCCAAAAATGAATAATGAAAAAGACTTCATCTTTGAATTCAAATAACTTCAGTGGTGTGACTCTGTCCAAATCTGCAACCATATTGTCACCTCTCTGATTTCACATGACTTATTTTAATGGTTTGGAAAAGATTCAACCGAGAAAGTTGGGATAAAAGCAAGAATAAGATGAAAAGAAAAGACTGGCAAAAATGAATAATGAAAAGACTTCATCTTTGAATTCAAATAACTTCAATGGTGATTCTATCCGAATCTGCAGCCATGTACCACCTCTCTGATTTCAACATGACTTATTATTTTTAATGGTTGGAAAGGATTCAACCGAGAGAAAGTTGGGATAAAAAGCAAGAATAAGATGAAGAAAAGACTAGCCAAAAATGAATAATGAAAAGACTTCATCTTTTGAATTCAAATAACTTCAGTGGTGATTCTGTCCAAATCTACAGCCATATTGTCACCTCTCTGATTTCACATGACTTATTTAATGGTTGGAAAGGATTCAACCGAGAAAGTTGGGATAAAAAAGCAAGAATAAGATGAAGAACAAATAAAAAAAAAGACTAGCCAAATTGAATAATGAAAAGACTTCAAAATCTTTGAATTCAAATAACTAGTCAGTGAATTGTCCAAATCTAAATTAGCCTCTCTGAAAATACTACTTATTTCAAATGGTTGGAAAGGATCCCGAGTCCCCTCTCACATGACTTATTTTAATGGTTGGAAGGATTCATGAAGAAAGTTGGACTAGCCAAATGAAAGATGAAGAAAAAATTTGAATAATGAAAAGTTGTATTCAAATAACTTCAGTGGTGTGATTCTGTCCAAATCTACAGCCATATTGTCACCTCTTGATTTCACATGACTTATTTTAATGGTTGGAAAAGGATCAACTGAGAAAGTTGGGATAAAAAGCAAGAATAAGATGAAGAAAAGACAAGCCAAAATGAATAATGAAAAGACTTTCATCTTTGAATTCAAATAACTTCAGTGGTGTGATTCTGTCCAAATCTACAGCCATATTGTCACCTCTCTGATTTCACATGACTTATTTTAATGGATTTGGAAAAGGATTCAACCGAGAAAGTTGGGATAAAAAAAGCAAGAATAAGATGAAGAAAAGACTAGCCAAAAATGAATAATGAAAAGATCTTCATCTTTGAATTTAAATAACTTCAGTGGTGTGATTCTGTCCAAATCTACAGCCCATATTGCCACCTCTCTGATTTCACATGACTTATTTTAATGTTTTGGAAAGGATTCAACCGAGAAAGTTGGGATAAAAAGCAAGAATAAGATGAAAAAAGACTAGCTAAAAAATGAATAATGAAAAGACTTCATCTTTGAATTCAAATAACTTCAGTGGTGTGATTCTGTCCAAATCTACAGCCATATTGCCACCTCTCTGATTTCACATGACTTATTTTAATGGTTGGAAAGGATTCAACCGAGAAAGTTGGGATAAAAAGCAAGAATAAGATGAAGAAAAAGACTAGCCAAAAATGAATAATGAAAAAGACTTCATCTTTGAATTCAAATAACTTCAGTGGTGTGACTCTGATTTCCAAATCTACAGCCATATTGTCACTCTGTCTCTGATTTCACATGACTTATTTTAATGGTTGGAAAGGATTCAACCGAGAAAGTTGGGATAAAAAGATGAAGAAAAAATAGCCAAAAGAATAATGAAAGACATCATCTTTTGAATTCAAATAAAATTCAACCAAAACTACAGCCAAAACCTCTCTGATTTGACTTATTGTAATGGTTGGAAGATTCAAAAAGATAAAAAGCTGGGATCATCAAAAATGAATTGAAAGATTCTTTGAAAATAACTTCAGTGGTGTGATTCTGTCCAAATCTACAGCCATATTGTCACCTCTCTGATTTCACATGACTTATTTTAATGGTTGGAAAAGGATTCAACCGAGAAATTTGGGATAAAAAGCAAAAATGAATAATGAAAAGCTTCATCTTTGTATTCAAAACAACTTCAGTGGTGTGATTCTGTCCAAATCTACAGCCATATTGTCAACTCTCTGATTTCAAGACTTATTTTAATGGTTGGAAAGGCCAAAAATGAAGAAAAATAGCCAAAATGAATAAAAAAGACTTCATCTTTGAATTCAAATAACTTCAGTGGTGTGATTCTCTGTCCAAATCTACAGCCATATTGTCACCTCTCTGATTTCACATGACTTATTTTAATGGTTGGAAGGATTCAACTGAGAAAGTTGGGATAAAAAAAGCAAGAAAAGACTAGCCAAAATGAATAATGAAAAGACTCATCTTTTGAATTCAAAAATGAATGATTCTGTCCAAAACAGCCATATTGTCACTGATTTCATGACTTTGGAAAGGATTCAACCGAGAAAATAACAAAGAATAGGATTCAAAATGAATAATGAAAAAGACTTCATCTTTGGTGTGATTCTGTCCAAATCTACAGCCATATTGTCACCTCTCTGATTTCCACTGACTTATTTTAATGGTTGGAAAGATTCAACCGAGAAAAGTTGGGATAAAAGCAAGAATAAGATGAAGAAAAAGACTAGCCAAAAATGAATAATGAAAAAAAGACATCATCTTTGAATTCAAATAACTTCAGTGGTGTGACTCTGTCCAAATCTACAGCCATATTGCCACCTCTCTGATTTCACATGACTTATTTTAATGGTTGGAAAGGATTCAACCGAGAAAGTTGGGATAAAAAGCAATGAATAATGAAAAAGATGAATAAAAGTCCAAACTAGCCAAAAATGACTTATTTTAATGGTTGATTCAACTGAAAAGTTGGGGATAAAAACTTCATCTAAAATTTGAAAAATTCAAATAACTTCAATGGTGTGATTCTGTCCAAATCTACAGCCATATTGCCACCTCTCTGATTTCACATGACTTATTTTAATGGTTGGAAAAGTTCAACCGAGAAAGTTGGGATAAAAAGCAAGAATAAGATGAAGAAAAGACTAGCCAAAAATGAATAATGAAAAAGACTTCATCTTTGAATTCAAATAACTTCAATGGTGTGATTCTGTCCGAATCTGCCATATTGCCACCTCTCTGACCTGACTTATTTAATGGTTGAAATTTCAACCAAGAAAGTTGGGATAAAAGCAAGAATATGAAGAAAAAGACTAGCCAAAAATGAATAATGGAAAGACTTCATCTTTGAATTCAAATAACTTCAGTGGTGTGATTCTGTCCAAAACAGCCATATTGTCAACTCTCTGATTTCACATGACTTAGGATTCAACCGAGAAAGCAAGAATAAGATGAAGAAAAGACTAGCCAAAATGAATAATGAAAAGACTTCATCTTTGAATTCAAATAACTTCAGTGGTGTGATTCTGTCCAAATCTACAGCCATATTGCCACCTCTCTGATTTCACATGACTTATTTTAATGGTTGGAAAGGATTCAACCGAGAAAGTTGGGATAAAAAGCAAGAATAAGATGAAGAAAAGACTAGGCAAAAATGAATAATGAAAAGACTTCATCTTTGAATTCAAATAACTTCAGTGGTGTGACTCTGTCCAAATCTACAGCCATATTGCCACCTCTCTGATTTCACATGACTTATTTTAATGGTTGGAAAGGATTCAACCGAGAAAGTTGGGATAAAAAGCAAGAATAAGATGAAGAAAAGACTAGCCAAAAATGAATAATGAAAAGACTTCATCTTTGAATACAAATAACTTCAGTGGTGTGATTCTGTCCAAATCTACAGCCATATTGACCACCTCTCTGATTTCCACATGACTTATTTTTAATGGTTGGAAAGGATTCAACCAAGAAAGTTGGGATAAAAAGCAAGAATAAGATGAAGAAAAAAGACTAGCAAAAAATGAATAATGAAAAGACTTCATCTTTGAATTCAAATAACTTCAGTGGTGTGATTCTGTCCAAATCTACAGCCATATTGTCACCTCTGATTTCACATGACTTATTTTAATGGTTGGAAAAGGATTCAACCAAGAGAAAGTTGGGATAAAAAGCAAGAATAAAATGAAGAAAAGACTAGCCAAAAATGAATAATGAAAAGACATCATCTTTGAATTCAAATAACTTCAGTGGTGTGATTCTGTCCAAATCTACAGCCATATTGTCACCTCTCTGATTTCACATGACTTATTTTAATGGTTGGAAAGGATTCAACCAAGAAAGTTGAGATAAAAAGCAAGAATAAGATGAAGAAAAGACTAGCCAAAAATGAATAATGAAAAAGACTTCATCTTTGAATTCAAATAACTCAGTGGTGTGATTCTGTCCAAATCTACAGCCATATTGCCACCGCTCTGATTTCACATGACTTATTGTAATTTAATTCAACCGAGAAAGTTGGGATAAAAAGCAAGAATAAGATGAAGAAAAGACTAGCCAAAATGAATAATGAAAAAGACTTCATCTTTGACAGTTGGTGTGACTCTGTCCAAATCTACAGCCATAAACCGCTCTGATTTCAAATGACTTATTTTAATGGTTGGAAAGATTCAACTGAGAAAGTTGGGATAAAAAGCAAGAATAAGATGAAGAAAAGCCAAAAATGAATAATGAAAAGACTTCATCTTTGAATTCAAATAACTTCAGTGGTGTGACTCTGTCCAAATCTACAGCCATATTGCCACCTCTCTGATTTCACATGACTTATTTTAATGGTTGGAAAGGATTCAACCGAGAAAGTTGGGATAAAAAGCAAGAATAAGATGAAGAAAAAGACTAGCCAAAAATGAATAATGAAAAAGACTTCATCTTTGAATTCAAATAACTTCAGTGGTGTGATTCTGTCCAAATCTACAGCCATATTGCCACCTCTCTGATTTCACATGACTTATTTTAATGGTTGGAAAAGTTCAACTGAGAAAGTTGGGATAAAAAGCAAGAATAAGATGAAGAAAAGAAAGCCAAAAAATGAATAATAAGATCATCTGAATTCAAATAAAATTCTGTCCAAATCTACAGCCATATTGCAAATTTTGAATAATGAAAGGACATCATCTTTGAGATTAAAATAAATGAAGAAAGACTAGCCAAAAATGAATAATGAAAAGTGAAAAATTCAAATAACTTCAGTGGTGTGATTCTGTCCAAATCTACAGCCATATTGTCACCTCTCTGATTTCCACATGACTTATTTTAATGGTTGGAAAGGATTGAGATCAAGAATAAGATGAAGAAAGTTGGGATAAAAAGCAAGAATAAGATGATTTAGATAAAAAAAGACTAGCCAAAAAATGAATAATGAAAAGACTTCATCTTTGAATTCAAATAACTTCAGTGGTGTGATTCTGTCCAAATCTACAGCCATATTGTCACCTCTCTGATTTCACATGACTTATTTTAATGGTTGGAAAGGATTCAACCGAGAAAGTTGGGATAAAAAAGCAAGAATAAGATGATAAAAAAGACTAGCCAAAATGAATAATGAAAAGACTTCATCTTTGAATTCAAATAGCTTCAGTGGTGTGATTCTGTCCAAAAATTGTCACCTCTCTGATTTCCATTGACTTATTTAATGGTTGGGATTCAACTGAGAGAAAGTTGGGATAAAAAGCAAGAATAAGAAAAAGCCAAAAAGAATAATAATCTTTGTATTCAAATAACTTCAGTGGTGTGATTCTGTCCAAATCTACAAAAGACTGATTTCACATGACCAACCGAGAAAATAAAAAGCAAGAATAAGATGAAAGAAAAGACTAGGCAAAAATGAATAATGAAAAGACTTCATCTTTGAATTCAAATAACTTCAGTGGTGTGATTCTGTCCAAACCTACAGCCATATTGTCACCTCTCTGATTTCACATGACTTATTTTAATGGTTGGAAAGGATTCAACCAAGAAAGTTGGGATAAAAAAAGCAAGAATAAGATGAAGAAAAGACTAGCCAAAAATGAATAATGAAAAGACTTCATCTTTGAATTCAAATAACTTCAGTGGTGTGATTCTGTCCAAATCTACAGCCATATTGTCACCTCTCTGATTTCACATGACTTATTTTAATGGTTGGAAAGGATTCAACCGAGAAAGTTGGGATAAAAAGCAAGAATAAGATGAAGAAAAGACTAGCCAAAAATGAATAATGAAAAGACTTCATCTTTTGAATTCAAATAACTTCAGTGGTGTGATTCTGTCCAAATCTACAGCCATATTGCCACCTCTCTGATTTCCCATGACTTATTTTAATGGTTGGAAAGGATTCAACCGAGAAAGTTGGGATAAAAAGCAAGAATAAGATGAAGAAAAAGACTAGCCAAAATGAATAATGAAAAGACTTCATCTTTGAATTCAAATAACTTCAGTGGTGTGATTCTGTCCAAATCTACAGCCATATTGCCATACCTCTCTGATTTCACATGACTTATTTTAATGGTTGGAAAGGATTCAACCGAGAAAGTTGGGATAAAAAAGCAAGAATAAGATGAAGAAAAGACAAGCAAAAAATGAATAATGAAAAGACTTCATCTTTGAATTCAAATAACTTCAGTGGTGTGATTCTGTCCAAACCTACTATATTGCCACCTCTCTGATTTCACATGACTTATTGCCAACCAAGAAAGTTGAGATAAAAAGCAAGAATAAGATCAAAATGAATAATGAAAAGACATCATCTTTGAATTCAAATAACTTCAGTGGTGTGATTCTGTCCAAATTCTACAGCCATATTGTCACCTCCTGATTTCACATGACTTATTTTAATGGTTGGAAAGGATTCAACCAAGAAAGTTGAGATAAAAAGCAAGAATAAGATGAAGAAAAAGACTAGCCAAAAATGAATAATTCATCTTTGAATTCAAATAACTTCAGTGGTGTGATTCTGTCCAAATCTACAGCCATATTGTCACCTCTCTGATTTCACATGACTTATTTTAATGGTTGGAAAGGATTCAACCAAGAAAGTTGGGAAAAAGCAAGAATAAGATGAAGAAAAGATAAGCCAAAAATGAATAATGAAAAGACTTCATCTTTGAATTCAAATAACTTCAGTGGTGTGATTCTGTCCAAATCTACAGCCATATTGCCACCCTCTCTGATTTCACATGACTTATTTTAATGGTTGGAAAGGATTCAACTGGAGAAAGTTGGGATAAAAAGCAAGAATAAGATGAAGAAAAGACAAGCCAAAAATGAATAATGAAAAGACTTCATCTTTGAATTCAAATAACTTCAGTGGTGTGACTCTGTCCAAATCTACAGCCATATTGCCACCTCTCTGATTTCAAATTCTTATTTTAATGGTTGGAAAGGATTCAACTGAGAAAGTTGGGATAAAAAGCAAGAATAAGATGAAAAAGACTAGCCAAAAATGAATAATGAAAAGACTTCATCTTTGTATTCAAATAACTTCAGTGGTGTGATTCTGTCCAAATCTACAGCCATATTGCCACCTCTCTGATTTCACATGACTTATTTTAATGGTTGGAAAGGATTCAACCGAGAAAAGTTGGGATAAAAAGCAAGAATAAGATGAAGAAAAGACTAGGCAAAAATGAATAATGAAAAGACTTCATCTTTGAATTCAAATAACTTCAGTGGTGTGATTCTGTCCAAATCTACAGCCATATTGCCACCTCTCTGATTTCACATGACTTATTGTAATGGTTGGAAAGGATTCAACCGAGAAAGTTGGGATAAAAAGCAAGAATAAGATGAAGAAAAGATTAGACAAAAATGAATAATGAAAAAAGACTTCATCTTTGAATTCAAATTTAACTTATTCAATGGTTGGAAGGATTCAACTGAGAAATTTGTGATTGAAGAAAAAGACAAGCAAAAAATGAATAATCTTCAAATTCAAACAGCCATATTGTCACCTGTCCCTCTGATTTCACATGACTTATTTTAATGGTTGGAAAGGATTCAACCGAGAAAGTTGGGATAAAAAGCAAGAATAAGATGAAGAAAAGACTAGCCAAATGAATAATGAAAAGATCATCTTTAATTCAAATAACTTCAGTGGTGTGACTCTGTCCAAATCTACAGCCATATTGTCACCTCTCTGATTTCACATGACTTATTTTAATGGTTGGGAAAGGATTCAACTGAGAAAGTTGGGATAAAAGCAAGAATAAGATGAAGAAAAGACTAGGCAAAAATGAATAATGAAAAGACTTCAAATTCAAATAACTTCAGTGGTGTGATTCTGTCCAAATCTATAGCCTCACCTCTGATTTCACATGACTTATTTTAATGGTTGGAAAGGATTCAACCGAGAAAGTTGGGATAAAAAGCAAGAAAGAATAAGAATAAGAGAACTGAAAAGACAAGAATAGCCAAAAAATGAATAATGAAAAAGACTTCATCTTTGAATTCAAAATAACTTCAGTGGTGTGATTCTGTCCAAACCTACAGCCATATTGTCACCTCTCTGATTTCACATGACTTATTTTAATGGTTGGAAAGGATTCAACCGAGAAAGTTGGGATAAAAAGCAAGAATAAGATGAAGAAAAGACTAGCCAAAAATGAATAATGAAAAGACTTCATCTTTGAATTCAAATAACTTCAGTGGTGTGATTCTGTCCAAACCTACAGACCATATTGTCAGCCCTCTCTGATTTCACATGACTTATTTTAATGGTTGGAAAGGATTCAACCGAGAAAGATAAAAAAAGTTGGGATGAAAAAGCAAGAATAAGATGAATTTTAAAAAGATTCAACTAGAAATTTGGGATAAAAAGCAAGAAAAATGAATAATGAAAAGACTTCATCTTTGAATTCAAAATAACTTCAGTGGTGTGATTCTGTCCAAATCTACAGCCATATTGTCACCTCTCTGATTTCACATGACTTATTTTAATGGTTGGAAAGGATTCAACCGAGAAAGTTGGGATAAAAAGCAAGAATAAGATGAAGAAAAGACTAGCCAAAAATGAATAATGAAAAGACTTCATCTTTGAATTCAAAATAACTTCAGTGGTGTGATTCTGTCCAAATTACAGCCATTGCCACCTCTCTGATTTCACATGACTTATTTTAATGGTTGGAAAGGATTCAACTGAGAAAGTTGGGATCAAGAATAAGATGAAGAAAAGTCAAAAAATGAATAATGAAAAAGAATCATCTTTTGAATTCAAATAACTTCAGTGGTGTGATTCTGTCCAAAACCTACAGCCATATTGTCACCTCTCTGATTTCACACGACTTATTTAATGACTTATTTTAATGGTTGGAAAAGGATTCAACCGAGAAAGTTGGGATAAAAAGCAAGAATAAGATGAAGAAAAGACTAGCAAAAATGAATAATGAAAAAGACTTCATCTTTGAATTCAAATAACTTCAGTGGTGTGTGATTCTGTCCAAATCTACAGCCATCTCTCTGATTTCATGACTTATTTTAATGGTTGGAAAAGGATTCAACTGAGAAAGTTGGGATAAAAAAGCAAGAATAAGATGAAGAAAAAGACTAGCCAAAAATGAATAATGAAAAAGACTTCATCTTTGAATTCAAATAACTCAGTGGTGTGATTCTGTCCAAATCTACAGCCATATTGTCCCTCTCTGATTTCACATGACTTATTTTAATGGTTGGAAAGGATTCAACCGAGAAAGTTGGGATAAAAGGAAGAATAAGATGAAGAAAAGACTAGCCAAAAATGAATAATGAAAAGACTTCATCTTTGAATTCAAATAACTTCAGTGGTGTGATTCTGTCCAAATCTACAGCCATATTGTCACCTCTCTGATTTCACATGACTTATTTTAATGGTTGGAAAGGATTCAACCAAGAAAGTTGGGATAAAAAAGCAAGAATTCAACCAAAAATGAATAATGAAAACTTCATCTTTGAATTCAAATAACTTCAGTGGTGTGATTCTGTCTAAATCTACAAAACCTCTCTGATTTCACATGACTTATTTTAATGGAAAGGATTCAACCAAGAAAAGATAAAAAAAAAGAATAAGATGAAAAGACCAAAAATGAATAATGAAAAGACTTCATCTTTGAATTCAAATAACTTCAAGTGGTGTGATTCTGTCCAAATCTACAGCCATATTGTCACTCTCTGATTTCACATGACTTATTTTAATGGTTGGAAAGGATTCAACCGAGATAAAAAAAGTTGGGATAAAAAGCAAAAGAATAAGATGAAGAAAAAGACTAGCCAAAAATGAATAATGAAAATGGTTGGACTTCATCTTTGAATTCAAATAACTTCAGTGGTGTGATTCTGTCCAAATCTACAGCCATATGCCACCTCTCTGATTTCACATGACTTATTTTAATGGTTGGAAAGGATTCAACCAAGAAAGTTGGGATAAAAAGCAAGAATAAGATGAAGAAAAGACTAGCCAAAATGAATAATGAAAAGACTTCATCTTTGAATTCAAATAACTTCAATGGTGTGATTCTGTCCAAATCTACAGCCATATTGCCACCCTCTGATTTCACATGACTTATTTTAATGGTTGGAAAGGATTCAACCAAGAAATTTGGGATAAAAAGCAAGAATAAGATGAAGAAAAGACTAGCCAAAAAATGAATAATGAAAAGACTTCATCTTTGAATTCAAATAACTTCAGTGGTGTGATTCTGTCCAAATCTACAGCCACCTCTCTGATTTCACATGACTTATTTTAATGGTTGGAAAGGATTCAACTGAGAAAGTTGGGATCAAGAATGATTAAAAGCAAAATAAGATGAATAATGAAAAGACTTCATCTTTGAATTCAAATAACTTCAGTGGTTGATTCTGTCCAAATCTACAGCCATATTGTCACCTCTCTGAACCATGACTTATTTTAATGGTTGGAAAGGATTCAACCAAGAAATTTGGGATAAAAAGCAAGAATAAGATGAAGAAAAGACTAGCCAAAATGAATAATGAAAAGACTTCATCTTTGAATTAAATAACTTCAGTGGTGTGATTCTGTCCAAATCTACAGCCATATTGCCACCTCTCTGATTTCACATGACTTATTTTAATGGTTGGAAAGGATTCAACCAAGAAAGTTGGGATAAAAAGCAAGAATAAGATGAAGAAAAGACTAGCCAAAAATGAATAATGAAAAGACATCATCTTTGAATTCAAATAACTTCAGTGGTGTGATTCTGTCCAAATCTACAGCCATATTGCCACCTCTCTGATTTCACATGACTTATTTTAATGGTTGGAAAGTTGGGATTCAACCGAAGAAAAGAAGCAAAATGAATAAAAAGACTTCATCTTTTGAATTCAAATAAGATGAAGAAAACTTATTTTATGGTTGGAAAGGATTCAACCAAGAAAATGAATAATGAAAAGAATTCATCATTTGAATTCAAATAACTTCAGTGGTGTGATTCTGTCTAAATTCAGCCAATTATACATGACTTATTTTAATGGTTGAAAGGATTCAACCAAGAAACTTTGGGATAAAACCTCTCTGATTTCAAGAATTTAAGATTCAACCGAGAAAGTTGGGATAAAAGCAAGAATAAAGAAAAGCTAGCAAAAATGAATAATGAAAAAGACATCATCTTTGAATTAAATAACTTCAGTGGTGTGATTCTGTCCAAATCTACAGCCATATTGCCACCTCTCTGATTTCACATGACTTATTTTAATGGTTTGGAAAGGATTCAACTGAGAAAGTTGGGATAAAAAGCAAGAATAAGATGAAGAAAAAGACTAGCCAAAAATGAATAATGAAAAGACTTCATCTTTGAATTCAAATAACTTCAGTGGTGTGATTCTGTCCAAATCTACAGCCATATTGCCACCTCTCTGATTTCACATGACTTATTTTAATGGTTGGAAAGGATTCAACCAAAGAATAAGATGAAGAAAAGTTGGGATAAAAATTCTGTCCAAATCAAGAATAAGATGAAGAAAAGATTCAACGAGAAAGTTGGGATAAAAAGCAAGAATAAGATGAAGAAAAGACTAAATAAAAAATGAATAATGAAAAGACTTCATCTTTGAATTCAAATAACTTCAGTGGTGTGATTCTGTCCAAATCTACAGCCATATTGCCACCTCTCTGATTTCACATGACTTATTTTAATGGTTGGAAAGGATTCAACCAAGAAATTTGGGATAAAAAGCAAGAATAAGATGAAGAAAAGACTAGCCAAAAATGAATAATGAAAAGACTTCATCTTTGAATTCAAATAACTTCAGTGGTGTGATTCTGTCTAAATCTACAGCCATATTGCCACCTCTCTGATTTCACATGACTTATTTTAATGGTTGGAAAGGATTCAACCGGAGAAAGTTGAGATAAAAAGCAAGAATAAGATGAAGAAAAGACAAGCCAAAAATGAATAATGAAAGACATCATCTTTGAATTCAAATAACTTCAGTGGTGTGATTCTGTCCAAATCTACAGCCATATTGCCACCTCTCTGATTTCACATGACTTATTTTAATGGTTGGAAAGGATTCAACCGAGAAAGTTGGGATAAAAAAAGAATAAGATGAAGAAAAGATAAAAAATGAATAATGAAAAGACATCATCTTTTTGAATTAAATAACAGTAGGCAAAAATGAATAATTGAAAATGACTTCATCTTTAATGGTTCAAGAAATTTTGGGATAAAAAGCAAGAATAAGAACTTCAAAAAATGAATAATGAAAAGACATCATCTTTGAATTCAAATTCTGGTGTGATTCTGTCCAAATCTACAGCCATATTGCCACCTCTCTGATTTCACATGACTTATTTTAATGGTTGGAAAGGATTCAACCAAGAAAGTTGGGATAAAAAAGCAAGAATAAGATGAAGAAAAAGACTAGCCAAAATGAATAATGAAAAGACATCATCTTTGAATTCAAATAACTTCAGTGGTGTGATTCTGTCCAAATCTACAGCCATATTGCCACCTCTCTGATTTCACATGACTTATTTTAATGGTTTTCAACCAAGAAAGTTGGGATAAAAGCAAGAATAAGATGAAGAAAAAGATTAGCCAAAAATGAATAATGAAAACTTCATCATCTTGAATTCAAATAACTTCAGTGGTGTGATTCTGTCCAAATCTACAGCCATATTGCCACCTCTCTGATTTCACATGACTTATTTTAATGGTTGGAAAGATTCAACCAAGAAAGTTGAGATAAAAAAGAATAAGATGAAGAAAAATGAAAAATGAATAATGAAAGACATCATCTTTGAATTCAAATAACTTCAGTGGTGTGATTCTGTCCAAATCTACAGCCATATTGCCACCTCTCTGATTTCATGACTTATTTTAATGGTTGGAAAGGATTCAACCAAGAAAGTTGGGATAAAAAGCAAGAATAAGATGAAGAAAAGACAAGCCAAAAATGAATAATGAAAAGACTTCATCTTTGAATTCAAATAACTTCAGTGGTGTGATTCTGTCCAAATCTACAGCCATATTGCCACCTCTCTGATTTCACATGACTTATTTTAATGGTTGGAAAAGGATTCAACCAAGAAAGTTGGGATAAAAAGCAAGAATAAGATGAAGAAAAGACTAGCCAAAAAATGAATAATGAAAAGACTTCATCTTTGAATTCAAATAACTTCAGTGGTGTGATTCTGTCCAAATCTACAGCCATATTGCCACCTCTGATTTCACATGACTTATTTTAATGGTTGGAAAGGATTCAACCGAGAAATTTGGGATAAAAAAAGCAAGAATAAGATGAAGAAAGACTAGCCAAAATGAATAATGAAAAGACTTCATCTTTGAATTCAAATAACTTCAGTGGTGTGATTCTGTCCAAATCTACAGCCATATGCCACCCTCTGATTTCCATGACTTATTTTAATGGTTGGAAAGGATTCAACCGAGAATTTGGGATAAAAAAGAAAAGAATAAGATGAAGAAAAGACTAGCCAAAAATGAATAATGAAAAGACTTCATCTTTGAATTCAAATAACTTCATGGTTGATTCTGTCCAAAAGGACCTCTCTGATTTCACATGACTTATTTTAATGGTTGGAAAGGATTCAACCAAGAAATTTGGGATAAAAAGCAAGAATAACATGAAGAAAAGACAAGCCAAAAATGAATAATGAAAAGACTTCATCTTTGAATTCAAATAACTTCAGTGGTGTGATTCTGTCCAAATCTACAGCCATATTGCCACCTCTCTGATTTCACATGACTTATTTTAATGGTTGGAAAGGATTCAATCAAGAAAGTTGGGATAAAAGCAAGAATAAGATGAAGAAAAGACAAGCCAAAAATGAATAATGAAAAGACTTCATCTTTGAATTCAAATAACTTCAGTGGTGTGATTCTGTCCAAATCTACAGCCATATTGCCACCTCTCTGATTTCACATGACTTATTTTAATGGTTGGAAAGGATTCAACCAAGAAAGTTGAGATAAAAAGCAAGAATAACATGAAGAAAAGACAAGCCAAAATGAATAATGAAAAGACTTCATCTTTGAATTCAAATAACTTCAGTGGTGTGATTCTGTCCAAATCTACAGCCATATTGCCACCTCTGATTTCACATGACTTATTTTAATGGTTGGAAAGGATTCAACCAAGAAAGTTGGGATAAAAAGCAAGAATAAGATGAAGAAAAAAGACAAGCCAAAAATGAATAATGAAAAGACATCATCTTTGAATTCAAATAACTTCAGTGGTGTGATTCTACAGCCATATTACCCTACCTCTGATTTCCAAATTTTAATCTACAGCAAGAAAGTTGGGATAAAAAAAGCAAGAATAAGATGAAAAAGACAAGCCAAAAATGAATAATGAAAAAAGACTTCATCTGATTTCAGCCATGATTTCACTTATTTTAATGGTTGGAAAGGATTCAACCGAGAAAGTTGGGATAAAAAGCAAGAATAAGATGAAGAAAAGACAAGCCAAAAATGAATAATGAAAAGACATCATCTTTGAATTCAAATAACTTCAGTGGTGTGATTCTGTCCAAATCTACAGCCATATTGCCACCTCTCTGATTTCACATGACTTATTTTAATGGTTGGAAAGGATTCAACCGAGAAAGTTGGGATAAAAAGCAAGAATAAGATGAAGAAAAAGACAAGCCAAAATGAATAATGAAAAGACATCATCTTTGAATTCAAATAACTTCAGTGGTGTGATTCTGTCCAAATCTACAGCCATATTGCCACCTCTCTGATTTCACATGACTTATTTTAATGGTTGGAAAGGATTCAACCAAGAAAGTTGGGATAAAAAGCAAGAATAAGATGAAGAAAAGACAAGCCAAAAATGAATAATGAAAAGACTTCATCTTTGAATTCAAATAACTTCAGTGGTGTGATTCTGTCCAAATCTACAGCCATATTGCCACCTCTCTGATTTCACATGACTTATTTTAATGGTTGGAAAGGATTCAACCGAGAAAGTTGGGATAAAAAGCAAGAATAAGATGAAGAAAAGACAAGCCAAAAAATGAATAATGAAAAGACATCATCTTTGAATTCAAATTCAGTGGTGTGATTCTGTCCAAAAGCCATATTGCCACCTCTCTCTGATTTCATGACTTATTTTAATGGTTGGAAAGGATTCAACCGAGAAAGTTGGGATAAAAAAGCAAGAATTCAAAATGAATAATGAAAAGACATCATCTTTGAATTCAAATAACTTCAGTGGTGTGATTCTGTCCAAATCTACTTATTTTAATGGTTGGAAAGGATTCAACCCAAGAATAGATGAAGAAAAGACAAGCCAAAAATGAATTGACATCATCTTTGAATTCAAATAACTTCAGTGGTGTGATTCTGTCAAATCTACCATATTGCCACCTCTCTGATTTCACATGACTTATTTTAATGGTTGGAAAAGGATTCAACCAAGAAAGTTGGGATAAAAAAGCAAGAATAAGATGAAGAAAAGATAAGATGAAAAAATGAATAATGAAAAGACATCATCTTTGAATTCAAATAACTTCAGTGGTGTGATTCTGTCCAAATCTACAGCCATATTGCCACCTCTCTGATTTCACATGACTTATTTTAATGGTTGGAAAGGATTCAACCGAGAAAGTTGGGATAAAAAGCAAGAATAAGATGAAGAAAAAAAGCAAAAATGAATAATGAAAGACATCATCTTTGAATTCAAATAACTAATTATGGTGTGATTCTGTCCAAATCAAAAACCTCTCTGAATAATGACTTATTTTAAGAAACATTCAACCAAGAAAGTTGGGATAAAAAGCAAGAATAAGATTCAAAAATGAATAATGAAAAGACATCATCTTTGAATTCAAATAACTTCAGTGGTGTGATTCTGTCCAAATCTACAGCCATATTGCCACCTCTCTGATTTCACATGACTTATTTTAATGGTTGGAAAGGATTCAACCAAGAAAGTTGGGATAAAAAAGCAAGAATAAGATGAAGACTAGCCAAAAAAGACATCTTGAATTCAAAAATGAATAATGAAAAGACGAGAATCTGGGATCAAGAATTTGAATTCAAATAACTTCAGTGGTGTGATTCTGTCCAAATCTACAGCCATATTGCCACCTCTCTGATTTCACATGACTTATTTTAATGGTTGGAAAGGATTCAACCAAGAAAGTTGGGATAAAAAGCAAGAATAAGAAAAAAAAGAAGCCAAAATGAATAATGAAAAGAATCTTTGAATTCAAATAACTTCAGTGGTGTGATTCTGTCCAAAGAGCCATATTGCCACCCTCTGATTCACAAAAATGGTTGAATAATGAGATAAAAAAAAGAATAAGATCTAGCCAAAAAATGAATTGAATTCAAATAACTTCAGTGGTGTGATTCTGTCCAAATCTACAGCCATATTGCCACCTCTCTGATTTCACATGACTTATTTTAATGGTTGGAAAGGATTCAACCGAGAAAGTTGGGATAAAAAGCAAGAATAAGATGAAGAAAAGACTAGCCAAAAATGAATAATGAAAAGACTTCATCTTTGAATTCAAATAACTTCAGTGGTGTGATTCTGTCCAAATCTACAGCCATATTGCCACCTCTCTGATTTCACATGACTTATTTTAATGGTTGGAAAGGATTCAACCAAGAAAGTTGAGATAAAAAGCAAGAATAACATGAAGAAAAGACAAGCCAAAAATGAATAATGAAAAGACTTCATCTTTGAATTCAAATAACTTCAGTGGTGTGATTCTGTCCAAATCTACAGCCATATTGCCACCTCTCTGATTTCACATGACTTATTTTAATGGTTGGAAAAGGATTCAACCAAGAAAGTTGAGATAAAAAAGCAAGAATAACATGAAGAAAAGACAAGCCAAAAATGAATAATGAAAAGATCTTTGAATTCAAATCATCTTTGAATTCAAATAACTGATTTCATGACTTATTTTAATGGTGGTGTGATTCTGTCCAAATCTGAAGAAAAAGACAGCCAAAATATAATGCCACCTCTCTGATTTCACATGACTTATTTTAATGGTTGGAAAGGATTCAACCAAGAAAGTTGAGATAAAAAGCAAGAATAAGATGAAGAAAAGACTAGCCAAAAATGAATAATGAAAAGACTTCATCTTTGAATTCAAATAACTTCAGTGGTGTGACTCTGTCCAAATCTACAGCCATATTGCCACCTCTCTGATTTCACATGACTTATTTTAATGGTTGGAAAGGATTCAACCGAGAAAGTTGGGATAAAAAGCAAGAATAAGATGAAGAAAAGACTAGCCAAAAATGAATAATGAAAAGACTTCATCTTTGAATTCAAATAACTTCAATGGTGTGATTCTGTCCAAATCTACAGCCATATTGTCACCTCTCTGATTTCACATGACTTATTTTAATGGTTGGACAAGATTCAACCGAGAAAGTTGGGATAAAAAGCAAGAATAAGATGAAGAAAAGACTAGGCAAAAATGAATAATGAAAAGACTTCATCTTTGAATTCAAATAACTTCAGTGGTGTGATTCTGTCCAAATCTACAGCCATATTGCCACCTCTCTGATTTCACATTTCACTTATTTTAATGGTTGGAAAGGATTCAACCAAGAAATTTCTGATAAAAAAACACAATAGGATGAAGAAAGGAATAACCCAAAATTACAAATCTATTTAGAATGGAAACCAATGCCAGTAAAAATAGTTTGGTTATTGATTCCAATCTAAAAATTCTTCAAAATGCGCCTTCAGAAATGTTTTCATAAATTGTGGGCCCAAGAAAATTATTACCGTGGTGTCAAGTTTGGTAAGTTAATGTATCATTTTTTTTTAATGGTTATTTTTGTTAGAGTTCTACTTATTTGCTTTCCTTGAAAAGTAATCCAATCTTACTGCAGGAAAGAGATGTCAGTTTTCATTTATTAGCGTGTGCAATAAACGAGCAAAACTATTTGCAGTTCTTACACAAACAGCCGTCATGTTTTGAATGCCAAACCCAAATAGAAAAGAAGCAACGTATTTCTTTCTGCTTTTTGCGGGGGAGGGTGTTTCAGTGAATGGTAGTAACTGTTTCTTGGAGAGAAGTCTAATTTCATCATCAGCTACTCTGTCAAAGCAATTCTTATATTGTTCTTATTTCATATTTTTAATTTTGTGCATACGCATTGTTCGTTTTGATTTCTGTAGGGTCAGTTGGGCAGTGTCCAAGAAAAAATTCGACACGTCAAAAGTTTGGAAACAGCATGCTGTACTGCTTGACATTTACACCAGAAGCTCCAATATGAACATTTCAGAGTTTTGGGGTGTCAATCTGAACATAATTCAGAGGATTTAGAAAGAGTTGGATGAATTATCCAGTTAATATCATGGTGTTTGTAGTGATCACTAGTGATGACAACGATATATATTTTTTTAAACCATTTCACCCCAAGCAAGGTGGAAAGCCACTAACATGCAAGGGGTTATAGAGAGTTGGAGCGAGAGCGAGAGCGAATAGGAGTGATAGAGGAAAGGATGAAGAGAAGGATAGGGGATAGATCAAGGCATCTGGAGATGTCGATTGACATTACATTTGAATAGTTGGAGATTATAGCTAACAGGGAAACAGGAAAAGGGGAGGGAGTTCCACAGGAGAGAGGTGCGAGATATGAAGAAACGGATGGAGAGAGAGGGCCTTGTCTATGCCGTCAGTAATGCTATCGATTATTTCACAGTCTTGAGAGGATGGAAAGCGATAAAGGAAGAAGAGATAGCTTACAGCATTGAGAAAAGATAGCCGGAGACACAAGTATGAATAGTCTGGCGATTCGAGAAACAACTCTCCAACCAGTGGGAGATGGTCCAAGGCTATGCATATGGGTTTGAGAGTCTTTTCTAAGGAGAGGAAGGTAGCCGGGGATCGAGAGATCAGAGGAGGGGATAGACGAGTCAAGGTTGGTCTCACACAGAGCCAGTATGTCCGGGCAGTTTGTAGCGAGGAAAGATTCCACACTGCAGAAATTGGTTCTAATGTCACGGATGTTGGAAAATGAAATGTTGAAGGGTTTAGGTGATTTTTGAAGGGCTGGTTTAGGTTTACTTTTTCGATCTTTGTTAGTCATCATGTGGAATTATGGTTGGAAGATGAGAAGGCCTGAAGTAAAAGAAGCAGACGATTATCGACCGTGACGTGGCAGAGAGAAGTTGGCAGAGCCTGCATCATAATGTGGCCTCAGGGATGCCCACTGGAGGTGACTGCAGGGACACCTTTCCATGCGCGACATGGCATTACAGAAACCCCGGTGTTATACAACTGTTGATCAGAGCGGCCGCTCAAGACGCTACGCAAGAGTTAGGGCTCCTAACTACCAGTCGGAAACAGCAAGAAGGAAACTGGCAACTGTGTACCCTCAGAATGACGAGGTATTGCTATAGACTGCACACATCACGGGAGAAACACGGCAGCACCTGTACAGAGACCAGAGAGAAAGAAATGGAGAGTTCGGGGTGTCCACCTGAGATGAAAAATCAATAATGATCCAATTGAAATATTCTCAGTTTTCAAGAATTTTTGCATATTGGATTATTTTTATGCCGCATTGGCAAATTCTTAAACTTTATTTTACTTTATATGCCACTTTCAATGATTGTCTCTCGAATCTAAGATCAAATTGCAAGCCGATGGAAGGCAAGATAATAAAGCATTAGCGTTTTTTTCCATTTCCCAAATAAATTTTATTCACTAAATACTTCAGTGGAGATGGTTTGTGAGAAAAATATTTTCCTAATAAATCAGAAGACGAAATTATTTACGTTATTGACACAAAAAGGAAACTACAAGAACTCCTAGAGAAGAGAGTGAAGGAAAGCATGAAGAAAGGACTAACCATCATTTGTAAGAAGACGGAATGCACGGTTGTTAGCTAAAAAAAAAAACAGCCCAACACGCTAATTCAAAGTTAGCAATAAGAAAATCAAACAAGTACACCGATTTAAATGTCTGGAAATTTTTTTAACAGGGGACAGAAAGTGCAACATCAAAATTCAAAGGCACATTGAGATAGTGTAGAGGAATTATAAACCCCCTAACATTTATATATCAGGTCATCCCATAAGTTCTGTCCAAATTTTGAAATAAAGAAAACAAGTGACCAAATGTTACATTTAATTACAGACTCAATCGACAATATATTTTCCCTGATTATCTATGACTTTCTTCCATCTATTAACAAGCTTACTAATTCCATTACTGTAAAATCCTTTTGGTTTTGATTCGAAGAACTCACAAATGTCATTTTTAACCTCTTCCTGTGTTACAAAATCTGTTTCTTCCAAATGATTTTGTAAGCTACGAAACAAATGGTAGTCTGAAGGAGCAAGATTGGGAGAATAAGGTGGATGAGGAATTTTCTCCCAACCAAGTTCTTCGATCTTTTGTGACGTGATTCTTGCTGTGTGGGGTCGCGCATTGTCCTGATGAAACATCACCTCTTTTCGATTCACTAGAGCAGGTCTTTTTTTCCTCAAAGCTTGGTTCAAACGCTCTAATTGCTGACAGTATATTTGAGCATTAATTGTTGCATTAAGTGGTAAGAATTCAAAGTGGATTATTCCTTGGTGATCCCACCAGGTTGAAAGAAGAACCTTTTGCCCATGAAGTTCCCTTCTCGTCTATGGCTGGGGTCCTTCCCCTTTACCAAGCCACTGTCTACGACGCTTAACATTTCGATAAAAGATCCATTTTTCGTCGCCAGTCACAAGTCTATCCAAAAAAGGTGAAACAAGTTGGCGAGAATGGAGAGAAGACCAGATGTCAACTCGGGATTTGAGGTTGTTTTCAGACAATTCATGAGGCACCCATTTTCCAAGTTTAGGAACTTTTCCAAGCTGTTGAAGATGACGATGAACAGTTGTATGGTTTGAACTGAAAACCACTGCCAATTCCTCAACTGATAAAGCAGGTTTTTCTTCAAGGGCTGCTTCAAGAAACTTTTCATCAAACTCAACTGAACGTCCGGTTCGATCTTCATCTTCAAGGGTGAAATCTCCACCTCTGAATTTTGCAAACCATCTTCTGCAAGTTCTTTCATTCACACATTCCTCTCCATAAACTGAGTGAATGTTTCTAGCCACTTCAGCTGCTGAATTTCCTTTCTTGAACTCATAAAGCATTATGTGCCTCAAATGATTCTTGGGTACTTCCATGTTAGCAGGGTTTTAATCAAACAAAATTTAATTTTATTGTTCTCTGAAATAAAATTTGATCAGTTTAAATGCATCTAAACATAAAAATAATGTTCAGCTCCATTAGACATTATAAAATACTCTTTAAATTTCGTTCATTTTAACAAAAAGTTAAAATTCGGACACAACTTATGGGATGACCTGGTATATAAAAATACCCGTAAAAATAAGAAACAGCAAGAACATGACAATAACAAAACAAGTATTATTTATTATCTTGGTTGTTATGTGGTGTTGGAGAATTGAGAGACAGTAATATTGAGTAAAATTGTAAGTTTGCGGTCAAATGTAAATCAAATATGGATCAGAATCTGACAGAAGGATAAGATAAAGAACAAGCAAAGTGTATACAATCTTTTTCCTATGTTTCTTTTTATAGATGTGTGTAATAAGCATCCACATAATTAAATCGGAAAATACAAGAAGTGTCTGGGGTCTTCTTCTCTCAATTTTTACTGATTGCTAAGAGATAAATGTTATTATTTTAGCCATGAAAAGGATACAGAGCCAAAATTCTTGTTGATGCACATGTTAGCGGCCTGTCCGTGTAGACTGCCTGTCCAATAGTGAAACTGTCACATGTTTATGCGAGAAGAGGGGAAGAGAAGGGTCGATTTTCATTGATTTAGAAAGCGTGAATTGATGATAATTATAATTATTATAATTATTTTTGACACTATAATTAATTTTTATTTATTTCCTTTTTTTATGGACACAACACAGAATAACAAATAGGAGTAGATGAGTTCTAACTCTGAATAAATAATTATAAACCCCTTAATAATTATACATACAAAAGTACTCGTGAACATGAGCAACACAAAGACGTGGAAACAAAAAAAAATAAGTATTATTTATTATCTTCGTTGTTATGTGGTGTTGAAGAAACGAGAAACAGTAATACAGTACAGTATAATCGTGAATTTGGGAGTCTAATACAAATGCAGAAGGAGCTATACATATGTTTTATAGATTATATAAAAGTGTTTGATAAAGTACGTCACAAAGATCTGTTGGAACTGCTAGGTGACCTTGATGTATTTGGAAATGATATTAGAACAATTTAGAACCTATCCTGGGAGCAAACTAATTAGTAAGACAAGTATCATTAAACTATGATTATCTTAAAAAAAATTATTTAAAATCTGGCTTTAAATAACCTGCAACGGGTTGATGAACCATAGAAAACAAATCAAATTAAAACAAATTTTCTTTAACTGGGGAACCTGTTTGACCAAAGAAATTTGATGATTTAAATTCTCCAAGGTCTTGTCCTCATGACAAATGCAGAAGGATCTATACCTATGTTTTATAGATTCTGCAAAAGCATTTGATATAGTCATAAAGGATTGTTGGAAGTGCTCGTTAACCTTGACATCCTAGAGAAGGATATTAGAAGAATCCAGAACCTATACAAGAGCAAATCACTTGCATAGGGATAGAAAAGGAATTCAGTAAATATACAAAAATAGAAGGGTATAAGGCAAGGAGGTGTCTTCTCACCAGACTATTTCAACCTAAACAGCAAAGGTGATTCTGAGAGAATCATCAAGTCCTACCAAGATTCATTATTGGCAGACAGTCTTAATATAAGATACGCAAATGATGCAGTTGATAGCAGACAAAGAAAGGGAATTACAGAAACACCTACAGAAGGTAGTGAAGGAAAAGGGTGGAGGAATAAACATTGCAAGAAGAAGGAATATATGATTTGTCACCAAAAGGAGAAACCCAACATGCAGATTGCAAGCGAACAGCAAAACTGGAAATAGGACAAGAACAGCGTGTGTTCATTAATGAGAATAAAATAAATAATGCTATATTTATGCATAAGTTCAATTCCTGGTTAAAGCGGTAGAGAATTTGGAGAGGGGAATTAACAGGAAATAGCTGATAACTGACATCCATTAGACATGACATGTGGAACTAGAACAATGAGCAAAATAAAGGGTTCAGTTTGATATTCCAACCACCTGAAGAAGGCCAGAGTGTACAATGGCTGAAACGTTGTAATAAATATGGTGACAAAGAAGAGGACAATAGTCTGAATAATGTAAATAGTGTACATAATACCTTATCTCAGAAATATAGACAGATACAGATTGGGGATACTGAAATCAAACAGGTGCAACCATTTAGATATCTGGGAAGCATATTAACAGAAAATGGAAAGAAATAGAACAAGAATAGTGTGTGTTTATTAAAAACAATAGAATATAGAATGCAATATTTATACTCAGAATAATATTGGAAAGAGTAATACAAATGCAGAATGATCTATACCTATGTTTTGTAGATTATGCAAACGCGTTTGATGAAATACATCACAAAGAACTGCTAAGTAACACTGACATATTTGGAAAGGTTATTAGAATAATCCAGAACCTATATATGGCAGCAAACTGCCTGCATATGGATAGAAAATGAATTCAGTAAATATACAAAAATAGAAAGGAGTGTAAGACAAGGAGGTGTCTTCTCTCCAGACTTATTCAACCGTATACAGTGATGCGATTCAGAGAGAAATACAAGTCCTAACATGACTCACTACTGGTGGCAACAATCTTAAAAAGAAGATTAGATATACAGCAGACACAGAAAAGAAATTACAAGAACTCTGGCAGAATGTAGAGAGGAAAGTGTGAAGAAAGGACTAAACATCAATTGCAAGAAGACTGAATGCATGTTTGATAGCAAAAGGGACAGCCCAATATGTAAATTACAGATTGGGGATACTGAAATCAAACAAGGACAACAATTTAAATATCTGGGAAGTCGTTAAACAGATGACAGAAAGTGTGACACTGAAATCTGATGGTGTATGAAGATAGCGAAAGATGCCTTCCAAAAGCTAAGCAAAGTATTACGAAATAGAAAAATTTTGCTACTTAACTATGTAATGCGTTGTTATCCTTTGTCTCTCTTGCCTTTCAACTGTCCTGTGAGTGTCAAATTTTCCAAGTCCTCTTTCCTCATTTGCCCTAGAAATTTCAACTGTTTTTCTGATTTTAAGCATAATTTTTCTTTTTTGTTTCCATTTTCTCTAACACTTTGGTAACCTGGTACCCCAATCCGCCCTATAGCATCATGGAGGAGGAGGAGGAGGAGGGACCCCCCCCCACACACACTTAAGTTATCAAAATCTTCTGCGTGTTGAAAGAAAGAGCAGTGACTATATGGCAGGACAAGGACAATGAAACATTAGAAGTGGCAAGGATTACTTCCATGTGCCATGTCCCTTCAGGACGTCGGCTATCATGGCTCTCCATAATTTTCTGTCCTTTGTAGCTCTTAATAAATTGTATTTTTGTTATCTCTAACCTGTTCTGCTATCCATTTACTCAAACACGCCAAGTCGGTTATGCGTTGTTTACCTTTGTCCCTCTTGCCTTTCAATCTGAACTGTGAGTGTCAAATTTTTCAAGTCCTCTTTCCTCAGTTGCCGTAGAAATTTCAACTGTTTTTCTGATTTTAAGCATAATTGTCCTTTTTTTGTTTCCATTTTCTCTAACACTTTGATGTTTCTTACATATTCCGTTCATTTTATTCTCAACACAGAATGGTTACATTTCTGTTGATTCAGGTCATTTTTTTTCCGAGGACGGAAATTGCGACACTGAAATCAGAAAGCGTATTAAGATGGCGAATGATGTCTTAAAGAAGTTAAAAAAAAAAACAGGAAACAGAAAAGAATACTGACCTGCTATGTAATATCCATCATCCACTATGGCAGCGAATGCTGGACAATTTCCTCACAGATAAAGAAGAGGCTTGAGAGAACATAAATCTGGTTCTACAGAAACATGTTGAGAATACCATGGACTGAACACGTAAGCAATATCGAAGTTCTAGAGACAAGTGTAACAAAAAGGAGACATACTTACCATCAGGAAGAGCTGATATGGCGTTAAAGATAAGGTTGAGGCATAAACATTTCCTTTTTTGTTTGTCAAATTAAAGTACGTTTATATTTTATTCAATTCTATATTCAACGTTCTTTGCAATGACTTCCTGTCCAGGCAACTCGACACTTTTCAAGTAAAATTCCGCAGGTTTTGACGTGAAAAAGTTTCAAACGGACTCTTGAAGTTAGTTTTTATTTGAGAAAGTTTTTTTTCCATCAAAACACTTGCAACGATCGATAAAGGTATTAATCGGTTGGTTTAAGGTCGTGGTTCTACAGAAGGATGCTGAGAATACCATGAGCCGTACATGTGAACAACGACGATGTTTTAAAGACAATGGCAGTAAAAAGAACACTCATGCTTAGCACCGGGAAGATACAGTTTAAATTTCTGGGGTACATAATAAGAAAAGAGGGCTTGGAAAATTTGATACTCACAGGACAGATTGACGGTAAGAGAGACAAAAGAAAGCAACGCACAACCTACTTAGAGAGTTTGAGCAAATGGATGGCGGAACAGGGTTTGGGAGAGATCGCAAAAAAGACAAGTTAAGAGCTATAAAGGATAGGGTATTGTGGAGAGCCACGATTGCCAACATCTTGAAGAGGCATGGTGGAAGAAGAAGAAGAAGAAGAAGAAGAAGAAGAAGAAGAAGAAGAAGAAAAGCAGGATAGAACAGACCAAATTCCATTTTTTTTTACTGTATTATTTTTACCTATACTATTTATATTCGGACTATTATCCCCATCTTTGTTGTTGTTATCGCGCTATTTCGGTCGTTGTGCTCTCTGGCCTTCCTGAGGTGTATATCGATCTGGGTAATTTGTAAGGAATTCTGAATTGATCCCTTTATTTAATCAACGGGAAGTAGACTGTTCTTGTCCCACTTTCTTATGTCTAGGGATATCTCATTCTCTTTGTTTAGTGCTTACGGTCAAATCATGCTGAAAACACCGGTTCTCTTTCGATCACCGAAGTTAAGTTTTCATTAAAGAGAGCTTTCTCCATCAAATCGTTTTCAGCTGCCGAAAAAGGTAATAACCAGTCGGTGTAAGGTAAGGCGCATATGGCGGGTAGGGTAGAACAGACCAACCAAGTTCCAAATTCAAATGATATCTTCGATTGATTGTCAGGGTGCCAAAGGAAAGCAACACATAAACTACCTGGCGAGCTTAAGCGAATAGATAACGGTGCAGGGTTTGGGAGGGATAGCAGAAAGATAAAAAACTACAAATAACAGGAAGCTGTGGAGAGCCATGATAGCGACGGTTCTGGTGGGCACGGCAAGATGAAGAAAAAGATATACACTCTGAGATTAGATTTTTAAAAGTTGTTTTTATTAATCACCTCCCACAGACGAACTGTACATATGGGGACTAGTGAGGACTCCATAGAGAATTTATGGTATTAGGATGAGTGTGGTAAGAATGGTAAGTAGGAATGTGCATCTAGTTTAAGTTAAACGAAAAACCAACCTTCCTCATCCCTTTCTGATCTTGTACCATAATTATTACTTACATCTTACTGCTGTGGGTTGGGTTTGTTCAACTTATTTAAGGTGGGGATGCGCAGACCACAGTCAGCCTCATGTACATCCTTGTGCAAATTAATTGAAACAACAGCATTAGTTTTCTTTTCTTTCACCATACGGACGGTTTTAGACCCACTGGACTGACAGGGTGTAATCGATTTTCTATTTTTCCTCAGATTAGGTCATCCCTGATTTCATCAGATTTTTATCACGCCCAGAGACTATTGTCTCGACTGTCGATTAGTTGTCCTATAACAGAAATAAATATTACTTACATCTTACTGCTGTAGGCTGGTTTTGTCCAACTTATTTAAGGTGGAGATGTGAAGACTACAGGCAGCTTCATGTACACCCTTGTGCAAATTATTTGTAACAACTGCTTTAGTTTCCTTTCTTTCACCACAGGGACAGTTTTAGACCCACTGGAGTGACAGGGTGAAATTGATTTCTGTTTTTGCTTTAGATTAGTTCATTTGCAGTGGTGTACAGTAATATGAATCTATTTTCGGAGTGTATGATGAAATTTATTTAGCCTTGAAAAATATTCCGTCATCCATGATTGCATCGGATTTGATCATGCACAGACACTATTGTCTCGAATGTTGATTAGTTGTCCTACGGCCATTGTCTGCGATGGATGTTACTCCAAGAAAGCGTAAAGGTAGATTTGTAACGCTGCACGAACTCACTGGCAAGCCTAACCAGCAAGCAAATCAAAGTATTAGACTGGCTCGGAAACTCTCCTGATGTAAATCCAATTGAGAATCTGTGAACAATCTGCAAGGAACGACTTCGTCGAATGGACAAATGAAATACTAACATGTACACTGGGTCATGTTTCATTGGAAAAATATGAAAAAAGTAAATAATAACGGAATTATTCGTTTTGTTTCAATTAATTTGCACAATGGTGTATCTATCTACCTATTTCAGTCTTTTTATTATCTATCATTCTATCTGTTTCAGTCTGCTCATATCTATCTATCTATCTATCTATTTTCACAAAAATGTATATAATATATATATATATATATACATATATACATATGCTTATACAAAATAAACATATATGTAGAAACAGACACACATATATATAGACACACACACATAATATATATATATAAAGAGAGAGAGAGAGAGAGACACACACACACACACAGACATTATATATATATATATATTTACACATAAAATATTGTCATATAAGAAGAAAATGAGTAAGTACCGGCACCGAGGTTCGAGCGTGACACTCTGGACTTATGAATATATGTTTTCCACCAGGTGTATAAATAACGGTGTCAGGCTACTGACTGGAGTGACTATTGAGCGGAACTATCCAGTCGAATTAGTGTGAATTATTGTGTAAGGTTACTGACTGGAGTGATTATTGAGTGACTACTGAGCGGAATTATCCAGTCGAATAATTATTAACGACCACCCGTACGTCACAAAAAAATCCGACAATAAAATCAAACGTCTATCATGGCGGATGACGGCCATATCCTGTCGAAACACTACTTTTCGTAGGATCACCGAATTTAAACAAATTCGAGACTGGTTAGTACCCTAGACGGGTGACCACTTGGGGATATCAGGTGCTGTAAGGTTGTATGTGCAGGTAGTATAATAGATAGCGGCTTAGAATTTGAAACTGATAAAGCCGAGTTCCAATTCCAGTCGGGTTCGTTATATTTATTTTCCGCACAAATACCCTTAGGAAGTGTACTAACCCATCCCTTCTCCCCCAGCTATGGGTTAATTAGTAGGACTTGTATCAGTAAATCATTATTACCGCCCAAAGGACTCTTACAATCTAAAAAATATTTTCTGGATGTAAATAACCTGAAAAAGGTTGATAAACCGTAAAAGAGTCTACAAATACATCCCGTTGAGACATCGTTTCCCGTACGATCACCGAAGATAAGCAACGTCGAGTCTGGTCACGACTTAGATGGGTGACTGCTTGGTAATCCCAGGCGCTGTAAGCTTGGATGTGAGGGTGGTGTAATCGTTAAATTGCTCGGAATTGTTAATCAGAGAGCCGAGTTCTGGTTCACTTAGAGTTCTTTATATTCACTGCCACACAAATATCCTTAGGAAAGCTATGAATTCACCTCTTCTCTCCCCACTATGGGTTAATTAGTAAGATTTGTATCACTAAACTACGATTATTTTCAAAAAATAAAATAAAATTGCCTACAAAATATTTCGGCAATAAATAACCCACAGTGGTGTTGATATGCCGCTAAACAAAAAAAAAACAAAAAAAAAAACAAAACAAAACAAAACAAAAAAAAACAAAAAAAAACAGACTTTTAAAAAACGAATCAATCTTTCAAATGCACCAATGCCATTGTTACGATTTATGGAAACTTTCAGTAAGGGAAACCGATATGTTTTATAAATTGTGGGGTCTGGAGGGGAAGAATTGGTAAAGAAAAAAGATTTTTTAAAAAATTAACATTTTCTAAAACTAAAAATTTCAAAAAATAAATTCATTCATTTTTTTAATAAGTCCTGAAAGTTTCATTTAAATTAGACAATTATTTGATTTTTACAAGAATTTCCAAATTAATGGGTCCCCCCACAAGAAACTGTTACACTAAAAAATGGCGATGACTACGAGTCTCACAAAGTTAACAAAAAACAAAAACAAAAAAGAACAAGATTTTTGATCCAAATTTAGAACGTGTTAGAAAGAAGGACATTTTTTTTTTTAAATATTTAAAAAATATTTTGTTCTATCCTATTAATAATAACATAAACATTTTAATGATGAAACTTTCAGACCGTTTATCATTATGCTATACTGATTTTTTAGTGAATCATTGGAGGTATTTTAAAAAGATTATGATTGGACAACTTTGGTGTGACAAGACTAACAAACTGTTAGAAGAAAATAAATTCCCGAAAATAGCAGGAATTGGTCATTACACTTGAGAGTGGGAAATAGAAAAAAATAAATAAATAAAAAGCGAGCGAGCATAAATAGTCAACATATTTTGGCAGGCGCTGGCTAAAATATGCGTGTTGAGGTGAAAGTTGAGAAGCAGAAACTTTCAAAAGGGAAGAACCGTGGACAAATATGAAAAAAAAAAGAAAAAAAATGGATGACGGTGAAGTTTCTTTTCGAAGTTTCAAATGTCTTTCTAGTCATGCCTCCTACACAATTATAAGTAAACCTAATAAAAATATACATTACTTACATTATTCAGTCAATTGTCCTCATCTTTGTCGCCATATTTATTCCAACGTTTCGGCTGTTGTACGCTCCGGCCTTCTTCAGGTGGTTGGAATGTTGAACTGAACCCTTTATTTCGCTCACTGGGGTAAACTGTTCTAGTTCCACGTGCCATGTTTAATGGAAGTCAGTTATCAGTTATATCCTGTTAATTCCTCTCTCCAAGTTCTCCACTGCCTTAACCGGGTATTGAACTCACACTCTTTGAGTCCTGTCTCTGGATCTAACCAACGCCTTTATCCACTGTGCTATGTGACCTTGCAAAAATCTCCTGAGCCGACCAAGTATAGAAATGAATACAATATGGGAACCAGTAATAAGGAGTGCCAGAGAAAAACGATAATAACAACAAAAGTTGCAATATGAGCACTGGTAAAAAACATGTAATGATAACAGCAAAAAATTGTCTGTAATATATTTTTATTTATTCTAGAGTGTGTCCTTTGGTATTCGGTGTAGTAAAATATTCGTTTTTGCGCCTTCGGGTTTCAGTGGAGCACTTTCCATCCCCTGTTAAAACACTTCCCAGATATTTAAATGACTCTACTTGTTTGATTTCGACATCCCCAGTTTGTAATTTGGATGTTGAGGTCTCCCTTTTGCTAACAACCATGAATTTTGACTTGCTGCAATTATTTTTTTTTCTCACTTTCCTTCGCTAAATTCTATGGAAGTTCTTCTAGTTTCCTTTCCGTGTATGCCATCTCGTCTTTGAACAAGACATAAGTTACATTGTGAGGGATAATATATATGTTTATTAATTAATTGTATGAATGATTCATGAATTTATAAATTATAATTGCACCTATAACTGAAATTAAAATAATTGATCCAACGTACAACTTTCGGACAATAAGTGTGACATTTCTGTAATTATTGAACAAATTTAGCTCATGCCACATTGACGGAAAACCTACCAGTACAAAAGAATTCTCTTATTACTATATTTGTACAAAAACGAACAACCTTAAAATTTAAAATTTAAACTCAGCGTTGCGACCGCACGTTCCAAAACAATAACACATTTCTCATAGCATTTTTTCGGGTTACATCTCTATTTTCGTTGTCCTCTTATTACAGAGAAGTAAAAACAAGAACAAATCTATTTCCATACCTAAGGATGTCTGTAGGAACAGACGAAAGCTTGTAAAAAACTAAAAAAAAACTTATGAAACTAGAATTTATAAACAGGGATCATATCATTCATATACAGGTTCGGGGTTGATGTATCTTATTTATATTGTTTGCGAAGATGTATTCTCGCCATTTAAATCATTAACATCTCTATTTGTTTTATTGTATGAATGATTCATGAATATATAAATATATATATATGTGTGTGTGTGTGTGTGTGTGTGTGTATGTGTGTGATATATATATATATATATATATATATATATATATATATACTTATTATTAACACCCAACACACGCCTACCCAATTTAAACAATTCGCCCTAGCTGTTACCATGGAAATTTTGATTTAAATTATTAAAACACGTAAATTTCTGAAATAAGTTATTCCAAAAAAAAAAAAATTCGCTTGAAGGTGTAACAGAGCTTTCTTTAACTCAATTTAATTCAAATAATTATATTGAAGTTTTCGGCTCTTGTTTTGAAACATGAGACCTCTTATATCGCGAGTTGGTATCATATTTTTAAATAAATAATTATATATATATATATATATATATATATATATATATACAGTGAGTCGCACATATATATTTATAGGTATATACGAGGTGTAACAGCAAAATTGTTCAAAACGTGTAAAAGCAAAATTGTCTGTTTGTTAGATTAAGCTTTGAACCGTTGTATCCTAGAAAGGATTACAGGTACCTCCTTTCTACTAGAGCTCAATTTTCATAAGGTTGTATTCATATAAAATACAAATTTTGTTGTAAAATAATTATGTCCAATAATGGATCATATGCAATATACGTGACCGATTCAACTAGAAAAACTGAAAATAAATACAATGTATCTAAATACAAATTAGAGACATGTCATAATAGATCATTCCATTTTAAATAAATCAACAATTCTTCGCGACAATTTAAAACATTAACAAGGTTATTTTCTTGAATTTGGTTATTTCGTTGAATAATTTTAACACATTATGAATAAAACAAAAATAGAGAGAATTTTGTATAGCGTTTTTTCGAGACTTAACATAAGCAAAACAAATTCACGGATTTGGGGGGAAAAAAAACAAAGAAAAAAAAAACAAAGTCCCCAGAATGACATCAAAAATCGTGAAAATTAATCATCCTGTCAGCTGTGGTTAGTTTAATCTGTAACGTCTATAAATGTAAGTAGGAAAATATATGTCCATAAGATAGCAAGTGTCACAAAGCACTGCCTGGGGCCCCCAATCAGTATCACCCCACTACTAGTTATGATTAGTACACAGCGACCCTGCGACGGTACATATTAGGAGGAAAAAACATAGTCATACTTTTTAACCACACAGTTTCTATGATGTAAATAGTAAAGTAAATAATATCCGATAATATCTGTTCTGATTGTTAAATATCCCTTGAGAAATGATAAAATTTGGTCATGGTCATTTTAACTTTCCATATAAAAAAAGAGCTTAGAGTAACGTTTATGAGTTGAACTGTATATGACGACAGGTTTTAACACAACTTTCCGCCAATGAGAAGCACCGAATTTCTCGTTGACGGAGACGTTAGCACACCCGAGCAAATACGTGACATGTCAGGTAATGTCAGATTTGAAATTACTCAAGAAGTCAAAATATGGAAGTCATAAAAGCAAATCATTTACCCTGAAAAGAAATGGAAATAAACACACCAGCATTCACAGAATAGATAGAAATCAATGCTTTATATATTGGCGATAGAATGTCTATTATTTACATTATTCGGAAATAAGGGTTCAGTTCGACATTCCAACCACCTGAAGAAGGCCGGAGCGTATAACGGCCGAAATGTTGTAATAAATATGTAGACAAAGATGAGGACAATAGTCCGAATAATGTAAATAATGTAACATAATACATCATCTCAGAAATATAGACAGATACTGATAGAATGTCTGAATTTAAATTCAATTACTAGCTAAATTTAGTTAATATTTAATTTGCAAAATTGAAGAAAATTAAAAAAGAGAAGCAATTTGGTCCCCATGATGCACTGACAATGTCTGAATGTACTTCTTTATATATATATATATATATATATATATATATATATACAGTAGCGGCCATAATTCCTTATTTCCTTTGTTCCATTTAATCTTTATTTTTAAAAAAAACTATTATGTAAATTTTTGTAAATTTGCATAATATTTATGCATTACACCCTAATCTTTATTCGGTAAAAAAATTCATTGCTAATCATGCATTACTTTTTAAGTAATATACATATTTTATGTCTTTGTTGTTTCCGTTCCTTATATTATGCCCGCTACTGCATATATATATATATATATATATATATATATATATATATATATATTTGTGTATTTAGGCAGCAATCCTTCTTTCATGCACATTTCATTGAAAACGACAGACAAGTTGCTTTTATTTAGTTTTTTATACAATTTCTCATGCGATCTAATAATATTTAATATCTAATATTATTTACGAACTTAAATGCCCATTAAGGAATTGTATTCTTGATCAATCAAAATTCGTAAATAATTATATAGGCCACACTACATGTTTGACATGCAGACTAACCCTACACCTTTCTGACCATAGCTCAATTAGATCTCATTTAAATATTTATGGAGACCCACCGGACACTATTCGTAACATACTTGTTGACAACACTAATATAATAGCATCATCTTACATGCAAAAAAAAAAAGCTAAAAATAATGAAAGCCTTATTAATAAAAACAAACAAACCAACACTTAATAATATTAACTTTGAACATGGACATAATATCTTGACCGTGTTTTGAAACAAAAAAAATGAAAACATTTTATAAAACATACATGCAACAAACTATTTCTAATTTTCACAGTTAAATATAATCCTTGAAAATAGCTAAATGTATAGCCGAAAGCGCTCGGATAAAAAGAACATTCGGAGAGTTTTTATATAATTTATCATCCGAAAAGAATTTTTTTTTTTTTAGATCGCATGAGAAATTGTAAAAAAAAAACAAAAAAAAAACACCTTATCTGTCGTTTTCAATGAAATGCACATATATATATATATATATATATATATATATATATATATATATATATATATAAAAGTGAACATTATTGTGATGAGGTATTGTAATTATTTATATTGTCCTCATTGTCCTCATCTTTATTGCCATGTTCTTGACGTTTCAGCCCTGTACTCTTCGACCTTCTTCAGAATCTGTTTATATTTCTAATATGAGGTATTGTAATTACTTACATCATTTACAGTGTTCGGACTGTTTTCCTCATCTTTATTGATGACGTTTCAGTCTTGTACGCTCCGGCCTTCTTCAGAATCTGTCTGTATTTCTGAGTTGAGCGCCCAGCGGCCGAAATGTCGTGAACGTGATAATAAAGATGAGGACAGCAATCCGAACAATGTAAGTAAAAAAGTTAATTTTGGTTCAGTTGCCAACATCCTGAAGGGACACGGTACATAGAACAAAAATGAAGTTGGATTTGCGATCATTGGGAGTAACAACCCAAATTCGAGGAAATTTAGTAAGAATTAGTATAGCTAACAGGTTGCAGGACAATTCAATACCACCGACTCAACACCACCGACTCAGCAACACCGACTCAACACCACCGACTCAACACCGTCGATTTGAACGCCGGGACAAGTGAGGACTGAGACAATTTTTACTTTAATAAAAAAATAAATTTCTTTACGCTTTACTTTATTAAAAATAATTTAAAAAATATTCACTAATCAAGATTTTAATTCCTGATAAATTACTTTTTAGGTTATAAAAAAAAAGTTACGTTTTTTTGGTTGTTCGGCGTTCAGTCGGTGATGTTAAGTTGTCCCTTCCCTACTATTCAGGATAGGCGCAGGCATTTGGCGGGGTCATTGATTCCCTGGCTAAAGGTTGTTGCCTGAAACTATTACATACGTGAAATTACATTGATTTTAAGGAAATTCCTTTCTGAAAGTGAACATCTTTCGGGCGAGAATTCTAAAAGGCTCGATAGTCGATCAAGAAGCCATGTGTTTTTGAAAGCATTCGTGAACAGAGTCAGCCTTGCAAAAATGAAATTAATGATGTGATTTTCCTGAGCTGATTATCTTGATCTACATCGCGTTAAGTCGGGGTACGAGTCAATAAAAAGCAGCCATTTTGAGTTACAAAGAAGCCGGTGATTGGTTTTGGAGAGAGAAAGAACCCCAAACCCAAGTTAGTGAGTCGAACTGGCAGGAGAGAAATGTCACAGTCAATTCCACACGCACATGATGACTAGATGAACAAACACGGACAGGTTTCTTTCTTTCTTCCATTGCACAAATGGTAGACAATTAGAAGGTCGCCGCACTGACCAAGTCAACCAAATACTAGGATAACAGATTATATATATATATATATATATATATATATATGTGTGTGTGTGTGTGTGTGTGTGTGTGTGTGTTTAGGCAGCAATTCTTCTTTCATGCATATTTCATTGAATACGACAGACAAGGTGCTTTTATTTAGTTTTTTTTTAAAACAATTTCTCATGTGATCTAATAATTTTTTCCTTTTCGGATGATAAATGACATAAAAACTGTCCAATTGTTCTTTTTATCCGAGCGCTTTCGGCTATACATTTAACCATTTTCAAGGTTGAAATATATTAACAATTCACAAGAAACAGATTTTTTTATGTATGTATTTATATAAACTTTTCATTTTCAAAACGTGCTCAAGATATTGCGTCTATGTTCATAATTAATATAATTGAGTGTTGTTTTTTTTGTTTTTATTGATAAGACTTCCATTATTTTTAGACTTTTTTTGCATGTAAGATGATGCTATTATATTTGTGTTGTCAACAAGTAAGTTACGAATAGTGTTCGATAGGTGTCCCTGTATATTTAAATGAGATCTAATTGAGCTATTGTCAGAAAGATATAGTGTAAGTCTTCGTGTCAAATTTGTTGTAGTGTGGCCTATATAATTATACATACATGCAACAAACTATTTCTTATTTAACAGTTAAAATATTTCAACCTTGAAAATGGCTAAATGTATAGCCGAAAGCGCTCGGATAGAAAGAACATTCGGACAGTTTTTTTATATATTTTATCATCTGAAAAGAAAAAAAAAATTAGATCACATGAGAAATTGTATAAAAGAAACTAAATAAAAGCACCAGTCTGTCGTTCAATGAAATGTGCATGAAACGAGGATTGCTGCCTAAATACACACACACACACACACACATACACACACACACTCTCTCTCTCTCTCTCTCTCTCTCTCTCTCTCTCTCTCTCTCTATCTCACTCAAGCACACACACACATATATATTTAGGCAGCATATTTTCATTCAAGCATGTTTGGTCAAATAATTTAGACGTATAATATAATATGTCTAAATTATTTGACCAAACATTTATTTTAATTTTAATCTTTTCAAATTAGGGAATTAATTTTTTTTGGTGGCTGTAGAAAATTGATTAAGAAAAAATTCCTAAATTTTCTTTCAAATAATTTTTCCCAAGTAGTTTCAATCTCGTCTGAGGCCATCTTCAGGGGTCAAATTTCTATGGATATGTCATGTTATGTATTGGGAAAATAAAAATTGTTTGAAACAAATGGTGGTATCTCGTCCACCAATATACTCTCGTGCTGTAGTGACTGACTCTGCTGTTGCTGCTGTTGCTGCTGTTGCTGCTGCTCTTGCTGTTGCTGCTGCTTCTCTTGATGTTGTTGGTGGTGCTGCTTTTGTTGCTGCTGCTGCTTCTGCTTCTGTTTTTGTTGCTGCTGTTCTTGTTCATGCTGGTGATGTTGTTGTTTTTGATATTGTTGCCGCTGTCGCCCCTGCTCCGGTCGCCCCTGCTCTGGTCGCCCCTGCTCTGGTCGCTCCTGTTCTGGTCGCTCCTGATCCAGCTGCTCCTGCTCTGGTCGCTCCTGTTCCAACCGCTCCTGCTCTAGTCGCTCCTGCTCCGGCCGCTCCTGCTCTGGTCGCTCCTGCTCGGGTCGCTCCTGTTCCGGTTGCTTCTGGTGTTGCTGTGGGACAACCTGTTGGAAAGAGGATGCTACTACCTTTCGTTCTCTCCTCAAAACCTCTTTCCAGCCATCTGGCTTTTTTCTTCCACTGCTCTTGTTGTCGCTGTTGTTGGGCAAGGCTGTGGGACCCTATTCTTAGCAGTCAATCGAAAACTTATAACCTGGAAGAGATTCTCATCTTAAAGTTGTAGTTGTTATGGTCTAGAAAGATGATCATATTACATCATTCTACAAATAACCTTGTCGTCAGCGATGATAGAAAAGAAGGATATTTCATCATCCTACCCTCATCATTGTAAAAATGACCCTTTCACCATAAGAGAGTCAGTAGATCAGTGTAGACTAGGGTACCCAGAGTAGTACAGCAGACAAGTAGTAGTAGTAGTAGTACAGAAACACACGTCTTTACCAGCACTCCATGAAGATCGAAAACAGACGATTTCAAACACTATCCTCAAAAACGAAATTCTCGGAACCAAACAAAGTAAGCACTGGCTTTTAAATAAAATACACTGAGAACATTTTTACACAATTTTTTTATGTGCTATGTTCTTTCAGGACGTAGGCGATCATGGCTCTCCACCTCTTTCTATCCCTTGCAGCTCTCAGCAAGTCCCTTCCTTCTGCTTCCTCCCCCAGACCACGTTCTTTCATCCACTTGCTTAAGTCCGCCAGGTATGTCAGGCGTTGTTTTCCTTTGTCTCTCTTTCACGCTATTCGACTCGTGAGTATCAGATTCTCCAAGCCCTCCTTCCTCATGATGTGTCCCAGAAACTTCAGCCGCCTCTTCCTGATGCTAAGTATAAGCCTCCTCTTTGTTTGCATCCTCTCTAAGACCTCATCGTTGCTCACACGTTCGATCTATGATATCCTCAGCATCCTTCTGTACAACCATACCTCCGTTGCCTCGAGTCTCTTCTTCATCTTTGAAGAAATCGTCTAACTTTCGTGGAACTAGAACAGTCTACCCCAGTGAGCGAAATAAAAGGTTCAGTTCGACATTCCAACGACCTGAAGAAGGCTGGAGCGTACAACGGCCGAAACGTTGTAATAAATATGTAGAGAAAGATGAGGACAATAGTCCGAATAATATAAATAATATATATATTGACTACTAATATTATCAATATATATATATATATATATATATATATATAATGTTAATAACTATAATCGGTTGGTGTGAAAAGAACCTGATAATACAATTTGCAAATAAAAATATATTAAAACAAATAGGTATCTGGGAAAAATTTTGGAAAAATAAAGAAAGGACTTAAAACATCCGAGTAGGCCGAAAAACATCGTCCAGTGCCGTAATTTCGAGTTCAAAGAAAGAAAAAAAAACAATCGAGTAAATGTTGTTGATTCCAGGATGAAATCCGGTCTCAAATGAATGACAAACGCAGGAATGAAATATAGCAAATAAATGTATTGACGTAATAATACAATTGGTAATACGGTTAGTAGATCCAGAAATGCAGTTAGTAGCAATAATAATATATATACCGTCTGGGAAATTTAGTATCGAAGTATGACTTCCTTCTGAGTCTACGTGCTCGCAACTGTGACTCCTACAAAGCGCTTACCTCACTGTCTCACTTCCGGGTATTCACCAACAGCAGTACAAGTACGCACTGGTCAAGTCCACTTGTATAAAAAGGGGTGGACCCCTTAACAGTAAATAAGAAAAAACGTAAAGTGTTCAATACGCAAAGGAGAGCCGTGTTTAATAATTCTAGTGAACCAGGAACTACCTATTACGCTATTCACCTCAATGGATATTCAGGGTAAGAAATCCTGGCTTACTAGGATTATATATATATATATATATATATATATATATATATATATATATATATATTGATGCATGTTTCATTAAATAATATAGAAAAGTTTTGTCTATTTATTTTATGCAAATTCTTTTCATATCTTATAAGCTTAATAACATTATCATTGAAAGAGGAAAGAAAATCACCATATTGATACATATTTTTTAATCCTATCTAAGCTTTCGGCTTACATAAGCCATTATCAAAGATGACAATTACAATATATTAATCAATACATGGACAAAACAATAATGATAGCCTGTTTTTGCTTGCATGGAAGTTTATATATATATATATATATATATATATATATATATATATATATATATATATAATTTAAATAAAAACAGACCATTTTAAGGTTCCATGTAATAATTATTTCACCACAGCCCTTTTTAAAAGGACTGTGGATCATCAGATTTTACTACCAAACAAAAATGAAAAGAAAATTTTACATTTTTGACGGGCCGTATTAAACACATGTAAATTAACGAAGTGAGGAAGTGAGAGGGGGAGAGAGAAGACATGAGTGAGTTAGCAAATATTGACACATTTAAACGGTTACCTTAACGGAAGTTATATATTGAAATCGAAGGGGTAGAGAAGAAAAAACCATAGAAAGAAAAAGAGGGAAGAAGATGTCACTAATTTTCTTTGTAAAAAAATAGGCTGTTATTTTGCTTTACTTTGAAAATGTTATTTTGGGGGTTCATAAAGATTATAATGTTCGATATAAATTTGAATGTCTCTAGACTGTCTACAAATAATTTAATTTGATGTTTGTTCGTGATTTAATTTTATTTTTAAATTTTTGGGATTTTCTATGAAATAGTCGATTAGAAAAATATTCATAGAAAGTACATTAAAAGAATAAAAATTTATTTTAAAATATAAGTTTACTTTTAGTAATCGTTTTTTAATCTCTTTAAGAAATTATTTTTATTTAAATTATTTGCTCTGAATTTAAATTGAGCTCTCTGGATTGTATTCTCCTTAGGTTTACCCATACGGATTACCTAGTTTTTCAAAAACTATATATATATATATATATATATATATATATATATATTGAACTTTCCCGTCGTTTTTCCCACGTATGAGGGTCAAGCAGCCCAGTTCCTAAGAACCGACAGCCAGACACCTGCATATATGATTTGATTATCATGGTGAAGGCTTTGTGCAGAACCGACCACACTTTTTGAAGAGCCAAATCTGGTGCACATACCATCCAAGGTTCCTAAAACGACCCTCGCGTAGGTTCTTCTCCTAGACCAGTTGCCATCCAAGGCTATAGAACCCAGTCTATCCTGTGAGAAAAGGAGGATTCATACCTTTCCCAACGATATTAGCACGTAAGTCAAATTCGAACTCGGCTCTCCTATTCCTCAATCCGAGCGGCTGTGCATTACTCCAACGGACCTCCATCATTCCATATATATATATATATATATATATATATATATATATATATATATATATATATATATATATATATATATATATATATATATATATAATGTAACTGTGACTGTGTATGTGTGTTTGCATGTTAGACAGACTGTCAGATAGATAGATAGATCAACAGATTGAAATATATACATAGATATGAACAGACTGAGATAGATGATAGACACATAGAGAGATAATTATGAACAGAGATAGATAGATACATAGATAGATAGATAGGTACATAGATAGATAGATTCCAAAATTCACTTGAAAATGAAACAGGAGTAGGGTCTTTAATTTAATTCTATAATTGAACTTGAGGATTTTACTTTCTGTTTTAAAACATGGTAATTCCTGTGTAGTGATTGAACCATATTTAAAATAAGTAAATATATATATATATATATATATATATATATATATATATATATATATATATATATAGGCTATTTATCTAGAGATCTTTCATAAAGTCCAAAGAAGAATCAAAATATTATCAATTCTGATCTGGCATTTCAGCTTCGGTCACTTTCCTCATCACCGTAAGGTTGCCTCCCTCTGCCTTTTCTATAAATGATTTCATGGTAACTGTTCAGATAATCTCTTTGCTGTGGTGCTTAGACACTTCAAATTTAAGTGAAGTACTAGAATGCCGATGTGGTCTCATCAATTTGCAGCTGAGCTGGCTCGATGTAACCATAAATCTTATGCTAAAAGCTTCTTGACTTCCGGCTCCTTGCTTTCAAACCAATTTCAATGCAATGTCAATCGCTATCTACTTTTCTCCTAATTACAGAAGAGTCGCAGGAGATCCCGAAGTCGTTTTGAGGCCGTGTTTGAAACCAATGATGATTTTATTGAATAAATTTACTCTTTCATATTTCAAGGTATTTTTTGTGTAATTTTGGTAAATACATCTGTTGAAATGAGATATTAGTGTTATTTTCATTTTTGCGTAATTTAGATGACAACTTATTCTTCGCACCCTCTGTGTGTGTATATATATATATATATATATATATATATAGATAGATAGATAGATAGATAGATAGATAGATATTGATAATATTAGTGGTCAATATATATAAATACACAAAAGCAACAACTCAGGAAGGCCAGTTATTTCATCGTTCAACTGCCACACGACAAAAATTTCCAAATACATAGACCATTACATACAACCGCTAGCTAAGGAAGTAAAATCCTACATCAGAGACACAACAGATCTACTGAACAAAATTAAACACATACAAACAGTTCCAGAGAATGCTATTCTAGTGACTATGGACGTTAGGTCACTCTATTCAAACATTAAACATATCAAAGCACTTCAGGAAGCACTTACTAAAAGCAGAAAACAAGACTCCCCCCGCCCCACAGAAGTCATCATAAAACTCATGCAGCATTGAATACTTTCAACTTCAATGGAGCACACTACCTTCAAATAAGAGGTTGCGCCATGGGCACCATTGCAGCTCCATCATATGCTACAATATTCATGGGAAAATTTGAGGAAACCCATATCTATCCAATCATTGGTAGCGACTGCGTATTCTATGCAAGATATATCGATGATATATTCTTTGTATACACGGGTAGTGATGACAAACTTACCCAATTCCTTATGACCCTAAACACAGTGCACGACTCAATTAAGTTTGACTATGAAAAATCCACAACATCAGTAACATTTTTTAGACACCCGCATTTACATAGATGAAAACAGGAAACTACAAACGACGCTACACACCAAAAAATCACCGACACCCACAACTATCTACACTTTAAGTCTTCCCACCCTAAACACCTTAAAGAGAACCTTCCCTATTCACAAGCACTTAGACTCAGAAGGATATGTTCCAACAATGAAGAATTAAATAAACACATTGAAAATCTGGAGCATCAATTCACAACACGTGGCTATAAACAACACCTAATCAGGGAACAAATAAATAAAGCAATTTCCACACCTAGAGAAGACACCCTAATGTACAAGATTAAAAATAAATCTAGCCGCATCCCTCTAGTAACCACTTTCAACCCCACTATCCCAAATAATCAAACGTCGCTGGGAAATACTACATCTCAAACCAGACCTAAAAAAAACTGTTTAAGGAACCCGGCCTTCTTGCATATCGTAGACCTAAGAACCTAAAAGAAATCATAGGTAGTAACACATTTCAGGGGACCAGGTAATCCGTAATGAACTAAGAACAAAAACAACAGGATTTTCCCAACCATGTAACAACAAAAGAAGTTTATGCTGCAACCATACTAAACACGAATTCATTCACTAGCTCAATCACTAAATCTACTTTCAAAATCTACCACGATTCTAACTGTAGAAGTCATAATATAATTTACCTCCTAGAATGCGCACTATGCCAGAAACAATATGTAGGAAAATCTGAATGGCCCTTTCACTACAGAATTAATAATTATCGTAAGCGAATTAAATCGACTCCCCATGAAAAATTATTACCTGTAGAACAACATTTCCGCCTGGAAAAACATGATTTCAAAACCCATGCCAAATTCACTATAATTGAGAGAATAAAAAAGTTCAGAGCAGATAACATTGTAAAGATTTTAGAGTCCCATGAAAATAAGTGGATACAACGTCTAAAAACACAATATCCAGCCGGGCTAAACCATAAATTTAACAATATAGATAGTAGTAATATATAACTCAACAAATCAAAACCTACCGACATTTCTCACCCACACTAGAGAGACATGCTTACGAAGGTGTGGAGGCCTCACACTTATACACCCACCCACACGAATATACACACTTACACACATCATACTCACTCACTCACTCCCCAAGGAGCCAAATGATAACACACACCCACAGCAATACACACACTTACACATATCATACTCACTCACTCCCTAAGAACCAAATAACACAGACACAAACACAAAACAGAGACACATCCCCTCTCCAGGAACCAATAAAACTGTCAAACTGACCAAGGGAATTCAGAGCAGCATAAATCCATCCAGCTCTTATCTCAAATAACAACTTAAAAGAGGCTGTTTGACCAACACAAGGAATGTTAAAAGATTCATGTTAAAAAAAAAATGAAAACTACAGTCAAAAGTTCATTTTCTCCAGCAAGACATTCATTTCTGTAGTTTACTGCTACCAGCAAGCAGAAATATTTCTTCTCCTGGTGATGGCCATTTTGGCCGAAACTAGTCGAGGAATCTAAATGAAATAATAATAAAAAAAACGAAAGAATATTAATATACAACCCAGTGTGTCAAACGACTTTAATTTTTTAATATTTTTTTTATTGTTCAATATATATATATATATATATATATATATATATATATATATATATATATAAATTGAGTGTATTAGGTTCATTAACTTAAAACAACCAACAATTACTTCTAATTTAAGAACACGCAATCTTGAAATCTATTTAAAATTTCAGAATTCATACGACGCCATATTCACGTCACATTCCAAACATTTAGATTAAAAAGTAACATCATGTTCACGTGACATCGAATGCATTCAAAGGCTTAAAATAACATATTTACAATGGCGGCGCAAAACTCTCACACGATTTTAATTCTTGACAATGACTGAAATTAATAAACGGTCATGACCTGTGGACTGTTCTTTCATAATGTCAATCCGTACATACGGAAATATAATTGGAACAATTAGGATATTTTATTTAACAGAACAGTCACCCCTCATATATATATATATATATATATTAGCAGCAGAGCCCGGCGTTGCCCTGGGATGTAACAGTAAGAGATCAAGTATCGACCATCATAAAGACTGAAAAATAAAATTGACAAAGATTATTGTTTAAGGTTGACGGACACACATGTCTTAATTAGTTTTTTTTTTCTTGTAACGAATTGGTCAAACCCAAACTCTACCGAATAGAATTTTATTATAAACAATTGTCTTGTAAATGGAATTTTTAAAGCATTCTTAATGTAAAAATAAAGAAAAAAGTGTGCAAGACAATAAGAAACACTACCTGCCAAAAAATAAGTGAAGTTTTGTTAAAATCGGTTGAAAAATGTAGGAAATCGGATCCCATATATAAACGAAAACAGACACACACAAACAACCTGGGTTTTATAATAAGTATAACTCGATATGAGTTGTCCCCCTTTCATTCTGGCGACTTAATCGTGTTTTCAAATTGATTTCGTGCAAAAACAATTGTGTTTTTCCTTTTTTTTTTTGGCACTGTCAGAACCACCGCAAGGTAATTTTACGTAGTCCTGTGAAGTTTTGTTGAAATCGGTTGAAAAATATATAAACGAACGCACACACACACACACACACACACACACACACACACACACACACACACAACCTGGGTTTTATAATAAGTAGGATATATATATATATATATATATATATATATATATATGCAGATATGTAGAAAAATAGGAAAGAACGCGTTAGGTAAATAATCTGGAGTTCTTTAGTATTTTTGTTTTATTTTTAAAAAACAGTGCTCCATACAGAAGTAGAGTTTAAATTATAATTATTTAAAAAAATATGATTCCTTCGCTACATAAGAGTTCTCATGTTTCAAAAACAAGATCCGGAAACATCAATATAATTATTAAAATTAAATTGAATAAAAAGTGTCAAGCCATGTTTCATCCTCAAGCGAAAATTATGAATTCCTAAATGAAGATGAAATAAGGCTTGATATTTTAATTAGGAAGTAATATCAGATTGTAAGTAATTTTCGTTTAATCCAAATACAATTTGGTCATTTTTGATAGTTCATTGTTAGCATTAGTAATTAAACAGTGTACAATTTATAAACACCTCAGGGAAGATATCCGTATATTAGCCCCATAAATATTACATATTTACAAGCAAAATTATATTTTCTGCAAAAGTTCCCAAAACACAATATTTTTTGCATAAACTTTGGAAGGTCTGAGTAATTTCAGAGTCTGCTTCTTTCTCGTCCTACTAAGAGCAACGTATCTTCATATATATATATATATATATATATATATATATATATATATATATATATATATATATATATATATTAAGATAATCTTTCATTGTTCAATTTAGACATATTCTGTCTACTTATTTTCAATAAAGTCTTTTTATACTCACAGATAGGTTTCAGCAGTCATGCACCAAAGCAGTTTTCCTGACTTTATTTTTTAAAACATTAACTTTCAGATTGGCTGTAGCAGTTATGCACTGACGTAGAGTTCCATTTGTAAGAAATTTAACTTTCAGATAACACTAACAATTTGTCTCTAACAATAATAAATACGATACTATTCCTTTTATGATAAACAATAGCCTGATGATGACCTGAATATGTCGAAAGTACTTGGTAATAAAACAAATATGTATAAAAACAGCAATTTTCTCTCATCTTTCAGTAATGACATAAAACAAACTTATCCGCATGTATGTAAGGATCTTATCGAAAATAAGTAAACTTAATATGTCTAAACTGTACAACGAAACACATCTTAATGAAAACAAACTGCTGAAATATACGCATATATATATATGTATGTGTATGTGTGTGTGAGAGAGAGTGTGTGTGTGTACACATGTATGTATTGATGCTTGGTCAGTATCTCTATTAACACAAAGAGACTGATCGATTCACGTACCTAAAATGATTGGTAAGTCAATATCTATGAATCAAAAAGACGGGAAATAAATTTGTTCTTTCATAAATTGCATTTGATTTGTTTTCAGCTCCAGGTCTCTGCAGCAAAACATCTCCAGATGTTTTTAACAGGTATTATCTTCAGAATAATCAAATGATAGACAACCTGCTCTCGATTTTTAATCTATGCAGATCAAATACGCACCAATATAGACAGAATTTGTTCGATGTTTGCCTCTACCAAGAGTGACCAAAGCTTTTGCAATCCATGCATCGGTTATTTTTATACACATTTTCTGATGTATTACATAAATCTGGCATCTGCTGCACCATTTTAATAGATGCATATATATATATATATATATATATATATATATATATATATATATAGTTTATGCAAAACTAGGTAATCCGTATGGGTTTCTTCTTCACCCCTTACCCATCTTCATCTAGAGATAAAATACGTTAAGTTAAGCGATGTCTGGCCCACACCAAGTGAGCTTAAGGATAAAGAATTGAAATGGTACATCTAACTCACCCCTCACTTCCACACTTCGTTAATTTACATATGCTTAATACGGCCCGTCAAAAATGTGTAAATTTCTTTTCATTTTAACATTTGGAAGTAAAGTCTGATGACCCAGAGCCCTTTAAAGGGGCTGTGGTGAAATAATTTATTACATGGAACCTTAAAGTGGTCTGTTTTATTCAAATGTATATATATATATATATATATATATATATATATATATATATATATATATATATATATACACACACACACACACATACATACACACACACACTCATATATATATATATATATATATATATATATATATATATTATAGTAAAAAAGAAAGTACAGTACGATATATAATCCGGTGTTCTTATTAATATTTTTATTTTTACAAAGCAGTGCTCAATGTATATTTACAGAGCATAAATATTACAAATTAACTGATTTAAAAATATGGTTCCTTCGCTACACAGGAATTACCATGTTTCAAAAGCCGAAGCTAAAAACTTCAAATTTAATTTCATCTTCAAGCGAATTTTGGAATAACTGACATAATATATCCAGATTATTCAACCAAACATGCTTGACTTAAGATATGCCTATATATATATATATATATATTATAGTAAAATGAAAGAACAGTAAGATATATAATCCGGTGTTCTTATTGATATTTTTATTTTTACAAGAGTGCTCAAGGTAAATTTACAGAGCATAAATATTATAAATTAACTACAGAGGAATTACTATATCTCAAAAACCAAAGCTAAACTCTTCAAATTTAATTATATAATTAAATGACTGACTTGCTCTGACTGACTGACGGACTTCTGACGGACCTCACTCCAGACTTCAGACTGAACGATATTCAGTCACCCACCCCACGAGGGCATCATTTGACACAAGGCCGGTTTAACGTAGGATCTCCGAGCCTGTGGGCTCGGACAAAAATATGCCCTTTAAACCCGTATAAATGGGTTCAGGGTCGGTTTACCTCCCCAAAAAGAGACTCCACCCTTCGGCGTATCTTCGTTTGGGTTCCGCCTCGCCTGAAAACAGAGAGTTCAACCGATCAGCCGGTCGCCCGACTTCAGGCTGAACTCTCTGCTTCCTCTTGAGACGCAGTATTTATTACGTATGGAATAGTCCATTATGTTATTATGGGTAAGGTCCTATAACAGTGATAAAAGTGGTTACAGTTATATTTCAACAAACTATGGATACTATCCTTGCAGATTGGGATGATATATTAATTAAACATGTCTCTAAAGAACAATATATCGGGTATGTGAAAAAAGTTTTTGGAAAAATACGCGAATATGGATTCAAACTTGGTGAGGAAAGGTGCAAATTATTTCTTCCTAAAATCAAGTATCTAGGAAAAATGATTGACAAAAATGGTCATCAACCAGATCTGTCAAGGGAAAGTGCAATTATGCCTCCTCCAACAAATGTTACTAGGTTACAAGCATAGGTCAACTATTTGTCAATAATTGGGGCCCAAACAGGTGCTATTACCATAGGACTGCAATTAAGAGGTGGTTCCATGCTATTGAAATACTCCTGATCAGGATCCTTGCTGCTTTGAGGATGAAACAGGGCTTGATACTTTAATTCAATTTAATTTTAATAATAATGTTGAAATTTTTGGCTCCTGTTTTTGAAACATGAGAACTTTTATGTAGCGAAGGAATCATATTTTTTTTTTAAATAATTATAATTTAAGCTCTACTTCTGTATGGAGCACTGTTTTTTAAAACTAAAAATAAAAATACTAAAGAATTCCGGATTATTTACCTAACGTGTTCTTTCCTATTTTTCTATAAATTTGCACGCACGCACACACACGTATATATTTATTAAAGACATTTTTATGTTTAAGGTTCTTTAAGAAAATGCTCTGTTTATAATGAACAGTATTAAATAACATTTACTGGCCTGAATGTCCGAGACATTTTCATAAAAAAATATTCGTCCTTTGACAGGATTCGAACCTGCATCCTATACGGAACCGCCATTCACGCTGACGTGCCTTGACCGCTCGGCCACAAAGGATCGTTCGATTGGGAAGGTCGAATTTACTGCTTATAAACTTCAATCTTCCATGAATCTCGTGCATTCATAATTGCTCATGGCGTATCAAATGTAAGCAAATGACGCCATATATTAAGAAATGGACAAAGTCCGACAATTTATTTATTAAAGTCTTTAATAAATAAATTTTCGGACTTTGTCCATTTCGTATATATATATATATATATATATATATATATATATATATATTAAGACTATTCACCCCAAACCAGGCGGGAGTGCCACTAGCACGCAAGGGGTTACAGAGGATTGAGAACAAGAGTAAAGAGGCATGTTTGGGGAAAGGATACAGAGAAGGACGGGGAACAAGCTCAGACTGTCAGATGTCGATTGACATTACACTTGAATATTTGAAGATTATAGTGATCGGAGAAGCAAGTAAAGGGAAATGAGTTCCACAAATGGTAAGTGAAGGAGAAGAAGCTGTTTGAGATGAGGAGACGGTTACATTTAACCGTTTTGACAGTGTAAGGGTGGGACCGAGATGCCAGCCCGGTAGCACGTTTAAACTCATGTTGTTCAAGAACCCGCGACAGTAGCTCATCAGAATAGTTGCCATGAAAATATTTGTAGAAGAGACAGAAGGAGGCCACAGCACGTCTGTTGGAAAGCGACTGTAGACTAGATGCCTAGATCAGGACCTATCATCTTGTATATTCATCTCTGGATTTTGTCAAGGACCTTGAGACGTACAGCGAGAGAACCAGACCATATATGACAGCAAAATTCCATGCAAGGACGGATGGTTGATTTATAGATTTGAAGGATGGCACGACACAGACAGCCGGCTTTCCTTGTGATAGATGAAGCTATTAATCCAATGTCTTTATTCCACCTCATGTTAGTAGACAGCGTGAGACCAAGCAGGCGTAACGAGGAATTTTGAAATAATATAATTTGAGAACAGTAATTTTTTCATTTGAACACGAGCTATTGAAAGTTAGAAAATTGTCTCCCTTTAATTGTTTTTATCAGAAGAAGCCAATATGGTGGATCCGAAAACAATTACAGTAATGAGAACTTGGGAATCCAAAATTTCAGGATTGTGGGTTCAGATCCGGTCCGAAATGCTTTTAATTTGCTCCCGGAGTCGACCTGATTCTAAATTGTGTGATATATTAGGCTACGGCTTCTAGGAAGTAAACTTGAAAATGTGTGACACACTGACATTCGCATTTATTGTATCTTACTTATTATAAAACGCAGATTGTGTGTGTGTGTGTGTGTGTGTGTGTACGTTTATATATTGGATCGGATTTCCTACATTTTTCAACTGATTTCAACAAAACTTCACAGCACTACGTAAAATTACCTTGCGGTGGTTCTGACAGCGCCAAAAATTGGAAAAAACACAATTGTTTTTGCACGAAATCAATTCGGAAACACGATTAAGTCGCCAGAATGAAAGGGGGACAACTCATATCGAGTTATACTTATTTTGACACCCAGGTTGTTTGTGTGTGTGTTCGTTTATATATGGGATCGGATTTCCTACATTTTTCAGCCGATTTTAACAAAACTTCACTTTTTTTTTTGGCACTTTTTCTTATTGTCTTGCACACTTTTTTTCTTTATTTTTACATTCAGAATGCTTTAAAAAGACAATTGTTTATAATAAAATTCTATTCAATCGATAGACTCATAACGATTGAAAACAATGTTTTTGTTTGTGTTTGACCAATTCGTTAAAAAAAAAACAAAAAAAAACAAAACAAAACAAAACAAAAAAAACTAATTACGACATGCGTGTCCGTCAACCTTAAACAATAATTTTTGTCAATTTTATTTTTCAGTCTTTATGATGGTCGATACTTGATCTATCTCTTACTTTACATCCCCGAGTAACGCCGGGTTCTCCTGCTAGTAGATGAATAAAATTTAAATGAATGCAGCTTTTTTTTTGTCATCATTTTGATAAAATTCAGAATGAAAGTTGAAATATAGACTATTAAAATGAAATTGTTTTATTGACTGAAACATCAGCTTCAACTGAACTTGGACATTGTGAGTGACATATTATTTTACACCCTAACCCCAACCACTTCTCTTAAATATCCAAAGGAAATAAGGATGTAGGGGGAACTTTTTTGTATATTTAATAAAAGGGGTGAGTGGAATTAGAATATTCTGGGTAGATTTTTTTTCTCCAAAATCCCATCCCGCTTATTTGAAACTCAAAGGTCATTCAAATTTCTCAGTTTTGGTGAGTTTGATACATATTGGTTCCCTGCTCTATATGACCTTGTACCATGCTTAGAAAACATAATAAAATATTCCACAATCAGTATCTATCTATATTTCTGAGATGAGGTATTATATACATTATTTATATTATTCGGTCTATTACCCTGATCTTTTTCGCCATATTTATTACAACGTTTCGGCCGTTGTACGCTCCGGTCTTCTTCAGGTGGTTGGAATGTCGAACTGAACCCTTTATTTCGCTCACTGGGGTAGACTGTTCTAGTTCCACGTACCATATTTAATGGATGTCAGTTATCAGTTATTAAGTTTACGAATTTTCCAAACTTAAGTAATCAGCACATATGCTAGGCCACAAAAATCTCCTGAGCCGACCAAGCATAGAAATGAATACAATATGGGAGCCAGTAATAAGGAGTACCAGAGAAAAGCGATAATAACAACAAAAATTGCAATATGAGCTTTGATAAAAAACATGATTTGATAACAGCAAAAATTGCAATATGGGCACTGGTAAAAAAATTCGTTTTATAATACCCAGAAATTCATACACAGATGTCCTCATTGTACAGTAGATAAAGGTGTTAGTTAGATCCAGTGACAGGATCCAAAGACTGTGAGTTCAATATCCGGTTAAGGCAGTGAGGAACTTGGAGAGGGAAATTAACAGGTGATAATTGATAACTGACATCCATTAAACATGGCACGTGGAACTAGAACTGTCTTCCCCAGTGAGCGAAATAAAGGGTTCAGTTCGACATTCCAACCACCTGAAGAAGGCCAGAAAAGAGTTCCACAAGCGAGAAGTGCGATTGAAGAAACTGTTAGCATAGAACTTGCAGTCACATCTAGCCATTTCAACTGTAATGCTGACAATATAACACTGTACATATGTTCATAAAGTTAAGGTACTGTAGAGGAAAGTAATATTTATTTTGAAAATACGAAAATATGGTACAAGGCCAGAAGAAAGGGATGGGTAAAACTTCTCTTCAATCTGTTGTGTCTTAAATTTACTGACCCAAATTACCGCAGTATTCCATACACCAAAACAACACATTCTTACTACAGCCACCATAATACCCCAAAGTCTCTATGAAGTTCAAACCAATCCCCATATGTACAATTTGTCAGCGGGGTGGGGGATAAAAATAATTTTAAAAATGCTAACCATAATGAATATAGAAGAAAGTTCATCTGAACAATTAGCATGAAAGTATTTATAAAAAAAGGCACAGGGGAGCTACGTTATGGTAGTAGAAAAGTGACTGCAATTGAGATGCCAGGACAGGACTAATAACATTGCAGTTCCTTTCAAAGAATCTATAAATATAAATGCCAGACAATATGTGGCAATAATCACAACGATTACCATGAAAATATTTATAGAAAAACACAATGGGTAGATACATTACAGTATTGGGAAAGTGACTGGAACCGAGATGACAGGTCAGGACCAATAACGTTGCAGTTTCATTGAAAGAATCTCTAAATATATAGCCGGAGCACCAGACAATATGTGGCAACATTCACAACGATTACCATGAAAATATTTATAGAAAAACACAACTTTTTCCACTTTGTCATACATTTTTCCACTCTTTCATACATTTTTTGACTTTGCCATACATTTGTTCACTTCGCCATACGTTTTTTTCACTTTCCAAATACATTTTCCAACTTTGTCATACATTTTTCACTTTGTCATAGATTTTTATTTTTGCATACATTTTGTCCACTTTGCCATACATTTTGTCCATATTGCCATACATTTTGTCCACTTAGCCATACATTTTGTCCATATTGCCATACATTTTGTCCATATTGCCATACATTTTGTCCACTTTGCCACGCATTTTGTCTAGTTTGCCATACATTTTGTTCATCCTGTCATACATTTTTTTCCAATAAACAAAATAACTCACACACACAGATTTGTCTTTCATTCTGACCTGAAGGCACCTACCTGACAACTAGGGTCGGATTTAGATGAAGACAGGCCTTAGGCTATTCCATTTGTGAGACTTCTCCAAATCCTCCATTCTCACAAGTAGAAGAAAATACATTTTGAGGTCCTGGGCTTTAGCCTCCTAAGCCTACAGGCAAATTTGGCACCGCTTGGACCACAAGTCCAAAATACACGACTGCTCTGTCTTACTTTCAAAAAGAATTTACCAAGCCTCATCTTTGTTTTCTGATCTCACAATTGATTGGTAACAGGTTCAATCCAAGTTAAGTCCCTCAGAAATTGCCTCTTGCCATATATCATCATCATCATCATCATCCGTTTAAATTTTGTAATTGTAGGGGGATCTGAATTTAGAAGCCATATTGAGTCTGCTCCACAACGGTCTATCAACAGCACATTTCTCGTGTATACCTTAGTTTAAATAGAGTATATCAAAGACCGAATCATATTGCTCTCTATCTAAACTAAATATTGCTCACTTTTTGTTAAGGTATTTTACGTACCCAACACATGGACTCTCCCAGCTATAAATAGAAGCAGGTACTGCCTTTTGAAGAGGGAAGTTTCCAGCAGTCAGCTCTGACAGTCGGACCGAACATTCTTGCTGTAACATTCTTGTTTGGATATGTTTGTATTCCTGTTTCTGTTAATATATTTGTTTAACTCAATTCCTCTCTTTGTGATTTCATTTCTGGCCCTAACAAGACAACGACACTTTTTATGATGCATATATTAGATGTGGCAAATTCTGTCAAGTCTGTTGAGACCAGGGCTAGAAGAGATGCCCTAGGCTATTCCACTTGTGAACCCCACCCACAAATCACCCATTCTCATGGGTAGAGGAAAATGGAAGAGTGTTAAACAATTTGCGTAATGTCGAGGACGATGACAGGTGTTTAAAATTACTGGAGGGTTAATTAGAGTCTACAATACATTATAACAGCGTGTGTAAGAAAGGCCTATGACACTGTCAAAATTATTATACACCTTGGCTGGAGGCCCCCTAGATTTTGAAGTAAATCCGGCACTGCTGACAACCTAATGAAAGGACGCTGTTATTAAAAAGCTTTCCCACTTTGTTCAGATTCTAGATCCAAATAACATGCATATATATATATATATATATATATATATATATGCACATTTCATTGAATACTATAGACAAGGTGCTTTTATTTAGTCTTTTATACAATTTCTCATGCAATCTAATAATTTTTTTTTCTTTTCATATGATAAATTATATAAAAACTTCTTTGTTCTTTTCATCTGAGCGTTTTTGGCTATACATTTAGCCATTTTCAAGGATTAAATATTTTAACTGTTCAATAAGAAATAGTTTACTGCATGTATATATATATATATATATATATATATATATATATATATACATGCAGTAAACTATTTTTATTGAACAGTTAAAATATATATATATATATATATATATATATATATATATATATAATGTTTTCATTTTTCAAGATATTTATCAAGATATTTAACAGTTAAAATATTTACTCATTGAAAATGGCTAAATGTATAGCCGAAAGCGCTCGAATAAAAAAGAACATTCGGACAGTTTTTATGTAATTTATCACCTCAAAGGAAAAAAAATATTAGAACGCATGAGAAATTGTATAAAAAATTTAATCAAAGCACGTTGTCTGTAGTATTCAATGAAATGTGCATGAAAGAATGATTGCTGCCTAAATACACATACACACATGCACACAAACACACACACACTCACACACACACATATATATATGTATATATATATAGTTTAAGACATTTTATGTTTATACATTCTTTTTATAGATACAAATATTTAAGTAAATGCTCTGTTTATAATAAACAGTATTAATAACATTTACCAGCCTATATGTCCGAGAAATTTTCATAGAAAATATTCTTCCTCCAACAGGAACCGAACCTGTATCCTATACGGAACTGTCATATAGCCTGATGTGCCTTAACTTATTGAGCCACAGAGGATCGTCCGATTAGCAAGAAGATGCAATATTGTTGTTTAAAAGCAGTAAAATCGAACGAACCTCTGTGGCTTAATCAGTTAAGGCAACTAGCTTGGGATGAAATGCTTAAAAAAAATTAACTTTGAGCTTTGAATCTGAGTATAATTTGGCATTTCTCCCATGAAACTCAGTATTTTTAAAAAAACAACTGTAATAAATGGTTCAATCACCATATATGCCTGACTAATTGTGAAACCATGAAACTTTAAGTTGCACTACAAACATAGCTATATGCGTATTTATTAATATATATAAACACACACACACACATATATATATACATATATATATATATATATATATTGCACAACAATATTGCAATATATATATATATATATATATATATATATATATATATATATTACAATGAATCATTTATGAAAAAGTAGATTAGTAAAGATAATGATATAAAATGGCGAAAATGAAAATTACGTTAGTCTTATTCAATCCCAGTGTACTGACTCTTTGTACTGGAACTAGATATTTTAGATTTTGCCTTGACAGCAGTTGAAAAATTGATACAGACTTTATCCATTTCGATGCTTCAGTCAGACAAGACACTCAGATCAGTGACAAGGGGAGGGTTGAAGGTATAAGCCTTAAAGGGAAGAGGTTTTATAAAATTAACTCGGATATTGACCTTGTGACATTAAATTGGGGTTGTGTGAAGAAATAAATGTGAAATGAAAATAAAACTAAATAAAATACAAAACTAAAATTAAATAACATATATATATATATATATATATATACACAGAGTGGACCAAAAGTAGGTGGACAGTAGGTGAAATAAGTTAGTGTATTGGTAATATCATTACAATGGTGTTCATTATAACTATGCTATTTGTGCTGTATTATTGATAATTTTATAACTAAATTTATCTAAATGTTTTTTCAGATAATTGTATTAGTAAATATAATTGTATATGTAACCTCAAACAAATTTTATCATTTGCTGTCCACCTACTTTTGCACCACTCTGTATATATTTCAAACCTGTTTGGTTGAATAACATCGACAAGTACTGTCTATCCAATTTTTTATTAACTTCTAAAAATTTCCGAATTAGTTGTTTTATGTAATCAGTAGATTTACCAAAGTTCATATTTTTATTTTATTTTTTTTCAAAGTACTTTTGAATGTTGCTACATTTGTTCTCAAGTATTATGTTTTGTATATATTTAAGTGTTTCTGGTTAATTCTGGAATTCTCACCTTTGCTGGAACAAATTTCAAGTCACTCAAGGTGACGTCATTTAAATGGTCAAAGTGGAATTTTTATGTATATTTTTTTATATGCTTTTCAATATACGACACCCTAACTTGTGAATGCTGGAATCAACCAGAAACTGTTACGTAAACTGTCATGTAGGACATAAATGAATGGAATCGTCTGTTTATGTAAATAAGCAGAGTTAGGCGGAGTTGAGCAGAGTTAGCAATAGGTAATCTTGTTTGTCGACTGTCTGCCTCCGAGCAAAGAGGGACCCAGATGAGGCCATGCCGAAAGGTAGTGTGTCATCTGGGGAGGTAGACAAACCTAACCGCATTATATTGGAATCTACGGGGAATTTTTGCCCGGGCCTACGGACTCGGAAAAAAACACGTTAAACCGGCCTTGTGGAGAGCTCGGGTAAATACCAGGTCAGCATTAGGTCCTAACCGCGTGCAAAGCTCTTAGTGCTTGCCGAACTCTCTACCCGAAGGCAGAGAGGAACGTAGATGAGGCTATGCCGAAGGGTAGAGTTTCGTTTGGGTGGCGGGTAGACAAAACCGACCCCCTTATTACGGAGTCTACGGGGAATATTTGCCCGGGCCTACGGGCTCGGAAAAACCTACGTTAAACCAGCCTTGTGCTACATCCCGTTCTGTGGGGAGCTCAGGTAAATACCGGGTCAGCATTAGGTCTTAACCCCGTACTGATCTCTTAGTGGTTGCCCAACTCTCTGCCCGAACCACTGTGGGGAGCTCGGGTAAATTGCTAATGGTACTTTCGTGTAGTAAACCTTCTATTTCATTACTTACCTACGAGTTTGTCTTCCTTATTTATTTCCCTCTGTTATCTTGAAAACACGAAATACAACACAGTCAGAAGCAGCAACCAGAAAACTACCAACCTGGTACCGTCATAATGGAAAGTCACAGCCACAGAAGAAAGAACCGGTAAACCATATTCTAAACAGAGAACAAGGATAATCATCTGCTGTTATTCAATAGACATGGAAGGAGTGCAGCCTGAACGATAAGTGGGCCTATCTACTTCTATTAACCTGATTGCAGTACAGAAGGCTAGGCAATTTTATCGAGGCGTCAACTTTAGGAAGGATGAAAAATATACCTGTCCTTATGCACACCTGTGCAACAAACGTCAATCTTTTCCTCCGTCCAGATAGGGCTGTAAGAAAATCCTCCTGCAGTATCCAGTTGTTTCACATCCTTGTGCCACATCCTGCTCTGTGGATAGCTCGGATAAATACTAAGTTAGCATTAGGTCAATTGCTAAGTGTACTTTCGTGTAGTGAACATTCTATTTTATTACTTACCTACAGGCTTTTCTACCTTATTTATTTCCCTCTGTTATCTTGAAAACACGAGATACTACATAAACATACACAAAAAACTTATCGGCCTGACCAACTTCCCTTAAATTTGAACAAGTGCCCTGAGAGAGAGAGAGAGAGAGAGAGAGAAAGAGAGAGAGAGAGAGAGAAAGAAAGAAACAGGCAGGCAGAAAAAAAGCTGTCAGAAGATAATAAATGACTAACTAATCTAAAGAAAAACTCATGGATATATCTAATCTATTTATGACAATCTTCTGTGAATGCATTCTAAAAACAACTCATTATTTTTCATTATGTCTCCCTGTGCCATGTTGTTTCTCAATAGAACCCAGCAAACCATGACATGGCATCAAAAGTGGGATGGCCTATGATCAAAATCACAAGTCATATAACCCAATGGGGTCACCTGGATTACTAGGCAGAGTGTACATCTTTTACAAGATTGCCTGAGAAAGCTCAACCCTTTCAGGCTGGTTTTGTATTCAGTATTTTTCTTCTCCTAGACTAGTTGCCCTATCAAATCTAAAGAGCACAGTTTGCCATATTTTTTAAAGGTTTTGAATTCAGGGTTTTCCTTCTCCTATACTGGTTGCCCTATCAAATCTAAAGAGCGCAGTTTGCCATATTTTAATGGTTTTGAATTCAGTATTTTCCTTCTTCTAGACTGGTTGCCCTATCAAATCTAAAGAGCGCAGTTTGCCATATTTTTTAATGGTTTTGTATTCAGGGTTTTCCTTCTCCTAGACTGGTTGCCCTATCAAATCTAAAGAGCACAGTTTGCCATATTTTTTAATGGTTTTGAATTCAGTATTTTCCTTCTCCTAGACTGGTTGCTCTATCAAATCTAAGGAGAAGCATTTACAATACTGCAGGTTTTGATGTGAATAAATTTTGATGAACACTTGAATCTGATTTTCATTATGGAGAATGTTCTCCATCAATGCTATTATAATAAAATGAGCAACGATACATTTTTATAGCAAAATGATTAATCAACGCAACACTAAAAAAATATAAAAATACATTCTTATACTAAAATTACCAACAATAGATTTTATGATCTATAAACTATATATCTAAAAAAAACATACCTTTACCCTGAAAGTATAAAATTATGTAAAAATATTTGTAGTTGAAAGTATAAAATTACATACAAAATATTTTGATATTAAATAGCCCATAGAGACAAAATCAACCAAAATTAACCAATGACCTATATAATTGTTGAAACTTGGATAAGCATGGAATAATAATAATACAACACAAAATGTACGTAAACAAAATGTATCGAAACAAAGAAAAGGTACATAATATTTACAGTTAGTTTTGGTATATTCTTGGGAAGGCTGTTCCTGCAGAATGCGTTGACTAAATCGCAGTCGGGCAGAGTCTCTCGATTCGATCTCTTCTTACTTTCTCCCGTCTTCCGGTACCAACCCATATTTATATGGTCGGTACTCCACTTATGTAAATTAGGTGTATCGTACCACAACAATAATATATATATAAAAGACATACCTTTACTCTGAAAGTATAACATTATCTAAAAATATCTGTAGTTGAAAGCATAAAATTACGTACAAAATATTTAGATTTCGTTATTAAATAACCCATATAGGTTGATACATCATTAAAAACTCGACCGACAATCAATTTTCTTACTTATTAATCTTCAAATTTTTTACAGATCTCGTTTTTTAACATTATTAAAACAAGCTTTTCAGTTATTCTTATGTTGCCAATATACAGTGTTTCTTTTTCAAATGTTGTTTGGTCTCTGTTCAACACTTTCACAATTTCCAAAATTATCTTTCTGCCACTCAATAACTTCACAATAACTGGCTTCTCTTTTGACCCATAGCAATTTTTATATACCTAGAATTAAAGTACATATTAATGACGATATCATTATACCAGGCATAACATCAAAATTGTCCAAATCGTGTAACAGCATGGGATAATTGTCAATCCTACAAAATATTTCATATTTGAAAAAAAACCCACAAAATTAATTGAGTTTCTTTTTTCCAAGTTTTCAGATAAGACATTTAGCAATGTTAAAATCATTTTGTCTCAGCCCCACTATGTATTCATTGTGAGCATTGGTGAGAGGAAAAAGATCATTCAGGCCTTCATTAATGGTATCAACATTCATACTCTGGCTTTCATCTTCAAAGCCTATTCAAGAACCATCAAGAGAATGGTGAATAAGTTTAACAAAAGAGCAAAAAGTAGTGAGGAAAACTAGATTAGGAGGTCACAACAGCAAGAGGGATCATCATTTCAACCTAGAGCTAAAGAGATCATTTAGAAAAGAGCCAACTCAATCCATAAGATGTTAGGCATGTGAGAGAAGAGTGACATCCAAAAAGCAGTGAAAAAAAACAAAACTTTAAAATAAAATTGTAAGTGAAACCTGTGAGGCACCTTGTTACTCCAGGATAGAAAGTTAGAAGGTTAGAGAGGGAAAAGATCATCTTGAATAAATTGGAAAATGATCCTGGAATAATAAATATATATTTGAATATTATTTCAATACTTCATGAGCTTCTGATCCTCAGCTATGATTAATTAATGATGAACATGTAATTTTCCTTTATGATCGATTTCATCATAATACTTCTGTTAAGATGTTATACCGGAACGTACCTATTTCTATTGTAAATAGACTCTCCCACAGATAATAAGTAGTAGTAGTAGCAGTTGCCGGGGAAGCAGAGTGAGTTGTGTGAGTCAGTCGATGTCGGACATTGAAGTATCAACCATCACAACTAGATTGCTGCGTCATTAATTCTTATTTCAAGTTCCTAACGTTTTGTACGTCGAACCTAATTTAGGACCAACTTATTGAAATACAAGCCTCCACTGTGAAAACTACTTTACAACAGAAATATATATTATTATTATTATTATTATTATGTTTCATTAACCTCCCTCCCTCACCATAAATAAATGGACTAAACCACTAACATTACAGTACAAAATATATATTATTATTATTATTATTATGTTTCATAAGCTTAGAGAGTAATTATACATTCTTATTGCTCAAAGTAGAGTCTGATAGAGTTATAAAAACTTTGGCAAATTCCAGTAAGATATTTTAATCATTTCTAAGATACAGTGATTCAAATCTTAATCTAACAAGTTTTCAGATAAGACATTTAGCCATCTTGACACTATTTGTCATAAGAATCAATGAAAAACCCATCAAGTTATTCACCTAGAAAGAGAACAGGTTAAAATCATTTTGTGTCAGCTCCACAATGTCTTCCCAACTGATCATTGGTGAGAGGAAAAAGATCACTCAGGCCTTCAGTAATGGTACCAACATTCATACTCTGTCTCCCATCTTCAAAGTCCATTCAAGGACTATCAAGAGAATGGTGAATAAGTTTTAAAAAAGAGGGAACACTAGAGAGGAAAACTGGATCAGAAAGTCACAACAGAAAGAGGGGGTCATCATTTTAACTTAGAGCTAAATACATTCTTATTGTTCAAAGTAGAATCCAATAAATAAAAAAATAAAATATAACAAAAACTTTTATATACCTTCTCTTTTATATACCTAAAATTAAAGTGCATATCAATGACTCTATCATTACACTGGGCATAACAGCAAAATTGTCCAAATTGTGTACCAGCATGGGATAATTGTCTATCCCACAAAATGTTCAATATCTAAAAAACCCACTAAAGTAATAGAGTTTCTTTTTTCCAGGTGTTTAGATAAGACATTTAGCCATCTTGACACCACTTGTCATAAGAATCACTGAAAAATCTTGGAGTATTCCGGTAAGATATATTTAATCATTTCTAATGGTTCAAAGCTTAATTTAACAATTGGAAAATTTTGCTGTTTTTGGTGTAATATCGTAAAATTGTATATATATATATATATATATATATATAGTTAGTTAGTTAGTTATTTAGTTTATGCAAAACAGGGTAATCCATATGGGTAGACCCAAGGAGGATGATATCCAGAGAGCTCAATGTAAATTCAGGGCGAATATGTTTGAAAAAGCAGACCACTTTAAGGTTCCATGTAATAAGTTTTCACCACAAACAAATATATATATATATATATATATATATATATATATATATATAATCATTTTAGGATATATTCATTTTAGGATTTTTTACCAAAAACATTTCAAAATCACTACACAATTGAAATCATGTTTCAATGCATATCAATGCATCTCATCAGGTGATTGCAAATTACTGGCTATTAATTTATAATTGCCTGATGAGATGCATTGAAACACAACTGCAACGGTGTAGTGCTTTTGATATGTTTTTGGTGTAATATCTTAAAATAAATAATATTGCTCTTAGTTTTGAACACTGAAATTGTACCCTATTCGTTCTCATCTTACCTGGATATATATTATGTAAAATATTTCCATACTGCTGAAAAAATAACATAACAGGCATTCTCCATTACAATAAACATTAGATCCAAACTTGAACTGAAGATATAATTATTCATTGAAATGAAAATTATAATAAATTTGTTGCCTGAACATATGTTATAAATTGTAGGTGAAACACCATTATAATAACAGAGAAACATTTTATTCATTAAAAATAAACACAAAATACATTTCCATGAATAGATCGATATTATATTAGATAAACCCATAATTACAGGACTGAAAGAGTAATTAAATATATATATATATATCATTTATGGAGTTCACTGCTAGTAACAAGCAGAATATATATATATATATATATATAAATAAAAGGCAGGATGTGTGTGTGTGTGTGTGTGTATGTGTGTGTGTGTAACGAATGCACAGCTGCAATTTTCAATGGATTTGCACCAAAATTTACATGCACATGCTCCAAGTTAGCGGGAAGGCTAAGACCGACTTTGGATTTCCCAACTCCCATCAAAAGTGGAAATAATCGATTTTTTCATGCTTCCACGGCATTTTTCATGTAGTTTGCAGCCATTTTGTACCTGCCAGTGTGAAAGCCAATAGCTGGCTGCCACGAACAGGCAGGAGGATTCTATTGGCCAGCGTGAGAGCCAACAGCTGACTGGCACGAATGTTAACTAGCATGCTAGCATGCAAAAAAATCAATAGCTGTATTCGTCACAAGTGGAAAAAATTTAAATCTGCATGGCACTTTACTCCAATTGGCTCATTCGCTTGCTTAAACTTAACATTGATTCTGATTTCACAGAACTAGGTTGGGTGTGAAAAAGTATTTGTTGTTAAAATTCTTTTTTCATTTGGTTTTTCCAGTTACGAGTCCTTTTTTAAAGCTGATCGTTTTGTGTTTATTTTGTTTAGTTCTTTTTTCGTAACAGATTGAATGTTTAGTATAGAGCTTAGAAAAAATTCGCAGTGTGAGATAGGCAAGAAGTAAGGCATGTAGCAACATCAGCATGGCAAAGGGCACTCCTTTAAAGGCAAGGAAGGGCAAAAATTTTTAAGTCAAATGAAAGCGATTGCTGTATGAGCCGAACAATTTTTGAATCAAGCATGGGCAATGACAGGCCATGCTGCTAGTATATATATATTATAATTGTTTTTTTAAAAATATATAATCATCACAACACCAAAATTCCCATGTTTCAAACATGAAACTTCAATTCAAATTCAATCATAAAATTTAAACTTAAAATACAAAGTTCCGTTTCATTATCAGGCGATGCTAAGAATAACTTTTTAGAAATTGATTTACTTAATTTAGAAGTCCAGGAAAATCAAGAGCTGTTTTTTTTAAAAATAAAGATAAATGCTAAGAACTCTGAATTATAAAACACATTGTTCTTTTCTATTATTATATATACTACAGTATTACATATGACAATTTTTATTTTTCATTTTATAATTTAAAATTAATGTTTTTAATTTAATACAGTGTAACCCGGATATAAGAGAATTGTCGGGACCGGAGAAGAAGTCTCTTATATCCGAGTTTCTCTTATATCTGGGTTTGGTCTATTTTATATACATTAACACAGGCTCTAATTTGGGACCAGAGAAAATCTCTCTTATATCCGGGTTTGTTTTTTATATCGGGTTTGGTCTATTTATATATACATTAACACAGGCTCTAATTTGGGACCAGAGAAAATCTCTTATATCCGGGTTTCTTTTATATCCGGGTTTGGTCTATTTTATATACATTAACACAGGCTCTAATTTGGGACCAGAGAAAATCTCTCTTATATCCGGGTTTCTTTTATATCCGGGTTTGGTCTATTTTATATACATTAACACAGGCTCTAATTTGGGACCAGAGAAAATCTCTCTTATATCCGGGTTTCTTTTATATCCGGGTTTGGTCTATTTTATATACATTAACACAGGCTCTAATTTTGGGTTTCTTTTTTATACCAGAGAAAATCTCTCTTATATCCGGGTTTTTTATATCCGGGTTTGGTCTATTTTATATACATTAACACAGGCTCTAATTTGGGACCAGAGAAAATCTCTCTTATATCCGGGTTTCTTTTATATCCGGGTTTGGTCTATTTTATATACATTAACATAGGCTCTAATTTGGGACCAGAGAAAATCTCTCTTATATCCGGGTTTCATTTTATATCCGGGTTTGGTCTATTTTATATACATTAACACAGGCTCTAATTTGGGACCAGAAAAAATCTCTCTTATATCCGGGTTTCTCTTATATCTGGGTCTCTTATATCCAGGTTACACTGTACCTACAAAAACAAAACTACTCTCTTTAACTGTCAGAAAGAACCATTTTTGTCTTCCATCGACATAGCTAATGCTAACCTTCAGAAGAGTGAATAATTGCACCTTTTCAGGTTAACATTTCAGTGTTATACTATATATATATATATATATATATATATATATATATACAACAGTATTACATATGAAAATTTTTATTGCTTTTTTATTTTAACATTGAGGTCCATCTTGTACAAGGTTCAGGAGCAACTCGAGGTCAAGGGGCGCAGGGTAAGGGGCACAGTTTATGTAGTTAGGTGTGGGGAGTTATGAGTTTACCCAAGACTTGAATATGTTAGAATTGTGATGAGCGGGAAACCATTCTCTTGAAAGTTGGTGCCACAGAGCAGTGGTTTGTGATAAGAAGCTGCTTGATTGGAACTTACTGCTCAGTGATGGAACACGGAGAGAATGTGGGTGGTTTTCTATAATGTCAGTGGCATGGCGGGTCCTAGCCATGAAGGCTAGAAGTGGTAGAAATAAGAAATGTAGTTCATCCGAGCACTTTCCATGGAAATATCGGTAGAGCAGTGAGGGCCTTGCTATATTTTGGTTTGGCTTGGTTTGGTTTGTCTTGTTTTATGGCATATCAACCTCAGTGGGTTATTTAATGCCAACAAGATCTTTATTGCTGGTAATATATTTTTCTTCAAAAATGTATTGCTGGCAATAATGTATTGCTCATAATAATTATTTACAAAAGTGTATTGCTGGTAATAGCTTTTCCTTCAAAACTGTATTCTTGAAACCTATTGTTACACTTTCATAGTGTTTTGACCCCAGTTTGGGGGTTAACTATTACTCATAGCTGGGACCCTATTATGGGACCACATTTCTGTTGCTTCAAGTCTCTTCTTCATCTTTGAGGAGATTCTCCAGCATTCACTGTCATACAGGAAGACAGATATCACGTAACAATCCAGTACTCCTTTCTTAGTTTCTAACAAAATTTTTCTATCAATTGTGGGTTGAAAATAATTTTTCACCCACAGGGGCCTGGAGAAGATTTTGGACTCTATCAAGACTGGAAAGTTAGGACAAGTAAGTGCCTGCTCAAATACGACAGTAGTATACCTGATCCGGCTCTTTTTAAAGGTAGAAGATAACATGAGGAGTGTGGTGCTTGCAGGAGCAGTACATTTTTCTTGCATTTTCAGTGATGGATCATATCCATGAGTTCCACTTGATGTCTGGGTTGAGTTTAAGGCCCAATAGATGCTCTAGACATGGTGCTTCCCACCAATTCATTGTGACTGGTGGTAGTATACACTTAAGCAGATTATTTATGTAAAGTAAAATGAGGGTTGGTCTGAGAAGTGACCACTTGGGTTTGTCTGCATTGATTTCTAAGGCCCTACTTGTTAGGAAGGACTTTATTAGTGAGAAGACTCTTCCAGTGATTGCATAGCTAGAGAGATTGAGTAGCAATCTTTTTTGCCACATATTGTCAAAGGCCTTTGAAATATCTAATGCTATGGTCCTTGAGGTGTATTTGTTGTTTTGTGCCTCACTGATTCTGTGAGTAATGGTAGTTAAAACATCAGCAGTGGATCAGGCTGATTGAAACCTGTACTGCTCGTCACTCAAGAGGTTGTTCTTATTAAAGTGCTCAACAAACTTCTTGTTGATTATAGCCTGAAAAACCTTCCTAATGACACTGAGGAGACTGATAGGTCTATACTCCACCTATTGATAAGAGTTTGTTTCAGGATCAGATCCTTGTATTGTCAGGTGAATGAAGTCATCCCAGTAAAACATTTACCTACAGCAGTTTTAGTTGAATGAAGTCAACCCAGGAAAACATTTACCTCCATCAGTTTTAGGTGAATAAAGTCAACCCAGGAAAACATTTTCCTCCAGCAGTTTTAAGTGTATGAAGTCAACCCAGTAAAACATTTACCTCCGGCAGTTTTAGATGAATGTTTCTATTTCTTAATACTCTGCTTAGCTTTTGCAATGCCTCTTTGGCCATCCCAATATATCTTTGGATTTCGGTGTCACACTGTTCCATTCTCTGTTAAAACACTTCCCAAATATTTAAATTTCTGTACTAGTGTGATTTCAGTAACCTTGATTTGTAATTTGTATGTTTGATTCATCCTTTTGCTGAAAACCATGCGTTCTGTCTTCTTGTAGTTTATACTTAGTCCTTTCTTCTTGCTTTCCTTCACTACTATCTGAAGGAGCTTTTGTAGTTTCTCTTTCATGTCTACTATCAATACTGAGTTATCTGCAATCATTCATCTAAATATTAAAAACAATATGGCCTCAGTACTCCATATGCTTGTATCAGGAAGGAATTTTGTTTTATTTTTTGTTCTTGGAGAACTCAATTGAGGTCTTCTTCTCCAAACAAAAATAAGAATTCAAAAAATAAAATTATAATTTGTTCTGTCAATGAAGGCACATTTATGATCAGAAAATAACCTTCCAAGTTGATTTCTAAATTAGGTTTATTAAATATTAACGACAGTAATTGGCAGGTCTATAAAATGATTTTTCTTTAGCTGGCTATGAACATGTTCATGTAAAAGTAATCCAAAATGAATGTGATATCTTATGAGACTTTTGTTTTTCAGACATGAGTGAACATAATAAGATAGATTTCATAATATCATAGGTAGGACTAACAAAATAAATGAATATTGAGGAATTCATTGCAAACTGTTTTACTATAGGAATGCATTGCAAATTATTTACTAGCCATTTATGTAAGCTGTCTTATCACTGATAGGATTTATTAAACAAATCCATCCAAACTTTCATTCCCTCTAATGATTGCATATATAGTGAAATAGAAAATACTAAAAGCATAGATAGAAATTCATTGCAAATGATTTTACTATAGGAATGCATTGCAAATTATTTACTAGCCATTTATGTAAGCTGTCTTTATCACTGATAGGATTTATTAAACAAATCCATCCAAACTTTCATTCCCTCTAATGATTACATATATAGTGACATAGCAAATACTAAAAGCATAGATAGAAATTCATTGCAAATGATTTTACTATAGGAATGCATTGCAAATTATTTACTAGCCATTTATGTAAGCTGTCTTTATCACTGATAGGATTTATTAAACAAATCCATCCAAATTTTCATTCCCTCTAGTGATTACATATCTCGGTGACATAGCAAATACTAAAAGCATAGATAGAAATTCATTGCAAATGATTTTACTATAGGAATGCATTGCAAATTATTTACTAGCCATTTATGTAAGCTGTCTTTATCACTGATAGGATTTATTAAACAAATCCATCCAAACTTTCATTCCCTCTAGTGATTACATATCTAGGTGACATAGCAAATACTAAAAGCATAGATAGAAATTCATTGCAAATGATTTTACTATAGGAATGCATTGCAAATTATTTACTAGCCATTTATGTAAGCTGTCTTTATCACTGATAGGATTTATTAAACAAATCCATCCAAACTTTCATTCCCTCTAGTGATTACATATATATCAACATAGCAAATACTAAAAGCATAGATAGAAATTCATTGCAAATGATTTTACTATAGGAATGCATTGCAAATTATTTACTAACCATTTATGTAAGCTGTCTTTATCACTGATAGGATTTATTAAACAAATCCATCCAAACTTTCATTCCCTCTAGTGATTACATATCTAGGTGACATAGCAAATACTAAAAGCATAGATAGAAATTCATTGCAAATGATTTTACTATAGGAATGCATTGCAAATTATTTACTAGCCATTTATGTAAGCTATCTTATCACTGATAGGATGGAAAGGAAAAATAAGACATAGCATTTGAACAGGGAATTCTTAGCAAATATATTGATAAGACATTTTACAAAAGGAAAAATGAGAAATGAAATGTTCAGTGTCTGTAGTTGAGGTACTCATATTTTTGAGGGAGCAAAACGAATACGTCTTGAAAAGTCACCAAAAAAGAGATGGATTCTTTCAAATCTTGCACTACCTGTAATAATTGCCAGAGGACAGTAATTCAAAATCTCACCACCTGTGATTGTCACCAGGGAGCGGTAATCCAACACCCACACCATAAGCACTTGTGCAATGCTTCTGCAGAAAGAATGCAATAAACACCAAAGAGGCCACACCCTTTAAGCCACCACACCGAACATCATAGTTATTGAGAAAAGACAAGAAAATGCCTCATCATTGATTTGGATGTTCCAGATGACCATAATATCAATGTCAAAGAAACTGAGCTTGCCAGAAAGAAGGAGGCGTTCAAGCCACATTTGTCTCAGTTTTTCTTGATGGGTTGGGTTCTGTGCCACCAAACCGAAAATCTTGGATTGGAATAATATTTAGTATGACACCAGTTCCGAAGACTGTATGCCCAACCCTGCGATTATTCTGAGATAGCTGCTAATAAGAGGTGTGGAAAAAGAGAGAATATTTCCAGTTTCCAATTCCCCATTATAGACATTAGTTTATCTTTTATCTTTGACATACTAACAACTTAATACAACAGACGGAAGAACCAGAATACATGAAAGAACAAGACAATAAACATACATTCTTTTCAAGGAGAAATTATATACAAATATCTATATACCTTTCACTCGTTGTCCTAAACAGAGAAACTATAATACACATGAATGCAACAAGCACAAAATTGAGAGGTAATATTTCCCAAAGGGAAAAGGCCAGGCTATTGGTGTCTTTTATGTTCCTTGTTGGGACTCATATGGATTCCATTCATTCTTCCTACAACTGTGGGATTATGATGTCTATCTCCCTCATGGTCATATATCAAGCTAATGCCACTCGCTGGCCGTATTGTGATGCTTGTGAAATCATTTAAAGGGGAGATAATCAGCTTCTGCATAACTACAGTACACTCTATATGAGGTCATATGAACTGATGGAGAAAGCCCATATTACAAAATCATCGGTTGAAAATGAATAATAACATACAAAATAGAAGAAAATAATAAAAATAATAATATTGCATAGTCATAGATTATTTTTAGATGTGGACATGAAAAAGCTTTGGAGTAAAGGTCTGTATAAAAGGAAAATACTTTTGATACAACCTCATATATAATAATAATATTAATAAATATAGTGGAGTGATTGTCTTTTTAGAAATGCTTTAGACTGTAAAAAAAGGAAAATGAAATAATTGTCTTTTGGAGAAATAAAGTAAAGGTCTGTAAAAAAGGAAAATACTTTTGATACAACCTAATATATAATAATAATATTAATAAATATAGTGGAGTGATTGTCTTTAGATGTAGACATGAAATAAGCTTTGGAGTAAAGGTCTGTAAAAAAGGAAAATACTTTTGATACAACCTAATATATAATAATAATATTAATAAATATAGTGGAGTGATAGTCTTTAGATGTGGACATGAAATAAGCTTTGGAGTAAAGGTCTGTATAAAAGGAAAATACTTTTGATACAACCTAATATATAATAATAATATTAATAAATATAGTGGAGTGATTGTCTTTAGATGTGGACATGAAATAAGCTTTGGAGTAAAGGTCTGTATAAAAGGAAAATACTTTTGATACAACCTAATATATAATAATAATATTAATAAATATAGTGGGTGATTGTCTTTAGATGTGGACATGAAATAAGCTTTTGGAGTAAAGGTCTGTAAAAAAGGAAAATACTTTTGATACAAAAAATATAATAATAATATTAATAAAAAAAGGAAAATAGTCTTTTGATACAACCTAATATATAATAATAATATTAATAAATATAGTGGAGTGATAGTCTTTAGATGTGGACATGAAATAAGCTTTGGAGTAAAGGTCTGTATAAAAGGAAAATACTTTTGATACAACCTAATATATAATAATAATATTAATAAATATAGTGGAGTGATTGTCTTTAGATGTGGACATGAAATAAGCTTTGGAGTAAAGGTCTGTAAAAAAGGAAAATACTTTTGATACAACCTAATATATAATAATAATATTAATAAATATAGTGGAGTGATTGTCTTTAGATGTAGACATGAAATAAGCTTTGGAGTAAAGGTCTGTAAAAAAGGAAAATACTTTTGATACAACCTAATATATAATAATAATATTAATAAATATAGTGGAGTGATTGTCTTTAAATGTAGACATGAAATAAGCTTTGATTGTCTTTACTTTTGATACAACCTAATATATAATAATAATATTAATAAATATGTAGACTTTAGATGAAATAAGCTTTGGAGTAAAGGTCTGTAAAAAAGGAAAATACTTTTGATACAACCTAATATATAATAATAATATTAATAAATATGGTGGAGTGATTGTCTTTAGATGTAGACATGAAATAAGCTTTTGGAGTAAAAAAAGGTCTGATACAACCTAATATATAATAATAATATTAATAAATAAAAAAAGGAAAATACTTTTGAAAATACAACCCTAATATATAATAATAATATTAATAAATATAGTGGAGTGATTGTCTTTAGATGTGGACATGAAATAAGCTTTGGAGTAAAAGGTCTGTAAAAAGGAAAATACTTTTGATACAACCTAATATATAATAATAAATAATATGATTGTCTTTAATGAAATAATAGTAAAGGTCTGTAAAAAAAGGAAAATACTTTTTGATACAACCTAATATATAATAATAATATTAATAAATATTGTCTTTAGATGTAGACATGAAATAAGCTTTGGAGTAAAGGTCTGTAAAAAAGGAAAATACTTTTGATACAACCTAATATATAATAATAATATTAATAAATATAGTGGGAGTGATAGTCTTTAGATGTGGACATGAAATAAGTCTTTTTGGAGAAATAAAAGGTCTGTATATAAAAGGAAAATACTTTTGATACAACCTAATATATAATAATAATATTAATAAATATAGTGGAGTGATTGTCTTTAGATGTGGACATGAAATAAGCTTTGGAGTAAAGGTCTGTAAAAGGAAAAACTTTTGAACTGTCTGGAGTTGTCTTTAGAAAAAGGAAAATACTTTTGATACAACCTAATATATAATAATAATATTAATAAAATATAGTGGAGTGATTGTCTTTAGATGTAGACATGAAATAAGCTTTGGAGTAAAGGTCTGTAAAAAAGGAAAATACTTTTGATACAACCTAATATATAATAATAATATTAATAAATATAGTGGAGTGATTGTCTTTAGATGTAGACATGAAATAAGCTTTGGAGTAAAGGTCTGTAAAAAAGGAAAATACTTTTGATACAACCTAATATATAATAATAATATTAATAAATATATTAGATGTAGAATATATGGTAAAAAGGAAAATACTTTTGATACAACCTAATATATAATAATCTTTTATGGAGTGATAGACATGAAATAAGCTTTGGAGTAAAGGTCTGTAAAAAAGGAAAATACTTTTGATACAACCTAATATATAATAATAATATTAATAAATATGGTGGAGTGATTGTCTTTAGATGTAGACATGAAATAAGCTTTGGAGTAAAGGTCTGTAAAAAAGGAAAATACTTTTTGATACAACCTAATATATAATAATAATATTAATAAATATAAATTGGAAAAACTTTTGATACAACCTAATATATATAATAATTAATTTTGATTGTCTTTAGATGTAGACAACCTGTCTGTATAAAAGGAAAAACTTTTGATAAACCCTAATAATTAATAATATTAATAAATATAGTGGAGTGATTGTCTTTAGATATGAAATAAGCTTTTTGTAAAAAGAAATACTTTTGATACAACCTAATATATAATAATAATATTAATAAATATAGTGGAGTGATTGTCTTTAGATGTAGACATGAAATAAGCATTTTATATAAAGGTCTGTAAAAAGGAAAAATACTTTTGATACAACCTAATATATAATAATAATATTAATAAATATAGGTGATTGTTAGTTTAAGCTTTGGATAAAAAAACTTTTGAACTACATAATAATAATAATAAATTTGTGGGTGATTGTTTCATGGAAATAACTTAATCTTAAACAGGAAAATACTTTTTAAATTTACATGATTGTCTTTGATTTCACCTAGTAACTTAATCTTCAATTTTGTAAAGGGATAAAAAGGAAAATACTTTTGATACAACCTAATATATAATAATAATATTACCAATATATTGGAAGCATTATCTTTACAACCTGCAATTTATAGTTCAGTCTTAGATATTCTTTTTTGAGAAATATTTATTATTGTTTTGATTTTGCATTATTTTCACTAGTAACTAATTGATTTCTGCACTCATTGCCTGTACTGTCTTCAATGTTATTGATTTTCACAATGGTTTAATCTATTGATTACATCCAACCGATTTGAAGAGAGTTATCAATAAACCCAATGGCGACAAGGTTTGGCTTTTAAAAAAGAGATTTAAAGGAATGTAAAAGAATTTTAAATGAAATGGCAGCAATGGTTCTCATTTTTAGATTTCTTTCAAGTTACTCGAATTTGGGCGAAATAAGGATTTGGATAATATTTGCAATCAGATGATTAAATTATCAAAATCGATTGATTTTTTTATGTTTGAATTTCTGCAATAAATGTTGCCATTTCTGTCTGAATTTTTGGGATAAGGAACTATTATTTACACTATTTATATTTAAGCTATTGCCGTCATCTTTTTTGTTATTATCATCTGATCGACTTCTACTTGAATTTCTGGGATAAGGCATTATCATTATTTACACTATTTATATTCAGACTTTGTCTTCATATTCTTGTTATTATCACCTGACGGGCTTCTGTTTGAATTTCTGGGATCAGGATTTATCATTATTTACATTACTTATATTTGGAGTATTATCCTCATCTTTGTTGTTATTATCACCTGACGGCCTTCTGTCTGAATTTCTGAGACAAGGGTTTACTATTATTTACATTATTTATATTTGGACTATTGTCCTTATCTTTGTTGTTATTATCACCTGATAATAACCATCTGTCTGAATTTCCATAGTAAAAAATTATCATTATTTACACTATTTACATTCAGATTATTGTCCTCATCTTTCTTGTTATAATGTTTTGGCTTTCTGCCCTTTAGCATCCATTGCTGCTGGGCTCAAATAAGTGATAAACACATATACATAAAAAATATATAAATATATATATTGTTCCAGTTGCCTTGAATGGGTAGAATGGGGGAGAATCACAGAGGTTAGAATTGTACATACAGGAATTGGTGGAGACACATCCTTGGTGAACCTCTAGCCAGCATCTCTGTCAAGATCAAGAATCGGACCGGCTTTATAAAATTTGGATACCCACACTACACTTTCTTCCAGCCATGGCATTTCCTGCCACTCAGGACACCTGTGCTCCCTGTTTATTCAAAACTCAGAGCACCTGTACATCCTGTTTATTTTAGCCACTGGATGCATTTCCTGCTTATGCTATCACTAGTTCCAATTTCCACTCACACACTGATGCAGTGGAATTAAGGCCAAAGGTCTTTCCTCAACTGATATCCAGCAATCACAAGTGTATATTGACCTGGGTAACCTACAGGAAATATATATATATATATATACATTGACCACTAATATTATCTATCTATCTATCTATCTATCTATCTATCATTCGAAACCTCAATCTGTATATATAGAAAACTATATATATATAGAATCTATATCTATAGAAATCTAATTTTATCTGTAGGGCCACCTAAAAGAATTGGTTTATGCAGCAGACATTAATAATGAACAGATGATTCATCAATGGGTCATGGGTGCCTGCTAAACCATTCAACACTATGTGGGAGGATTTGAAAGGGTCTACCAATCAATGATCTGACGGGTGCATACATATGTAGAAGCAAGCGGAGGACATTTTGAACATTTGTGATGAGTTTTTCTGTTGAGGTACAATGATGGCCTTTTGGACATATTTATATGGACATTTTACCTCGTTTTAGTGACAGAAACCGGTCCCCAATTTTTGTATAAGTATTTTTGGATTGTATCTTGGATTGTATGTTTAATAGTGTCTACCGTATACTTTAAAATTAATAACTCAAAAATGAAAGATTTGCAGATATATGTTTATATGGACTTTTGTCCCTGTTTTGGTGTGAGGAACCCCCCGACCCGGCCAAAGTTTGTAAAAGTATTTTTGATACACCATATATATTATCGCAATTACGATTCCAGTGTAATAGATTACCATGGAATATTAGTGTTTGAGCCTTTTATATTATATTCTTTCTCTGTCTTGGACATTGAGTTCTACCTGGATTCGATCCTCTTGGGAATTATCTGGATTCTTCCTCTTGAAATTTTTTTCTGAAAATATACATGTATGGGTATTTATATATTTTGCATACGTATGTATATTTTCCACTAATATTATCTATATATATATATATATATATATATATATATATATATATTGATCGCCTTCTGTCTGAATTTCTGATATATATATAGATAGATAGATAGATAGATAGATATATTTTATATACATATACACACACACATATATATATATTGTTTGACCATTAATATTATTATCTATCTATCTATCTATCTATCTATCTATCTATCTATATATATATATATATAGTTTGACCACTAATATTATCTATCTATCTATCTATCTATCTATCTATCTATCTATATATATATATATATATATACAGAATCTATATCTATAGAGACCTAACTGGAGACCTCAATATATATATATATATATATATATATATATATAATTGGAACCTCAATCTCTGTGCTTCATTTTTGTCAGCTGCTTAGTATTAATAAATGGTTTTCATACTGATTTCATTGGTACCCTTTTGTTTGACTTTGTTTGATTGACTAACTTATCTACTCTACTATATATATATATATATATGTCTATATATATATGAAGAAATATAATCTTAAGGTGTGCTATATTTATGGGATAAAGTGCTCCATATCAGAGATAGAGAATATGTAAATATAAATGTAAAAGTGAACATTGAAGTAAAAACTCAAGTGACAGGCTGTTTCATGCTAGCCGCAATTGTCAGGCGTGACAATTGTGGCCTGACAATTGCGTCTAGCATGAAACAGCCCATCACCTCTGTGTGTTTACTTCAATGTTCCCTTTCATATATATATATATATATATATATATATATATATATATATATATATATATATATATATGATGGATATAGGGACATAACTAGATGACTTCACTTAACAATTACCATTCCGAAATACTTTTTAATATGAGAACAGTCTTTCTAACAATATTTGGAGTTTGTTTTCATGCCTCCATTTCATGTTTTAGTATCAACTGGTGTCAATTTTTCGTGACTTAACAGCTAAACAATCTTTTGAAAGATAACTGCCATTTTCTTTTTCCCCCTTTAATCACTAAATCAATACGGCAATGCTCAATGTCGTATTTTCATGATAATTTTTATTTGTATCTTGGGATTTCTCAAACATTTTCAAAGGCTTTGATATATACCATGTATATAAGCTGATATATTTGGTATAGCTGAAAATGTAGGTATATCGCAGCACCCCCCATATATATATATATATATATATATATATATATATATATATATATTGTTTCAGCTTAATATAAATTAATAAACCTAGAATGAAATTATGCAGCTTCAGTTACAACTGAATAGTGAGTTTGGTCCTCACTGGGTGCCCCATACTTTTGGCCTTGTGCCACATCTAAGTTATGCTTAGTAAATTATATGGGCACCTTGAATTGGTGTAATGGTTAACAAGCTTGTCTCACTACATCAATTACGACTGAATAGTGAGTTTAATCCTCACTGGGTACCCTATACTTTAGGCTTTGAGCCACATCTCATCTACGCTTAGAAAATCATTTGGGACACTTCGATGTGGGGTAATGGTTAACAAGCTTGTCATGCTAGATCAATTACAACTGAACACTGAGTTTGATTGTCACTGGGTGCCCCATACTTTTGGCCTTGTGCCACATCTAAGCTACACTTAGAAAATTATGTAGGCACCTCAACGTAGTGTAATGGTTAACAAGCTTGTCTTTCTAGATCAATTACGACTGAATAGTGAGTCCAATCCTCACTTGGTGCCCCATACCTTTGGCCTTGTGCCACATCTAATATACGCTTAGAAAATTATTTGGGGCACCTTGACGTGGTAAAATGGTTATCAAGCTTGTCTCACTAGATCAGTTACAACTGAATAGTAAGTTCAATTGTCACTGGGTGCTCCATACTTTCAGCCTCATGCCACACTTAAGCTATGGTTAGAAAATCACCATGATATCACTTTGTACAGATTCAAAATTCAGCTCTGTAAAAAAAGACAAGGGCATAGACAACAAGGCTAAAAGTATGGGGCACCCAGTGAGGATCAAACTCACTATTCAGTTGTAATTAATGCTGCATAATTTCATTGTAGGTTCATTCAGTTATATTAAGTTAAAAACAATACATATATATATATATATATATATATATATATATATATATATATATATATATATATATGAGGGAGGGGATGTTGTGATATACCTACATTTTCTGTGATACAAATATATCAGATTATATAAATGGATATATCAAAGGCTTTGGAAATGTTCAAGAAATCCCAAGATGCAAATAAAAATTATCATGAAAATACAACATTGGGCATTGCCTCATTGATTTAGTGATTAAAGGGGGAAGAAAATGGCAGTTATCTTTCAACAAATTGTTTAGCTGTTAACTCACGAAAAATTGACACCAGTCAATACTAAACTGGATGTACGGAAGCATGAAAACAAAAAAAAATGGCCTTTTTTTTTCAAATTCAAAATATTGCTAGAAAGCCTGCGATAATATTAAAGAGTATATGGAGACTGGAATCATTATCCATTTATTAAGAAGATTTTTTTTTCACAATTATTATTATTATCAACATTATTATCATTATTATTATTAGTTGAAAAAGTTTTAATCTTGGAGTAATAATAATAATAATTATTATTATTATTATTATTATTATTTTATTTGATTTCTGGCGTTTAAACATTTCATTCCGGGTCCCGCCCAGGGACCTAAGGTTAGAAATGGCGTCATGACACTTTCCACTGAAAAAAAAAAAAAAATTACATAGATAAAGCCCTTCGTAAAGTGTGGGCTGTACTTGTCAGAACAATTTTATGTATCTCCTTGAGGCATGGACTTCCAGGAATCCCTTTAATTAGTCTACTGCAATCTTTTCCAACCAGTCCTAGGGCCCCAACTATTATTATTATTATTATTATTATTATTATTATTATTATTATTGTTATTGTTATTATTTTCTTGGATTTCTGTGATATTCACATTTCTTTCCTGGTCCTAACCAGAGACCTCAGCTCAGAAATAGCTTCATGACATTTTACACTGATCATTTTTTGTCAAAAAAAAACAATGAAAAAAAAATGAAAAAAAATCAAGATTACAGACATTTTACATAGATAAATCTCTTCATAATGTGTGAGCTGTGTTAACTATGCTGATTCCTGTGTTCCTACCTAGGATTGAACTCACCATGCTTGCTTAAAAAATTCCTGAAGGTAATAGACTCCTACTCTTCATCTTAATGGATGTTTTCTAAGCAATGGCAGTAGCTTGTCTCTCTTCTTGCCAAATTTAACCTTTAGCTATTAAGTTTACTGAATTTTTTTCTTGTAGGACATTTTTGTGGCAAAGTGGGGTGGGGCAGTGATAGACTGTTCAACTGTCAAACTCTCTGACTTGAGTAGAGAGGAACCTAGACAAGGATCTGCCAAAAAGCAGACTCTCATTTGGGGAGGTTGACCAACCTGATCCCGTTATGCGGGTTCTATGGGTATTTTTGGCCAAGCCTACAGGCTCAGAGAAACCACGTTAAACCTGGCCTTGTGCCACATGCAACCCTCATGGTGGGGGTGGCTAAATATAGCCTTGAGCAGAGAGGAACCCATACGAGGCTTTGCCAAAGGGCAAAGTTTCGTCCAAGGAGGTAGACAGTCCCTGAACCCATTTATATAGGTTTTAAGGGAATATTTTTGGTTGAGCCTACAGGCTTGGAGTACCCATGGTAAACTCGGCCTTGTGCCGCATAAACCCTCATGATGGGGCTGTTAAGTATTAACATTTTTGCGGCAAAGTGTTGTCACTTAGTTTATTGAGCAATATCTTGTTTTAAGATAAAGCTCTGTATAATGTGTGAGCTGAACTTGTGAGTACATTTTTTTTGTATTTGTTTAAACCATGGGCTACCAGGAATCCTTTCAATCAGTCTATTGGAACCTTTACCAATCAAGGTGAGGGCTCCATCTACAGCTGGAATTACTGATGTCCTCATGGGTCACATTTTTAGCATTTCCTCTTCAATATATGCATCTTGATAGATTTTTAAAGATCTTCAAAGATACATTACAATCTACAGAGACTGCCATGTCAATAAAAAAGCATATTTTGTTCTTGGGGTCTTTGATCCCAATGTCTGGGTGATTTGCTTTGATTATTTGTGTGTACTGTAAAGTCTCATGAAGTTGTTACAGGTCCTAGGTCTGTAATTGGGTCTGGGTGATGTTCATACCAGTTTCTTGCAGTTTCCTTCCTGTAAAAGTTGCATATTTTTCAGTTCAGATATCTATCATACCGAGCTTTATATTCAGTCAGGGCTAACATTGTGCAACCTGATACAAGATGGTCAATTGTTTCTGGATATTTATCACAGAATCTGCATTTCAGGTTAAGTTAATTTCTTAGCATATGTGTTTGGTAATTTCTAGCTAGCAGGCATTGGTCATGTGCAGCAAGAATAAATCCTTTGGTTTCAGCTTTTAACCCTTCACTATGTAACCACTGAGGGTTACAAGATTTGTCTGCATCAGTTTGTTTGGTTCAGATAGAGTACTGACCATGAAGAAGCTTGTCTTATTATTATCACCATTATTATTATTATTTGTGGAATCATCTTGCTAGAGACTAATTTTAAGTACCTAATTACCAAGACCCTTCCGGGGTCTATGAGTAAAAAGGGAACTATAGGAGAATCATCTATGGACATTTCAGACATTTCGTTTAGATGGAGAGGGTTTTGCAGATGATAATTGTATTTCCACAAAAGGTAATCTTTTGTAGCTCTTAGAGTAAAATGTTGATGTACCCAGGAATTTTACTCACATGATTTTCGGTACCCTTCTTTATGATCGTCCTGTGCAGCAAGTATAAAACCATCAGTTTCAGCTTTTAACCCTGCACTATGTAACCACTGATAGTTACGGGGTTTCACTACATCAGGTTGTTTGGCACAGGCAGAGAACTAACCAGGAAGAAGCTTATCTTATTATTATTATTATTATTATTATTGTTCGTATTAACTTGCCAGAAATCCCTTTTAAGTGCTTAATTACCAATTACCCTTCGGGGTCTGTGAGTAAAAAGTGCACTGTAGGTGAGTTATCTATGTACATTTGGCAAATGGAGAGGGTTTTGTCGATGATATTTGTATTTCCACAAAAGGTAAAAAATATTATTATTATAAATATTTTTCTTTTTTATAAACCCATTTTATAAATCTAATGTTATCTAAGTAAATCTAACTGGGAATATTTTTATTTTATAAATTCATTTATTATTATTATTTTTTTTATTTCCTTTGATTTCTGGCGTTTACACATTTCTTGGTTGTTTGTGTATACTGTAAAATCCCATAAAATTGTTACAGATCCTAGGTCTGTAATTGGGTCTGGGTGATGTTCAGACCAGTTTCTTGCAGTTTCCTTCCCGTAAAAGTTGCAAATATTCCAATGCAGATATTGGCCCACTCTATCATATTGAGTTTTATATTCATTCGGCGCTAACATTGTGCAACTTGATACAAGATGGTCAATTGTTTCTGGATATTTATCACAGAATCTGCATTTTGGGTCAACACAATTCTTTTTATTATTGTTATTAATGTTATTGCTATTATTATTAACATTGTTATTCATTGCTATTATTATTATTATTATTATCATCATCATCATTATATTTCAATTTCTGATATGGTTACACTACCTACCAAGTCTGCGGAAAAACCTAAGGCAGGTAGAAGTGTGTTGTTATGGCTACATTTCCTGATTTGTTTTTCTAACTCTCATAACATCACTAGCATTACATGGACAAAGTTCTTCTTAATGTGTGGGCTGTACTTATCAAGACAATTTTTCATATTTCTCTTAAACAGGAATTTCCAGGAATTTTTTTCAATGCGTTGTTGTGTTCCTTTTTTATTATTCCAAGCGCACCTACCATGACTGGTATTATTCTTGTTTTCAATTTCCACATTTTTTTTATTTCGATTTCCAGGTCTTTATATTTTGATAGTTTTACAAATTTCTTGGCTGTTACATTGCTATAGTCCACTAGGCAAGGCATATCAGTTAGTAGGCAAATTTTTTTCTTTTCAGTTTTTGACAGTTATGCTTGGCCTATTTGCGTCAATCTTCCTGTCTATAAAAATGGTGTCATCCCATAGAATTGTGATGTCTTCTATTTCTGTAACCAGTGCTGGGTGATGTTCATACCAGTGTTTATTATTCTCTTTTCCAAAGTGTTTGCACATTGTCCAGTGTAAATATAGTCTCACTCTATCATGACAATTTTTATATTCATTTAGTGCAAGTACAGAACATTCTGAGATTAGATGGTTTCCTGATATTTGGCACATCACCTGCATATGTGTACGATATTTGCTTGAAAGTTCCTAGTGAAAAGACTCTGGTCTTGCACAGCACAAATAAAGTTTTCTGTTTCAGCCTCTAATCCAGATGTGCGTAACTATTTTTGAGTGTTAACTTTATCAACATCTGCTTTATTAGAATGTTCTGGATATTGACCATGCAGGGGTTTGTCTTTCCAATGTTGTTTCGTCTGTTCAAGAGCTTTATTCTTAGCTTTCTTTTTCATATTTTTTGCTGCAACATTTCGTTCTTGGGTTCTGTTTAGGTTTTCTACAGAATTTACTAAATGTAAATCTTGTTTGTATTATGTTATGATGTTGATTTGGGGTTAGTAGAGACAAACGCCAAATAACACATAACAATAAAAAGAGTTTTAATAGTTTGGTAAAAAGGTACAGAAATCGCCTGAGTAGTCAATAACTAGCTCAGCTAAGAACTTCTCTGTCTATCTGTCTCTTCTCATTATTTAAAGTCTGCATCAAACTTTGGGCGATGCATGTTAAGCTTAGAAAGAAGCTTTCTTGTTTTAGAATCCATTCTTTGGATGTCATTTAGAATCCAATTCAAGATGTTGAAATTATATTGAACCAGAGTGATGGCAAGGATATTAATGCTGATAATTCTGATCTGAGAATTCAATTCATTTCTTAATATCAGTCACACCCTTTATGGTGAATTCCTTCACCCTCATTTGTACAGAGCTACTTGTATGGAATCCTCCACATTTGCCTGTCACCCCCTACGGGAAGATGTACTCTTCCCCAAATAAACCTTTAACCAATCGTTACTTTAAATTTTCTAAACTAAATCCCCCATTGGTTAAAAGGACACTAAAATGTAGCAAAGTTGAGACAAACCTTTTTTTCCCGCACAGGTTTCTGGAGCCTATTTGTAAACTCAAAAAACTATAAAAAGAATCGCTTGACTTAATTCAAGTTAGTCAGACACTGAGTTTTGAGAGATACTAGCAGACCCCACGCATGCCAACACACTGACTCAATAACCACTACCAACCTCTCAACAGCTCAACACAACTTGCACAACTATTGCCTCGTGAAGAAACTTAACTTACAATTTATTAAAAAGCAACATTATCACTACAAAACAGTAATTGTACATTCAAATCAACTTTAGCCTATCAGTTAAAGGAGAACAACTCTTCATAACTTAAATCAACACTAGCAGTTGTCACACACATACACACTGTCACTTGAACTTACACAATTGACAATTTTCCTTGCAGATATCAAACAATTTTAATTCCCCAAACAAACTTAAACTATCAACCTTTACTCACTAAATTTCTGCATGGACAATCTTTGTAACTTTATCTCGCCACATTTAAGAAGCAACTTATTATCACTTTATGTATGTCAAATATATATATATATATATATATATATATATATATATATAAATTCACGTTATTCTTGAAATCTCTAATGACGTTGTTTACAGTAATTTGTTGAAGTTGAACTGTCTATTTATTTTTGTTTGATTTATTTGTTGTGGATAAATGCATTATGATCACGCACATTCTTGGCCTTCACAAAACATCACCTTCTGATACATCTTACTCAGCATAGATTCCGCAACACTTGTAAGCTTCTTCATGCTCTAAATCGTAAATTGTTACCCCAGGGTCTAAGCTAATAGAGGAAATTTGTTGTAGTGATCCTCGTAAAATTGTGGCATTAGCACATTTATCCAAACTGAATTCCATTCCAATGTCATCACTGAAACATTTTACTGCTTTCAGAAGACCTTCTAGATCATTGTCATTCCGAGCATTCAAATTTAAGTGCTCCATGTAAAATAGATGGCTTATTTCCTTTTGAGATTTAGCCATGTTCTGTCCTGTTAAGTTTGCTGGTTAAAGCTATTAAGTAATATTTAGCACCCCCCCACGAGGGTTACATATGGCACAAGGCCAGGTTTAATGCGGGATTTCCGAGCCCGTAGGCTCGGCCAAAAATATTTCCTCTTTGAACTCGCATAAACGGGTTCAGGGGCAGTCAACCAACCCAAACGAGACTCTGCCCTTCGGCGAAGCCTCGTCCGGGTTCCTCTCCGCCCGAAAGCAGAGAGTTAGACTGTTACTTACCCCGGAGGCAAGTTAAAGCTATCAAGTATATACAAAATAGTAAGGGAGACAAAGAATTACATTGAAATATTCCTCTATTGATGTTTATTTCACCAGACTTGTAGATTCTATTTATGATTGAGGTGAAATGTTGATTTCCATATCGACATACTTTGATGAAATTGATGATGACAGGTGATACCTTGTATATGTTTAAAACTTTAAGATCCAGAAACAGGGTACCCTATCAAATGTTTTACAGCAATCTATCCAGGCAGTACTGAGATTTTTCTTTGTATTGAAGCAGTTTTCCAAGATCATCTTATTAATAAGTAATTGGTCTTTACATCTGTAAGAGCCATGTTTGCACCCTTTTTGATCAAGACATAGTATGTCATCTTTTTCTAAGAAGGGATATATCTGTTTTGTCAGAATAGATGTCAATAGTTTATAAGTAATGAAAAAACATGTAATTGGTCTGTAGTTTTTTGGGACATGTGTCATTATTCTTGGATAGAAGAAAGGTAATTCCTTTGGTTACCCATTCCAGAATTTTAGTAGTTTCATTGACCATTTCTTAGAGGTCTTTGGTTAGTTTTTTTTTTGTGTGTGCTGTATTTAGATAAGAGCCAAAAGTTAGGAATTTTATCTCTTCATGGAGATTTCCCATTGTCTGCTTTTTTCAACATTCAAACTACCTTGTCTGTGATTCCTGGTTTATTTTTCATCCATTCTACCTCTTGTGTATTCCAATCTGCTTTTTTGTTATGTTCTTCAGGGCAAACCCATATTTTTCCTATCTTCCATTTTGTTCTGTCTGTAGAATCTTGATCTTTTTTCATAGCATGTAATCCTTTGGGATTTCAGTTGTATTGTTTTGTTTTGTTTTTATTTTGTTTTTAAGTGCTTCACCCCCAAGCAAGGTGGGAAGCCACTAGCACGCAAGCCATTACAAGGATTTACAGAAAGTTGGAACGACAGCAAATAGGAGTGATAGAAGAAAGGAAGAAGAGAAGGATAGGGGGATAGATAAAAGGCATCTGGAGATGTCGATTGACATTACATTTGAATAGTTGGAGATTATAGCTATCAGGAAAACAAGAAATGGGGAGGGAGTTCTACAGGCGAGAAGTGCGAGACATGAAGCTGTTGGAGTAGAAGAGATGGCTACATTTAACAGTTTCGACAGTGAAAGGGTGAGAGCGAGATGCCAGCCTAGTTGAATGTTGAAATTCATAGAATCTAGGAAACAGTGAAAGCTGATCATCGGAGCAGTTACCATGAAAGTATTTGTAAAAAGACAGAGGGAGGCGACAGCAGACGAGATGCCAGATTAGGGCCAATTACATTGCATATCCATCTCTGGATTTTATCAAGGACCTTGAGACAAACAGAAGGGGCTCCAGACCATATATAGCAGAAATACTCCATGCAAGGGCAGATGGTTGATTTTTAAATTTGAAGGATCGACTCTGGTGAGAAAAAATTGTTTGCTTTATTTTTTCTTTAGCTGATAGGTCTTCATTTTCCTTCCTAATTTTGTATTTTCTTTTGACTCTTCTGCCTTTCCTAGTCCTGACTTTTGTTCCCATTGCCACTTTGAGTACTGATAATTCACTTCTAAGTTGTTTAATTTCTTTCTCTATTTCTCTTTTCCAAGGGGGATCTTCAGGTTGAAATTAAAGAATTTAAAAAGAACAGCAACTAGAATTGGTGAATCTCCAGAGTATGAAAAGGAACCAGAAGTGATCTTCATATCTGTGAGACTCCCTTTTGATACTTTGATGTTTAATTTTTTAGTTGCTGCTATTGTTGATGCATATATTTCTTTAATGAGACTTATATGTTGGTCTACTTCATCCAGAATTAATTTGAGTGTTGCATTGTAAATTTAATAGTTTCGAAGTTCTGCTTTGTAGGTTGTAATTTTAAGAATTCTTCTCATTCTTCCATTTCTGTATTTTGTGTTTGACTTATATGACTTCTCTTATTCTATTCTCGTTTTCCATAACACAGATGTTTTGGACTCATTTTAATGCAGGCTTGTGAGCGACTAAGTTCACACCTTTCCAACTCTTCTAAACTTTCAGCATTACCTTCACAGTAATCGGTTTGTATCTCAGTTTCATCATTAGGATCTGTGCTTTGTGTGATTTTAGTACTTTTTATATCCACTTCTGGTTCCCTCTCATATTCTGGCGATTCACCAATTCTAGTTGCTGTTCTTTTTAAATTCTTTAATTTCAGCATCTGTCAAATCGGTTATTTCTCATAATGTACCTTCTTACATTGGCTAGTTTATTTTCGTCAATGTGCTTTCTAATTGCTTGTCCAACCTCCTCTCGACAAATGTCATATGTTTGGAAAGTGATAAAAATGATAAAATGCAATCATAACGAATTTGTACTCCTCAAGAGACCATTTTACCTTTTTTTGCTTTAAATAAATGGCTGTGGATCTAGTTGGAGAATTTGCAGGGCCATCATTCGGATTATCCTGGTTGTGGGGACTTGAAGGTTCAATATTTGTGTAGAAGTTTGTTCCTATGGCAGATTTTTTGAAAAGAAGAAGCAGAAGTATATCATGATCAGAGGGCTTACTGCCGGATGTAGTTTATCGTCATACCCAAGATTAGAAAGAAAGAAAGAAAGAAAGAAAGAAAGAAAGAAAGAAATTATTTGCTGCTATTGATGATGCATATATTGCTTCATTGAGACTTATACATATTATTACTGCCGGATGTAGTTTATCGTCATACCCAAGATTAGAAAGAAAGAAAGAAAGAAAGAAAGAAAGAAAGAAAGAAAGAAGGAAAGAAAGAAAGAAATTATTTGCTGCTATTGATGATGCATATATTGCTTCATTGAGACTTATACATATTATTACTGCCGGATGTAGTTTATCGTCATACCCAAGATTAGAAAGAAAGAAAGAAAGAAAGAAAGAAAGAAAGAAAGAAAGAAAGAAAGAAGGAAAGAAAGAAAGAAATTATTTGCTGCTATTGCTAATGCATATATTGCTTCATTGAGACTTATACGTCAGTCTACTTCATCCAGAATTAATTTGAGTGCTGCAGGGTAGAGTTCAATAGTTTTGGAGTTCTGCTTTGTTGGTTGTAACTTTGAGAATTGTTTTCTTTCCTCCATTTCAAGATTTTCTTTCTGCCATAAATGCCTCATGATTTCTTTCCTTGGTTTCTTGTATACTGTTCTTGTTTTTTGTAAAATAATTTGGTTTAATGTGTTTTGGAATTGTTTTATTGCCAACTTGTGAGCGACTAAAATGACGCCTATCCAACTTTTCTAAACTTTCAGCATTATCTTCACAGTGACTGGTGTGTATCTCAATTTCTTCATTATGATCTGTTTGTGCATTTTCATATCCATTTCTGGTTCCCTTTCATGTTCTGGAGATTTACCGATTCTGGTTGCAGTTCTTTTTATTTCTTGATATGTCCCGGAAAGGGATATATTTGTTCGAAGTAGCAAAGTGGTTTTGGACTACTGTAACCGAGTAGGACAATCTAGCAGGTAACTGTAATCAACTGGTCCTCGTCGTAGTGGTAGGCAATAGGCGTCGTCCTCAACAGGCGTCCTTGTACCTCCACATCAGTCTGTATTTATGGCTGACACCAGCCAATCATATTACTGTAAGGGGAAAACCAGGTGTATGCATATTCATTACATCATTTTTTTATTTTCAGCATCTGTCAGTCGGTTCTTTCTCATGGTGTAACTTCTTACATTGGCGAGTTTGTTTTCAGCAGTGTACTTTCTAATTGCTTATCCAATCTTTTCTCGCCAAATGTCATATTTGGTGAGTGATGCTATTCTGAAGTTTGTGCAATGCTTTATAGAATGCAGTCATAATGAGTTTTCACTCCTCATGAGACCATTTTATTGTTTTTCTTTCTTTAAATGTGATATGTTCCAGAAAGGATATACTTGTTCGAAGTAGCAAAGTGGTTGTTGACTACTGTAACCAGGTAGAACACTCTAGCAAGTAAATATAATGGACTGGTCCTCGTCGTAGAGGTAGGCAATAGGCGAAGACAATAGGTGTAGTCCATGTACCTCCACATCAGTCTGTATTTATGGCTGACACCAGCCAATCATATTACTGTGAGGGGGAACCCAGCTTTATGCATATCCATTACATCAAAAAGAATGGCTGTGCATCTGGTTGGAGAATTCACAGGGCCATCATTGTGATTATCCTGGCCGGGAGGACCCATTATTTGTGTAGGAGTTTCTAGACTTCAGGTAGGTTCTCTATTGAAGGACGGGCTCTGTGTTTATCCACTGGAAGAGCCATACTGAACTTTCTGGTTTGTTCCGATGAGTGATGCACAGGTCCAAAAGTCCAACCAAATTTAGACATTTGGCAACGGTCTTTTACAGACAAGGTTCCAAAGCCTGTAGGGGATCGTTCCTAACTTCATAACAAAGCATCCATTCATTCCTTGGCACTATTAACACCTTGAGTTGTGGGTTGTTGTTCGGAGTTTTCCTTCTTCTAGATCGGTTGCCAAGAGACAGAGACATAACTGGAATTAAAAAAGAAAAACAGTAAAAGACATTGGAAAAAGAAAGTATTCAATGAAACCAAACATTATTATATTAGAGTATTATGTTTAAATAATGCATTATTGTTATTATTATTACCAGTGCTATTGTTAATGTTATAATTGTTATTGCTATTACTTTTATTCCTATTATTAATAATATTGTTATTATTATTGTTATGAATAATCAAGAGTGGTCTCCCCTTGTTTTGTTACTCTCCTCTTTGAAAGAGCTATTTCTGTTTACTGGGACTATAAAAGGATACTATACATGAACCTTGTATTCTCAGTTGAATAAAGCTTTCTTAAAGCATACACCTGCGTACTTTTGTCATTACAATTATTGTTGGGGCCACCCACCTTCTCATCAGAATGGACTGATCTCTCTACTACTAATAAGACAGTTCTATAGAGTTCTGGGAGATCAGGTGACCATCACACTTCCGTCTCTCTACCGGAAGATACAGTTGGATTTTATACTCTTTCTGATTGTTACTGACTAACCTGCGTTCATTTGACTACTAATCTCTCTGTTGTAAATACCTCTTCACATATACCAGTATTTTTCCCTACGTATGTGTTTGTCCTTATTTCAATACACGCACGCGGAAACACTCAACATCTCAATTATCATTATTATAATTATTATTATCATTATTATTATTCTTTTTATTTTCTTTGATTTCTGGCGTTTACACATTTCTTTTCCTTAATAATAGGGACCTAAGGTTGAAATGGCGTCATGACACTTTCCACTGACAAAAAAAAAAAAAAAAAAAAAAAAATTATTATTATTATTATTATTATTATTATTATTATTATTATTATTATTATTATCTGATACACAGCAGTTCATATTCTGGGATATACACTCTTATTAAAACACTAATAAGAGAAAACAGAAAAGCTTTTTTTAGTGACTCATCTCCCCAGCATCATCGTAAGGATCATCTAGAGTGAGATACTGGCTCTTATGGCTGGTGGGGGGAGGCAAAAATCCAATAAAGATCTTTATCAGGTGCTATGACCAAAGGATTGGCAAATCTCACACTGAGGTCATTAACATCTGCTGGATTTGAAATTTAATTCAGTTCAGAAGAACATTCTGCAACATCAAGTACTGAAGCTTATAGATGCAACCAAAAATTTGGCAATTTTCCAAAATTTATTATGCTTACACATGTCAACTACATAAAAAAATATACAAAGAATATCTTTGTTATTACTGTTTGTGTATATATATATATATATATATATATATATGTGTGTGTGTGTGTGTATATATATATATATATATATATATATATATATATACAAGGTGGCAATAAAGTCACTATAGAATTACTGTAATGGGCTGTCTGTTTCTTGGGAACTGATTTGCTTGACCCTCATACATTGAATTGACGGAACAGAGTCGAGTATATATATATATATATATATATATATATATGTATGTATATATATATATATATATTTAAAAGAAGTGAGAAACAGCAAATGTTTTCTTCGTTATAATGTGGATTTTTTAAAATATATATTATACTTTAGTTTCCAAATTTTTACTATATATATCTCCGGTCTTGATGGAGAATGAATATATATATACACATACTGGCAAAAACAAACAGAACAGACCACCCACACACACACGCATAAATCTTTTTATAACCCCTGTATCTTCTTGGACCTGCCTCTGTTTTGTGTCTTGTGTGTGCTTTTGCTGGTGTGTGTATGCATGTTCCTTCTCCATATATATATATACTGTTTAATTGTTGGAATTTGTTATGTATATATATATATAATCGACTCTCCCGTCGAGATTCGACGTATGAGGGTCAAGCAGATCAGTTTCCAGGAAACCGACAGCCCGACACCGGCACATGAGATTTGATTATATTGGTGAAGGCTTCGTGCAGGACCATCCACACTTTTTGAAGGGATGAATGCAGAGACCTGGTGCACCGAATGCCACAAGGTTCCCAAACGACCTTCCACAGGTTTTGAATTCAGAGTTGCCCTTCTCCTAGACCAGTTGCCATCCAAGGCTATAGAACCCAGTCTGTCCTGCTATTTTACCCATAGCTGGAGGGAGAGGAAGAGGATACATACCTTTCCCAAGGGTATTAGCACGTAAGTGAATGTAAGGGATTCGACTGGAATTCGAACTCGGCTCTGCGATTCCTCAATCCAAGCCAACATCCATTACTCCACTGTGCCTCCTATATATATATATATATATATAGATAGATAGATAGAGAGAAAGAGAGAGAGACAGAGAGACAGAGAGAGAGGCAGAGAGAGAGACAGAGAATATTAGTGGTAAATATACACATACATATACAAAATATATATACATAGGTGCATACACATGCATGTATATTTTTAGAATAAAAATTTCAAGAGGATAGAATCCAGGTAGAACTCAATGTCCAGAACAGAGTCCTTTTTATTATATATATATATATATATATATGTGTGTGTGTGTGTGTGTGTACTCACATGTGTATGCACACACTATGTTGTGTAAGGTTCGTGTGTGTGTTTGTGGGTGGTCTGTTGTGTTTGTTTTTGCCAGTATGTGTAAATATATTCATTCTCCATTGAGACCAGAGATACAAGTAGCAAAAATATGGAAAATAAAGTAAAATGTATATTTTTAAAAAAATTATAAACAAAAAATGTTTGCAGTTTGTGTCTTGTCTTTAAAATATACACTTTTCTCTCAGTGGAAAAACTATAACCAATCCCACGGTATATAACAGTATAAAAACCAAAAATCAAAGGAAGAAGAAATAATAATAATAATAGTAATAATAATAATAATTATTATCCTTGCTGCGCAGGACCAATGCTTGTTAACTAGGAATTATCAAGCACACATACTAAAAGATTGTGTTAGCCCAAAATGCAGATTCTGTGATAAATATCCAGAAAAAATTGATCATCTTGTATTAGGTTGCACGATATTGGCACCCACTGAATATAAAACCCGGCATGACAGAGTGGGCCAATATCTGCACTGGAAAATCTGCAACTACTACGGGAAGGAAACTGAAAGAAAATGGTATGAACACCACCCAGACCCGGTTATGGAGATAGGACCTGTTACAATTCTATGGGATTACACAATACACACAGAGAGAATAATAAAAGCTAAGCACCAAGACATTGTTATTAGAGACCTCAAACAAAAAAAAGTGCCTCCTTATTGATATGGCAGTCACTGCAGACTGCAATGTATCTTTGAAGATCTTCAAAAAGCTATCAAAATACAAGGATATTGAAATCAAAATCCCCAAAATGTGGTACATGGGAACATCAACAATCCCTGTTGTAGTTGGAGCCCTCAGATTAGTTGGAAAAGATTCTAATAGACTCATTCAAGAGATTCCTGGAAGCCAATGCCTTAAAGAAATACAAAAAATTTTTCTCACGCATTCAGCCTGCACCTTACCTATCTAGCTTTATCTATGTCAAATATGTCTGTGGGTTTTCTTTTTTTTTAATTGCTCAGTGGAAAATGTCATGATGCCATTTCTGAGCTTAGGTCTCTGAACGGGACCCGAAAAGAGATGAATGCACCCCAGAAATCAAAGGAAATAAGATAATAATAATAATAAACAAAATGATTGACGTAACTCTTCCAATATTTTTCAACAGTTAAGAGAAAAGTACGGTTTAAAAAAAAGAAAAGCAAAGAAAAAACAAAGTGTTTAACAATGCTAAACATTATTTTGACAGAATGTCTGTCATTAATTATATTATCCGGACTATTCTCCTCATCTTTGTTGACACTGAGCGAAATAAAGGGTTCAGTTCGAGATTCCAACCACCTGAAGAAGGCCGGAGTGTACAACGGCCGAAACGTTGTGATAAATATGGCGACAAAGATGAGGACAATAGTCCAAATAATGTAAATAATGTACATAATACCTCATTTCAGAAATATAGACAGATACTGAAGGATTGGATAAATATGGCAACAAAGATGAGGACAATAGTCCGAATAATGTAAATAGTGTACATAATACCTCATCTCAGAAATATAGACAAATACTGAAGGATCGGATAAATATGGCAACAAAGATGAGGACAATAGTCTGAATAATGTAAATAGTGTGCATAATACCTCATCTCAGAAATATAGACAGATACTGAAGGAAGAAATAATAAAGTCTTTGACAATGCTAATCATTATTTCGACAGAATGTCTGTCTTCTTCAAGTTATATTTAAACAGTTTTTTCCAAGTATAAAAAAATATAAATCTACAAAAATTTATAAGTCTCTATACAAACATTGCCTGTCTTGTAATGTTCATTACCAGGACAGCCATTTTTCATTCAAGTATCCTGAGCTGCAATAAGTAGGCCTTCTGTCTCAGCTTTCAGCGTGGTGCTCCTCAGCCACTGATGTGTTTTCTGTTGGTCCACATCTGCTTTCTTTCGTTCTTTTTAGGTATTTGACATGCAACGCCTTGTCCTCCTAGTTTTGTTGTAATTTTATTTGGCTAAGTTGTTTTGCTTTCTACTTTACTCATTTGGCATAGATGGTATTCACTTCATTTTTTGTTGGCAGGATTTATTATTATTATTATTATTATTATTATTATTATTATTATTAGCAGCATCCATTTCTTTTCCTTCTATTTACCTCTGCTTTGTCTTTTTTTCTTCTTACTATCATTTTAATATTTCTCCCACTACTTCTTCATCTCCAGCATCTTGTCAGCTCTTTCTTCTTTTTTCTCCATGATTATTATTATTATTATCATCATCATCATCATCATTATATTCCAATTTCTGCTATGGTTACACTACCTACCAAGTCTGCGGAAAAACCTAAGGCAGGTAGAAGTGTGTTGTTATGGCTACATTTCATGATTTGTTTTTCTAACTCCCATAACATCACTAGCGTTACATGGACAAAGTTCTTCTTAATGTGTGGGCTGTACTTATCAAGTCAATTTTTCGTATTTCTCTTAAGCTGGAATTTCCAGGAAATTTTTCACTGTGTTCTTGTGATTCATTTTTATTATTATCATTGCTATTGTCATTACCATTATTATTATGATGATGATGAGGATGATGATGAAATATTTTTTTGCTGCCTTCATCTTTTTCTTCTTCTCCTTCTTCCTCTTCTTCTTCTTCTTCCTCTTTTTTCTTCTTCTTCCTCTTCTTCTTTTTCCTCTTCCTCCTCCTAATCCTCTTCTTTCTCCTCTTCATCTCCTCTTTGTCGCCTTCCTCTTCCTCTTCTTCTTCTCTTTCATCTTCTTACTTTTCTTCTTCATCCTTTCTTCTTCTTTTTCTTCCTCTTTTTCTTCCTCCTACTCCTCCTCCTTCACTTCTTCTTATTCCTCCTCTTCCTCCTCTTCTTCCCTTTAATCTTATTCCTCTTTTTCCTCTTCCTCCTCCTCTTCTCTCTTTTAATCTTCTTCCTCTTCTTCTTCTTTTTCCTCTTCCTCCTCTTGTTCTCCCCTTTAATCTTCTTCCTCTTCTTCTTCTTTTTCCTCTTCCTTCTCTTCTTCCTCTTCCTGCTCTTCATCTTCTTCCTCGTCTTCTTTCTCTTTTTTTCCTCCACTTATTCCACTTCTTCTTATTCCTCCTCTTCCACTTCTCTCTCTTCCTCTTCTTCTTCCTTTCAATCTTTTTTCCTCTTCTTCTTCTTCCTCTTTTTCTTCTTCCCTTCCTCCTCCTCCTCCTTCTCCTCCTTCTTGTCTTCTGCTTCTTCCTCGTATTCTCTTTCTTATGAGGAACATGGGGTATTAGTTCTATGAAGAAAAACGCAAAACAGACTGACTTATTTCCCATCACTGAAGCTAAATTGCCTGAAGTCAGGAAAAGAAAGGCTTCCCCATCAATAGGACGAATCAAAGGCAATTTTCAAAGATGAACACCTTGCGTGAAGCTGCCAAATCCAAAATACATTTTGCTGTCAGTTTATTTACAGAGGTCTGCATGCACATCCTTAGCAATCTTTCTCTCTCCTCTCTCTTTCATCTCTCAGAGTTTCTCTGTCTCAGTCTCTCTCTCTTTCTCTCTATCTCTCACAGTTTCTCACTCTTTGTCTCTCCCATTCTCTTTGTCTGCATATAAATATATGGGTACAGATGTAGATAGATAGATATGAATACATATATGAACAAACTGAGATAGATCAATAAATAAATAGTTGTGAACACATAGATGGATATAAGAAAACCTAGATAGATATGTGGATAGATAGGAACAGAATGAGAGAGATAGATAAATATGAAACAATTGAGATAGATAGATAGATAGATAGATAGATAGATAGATAGATAGATAGATGTGAATAGATGGAGATAGATACATGTGAACAGACAGAGATAGATAGATGGATAGATAGATGGATAGATAGATAGATAGATAGATAGATAGATAGATGTGAATAGATGGAGATAGATAGATAGATAGATATGAACAGACTGAGATAGATAGATAGATAGATAGATAGATAGATAGATAGATAGATAGATAGATATGAACAGACTGAGATAGATAGATAGATAGATAGATAGATATGAACAGACTGAGATAGATAGATAAATAGATAGATAGATGTAAACAGGCTGAGATAGTTGGATATAAATTAAAAGACTGAGATAGACATATATTAAGAGACTGAGAGAGAGATATATGAACAGACTGATATATATATATATATATACATATATATATATATATATATAATTATTTATTTAAAAAAAAAAAATTCATAACATAAATATGTTATAAAATCACTAACAAAATTTATAACATAAATATGTTATAAAAAATGTATATATATATATATATATATATATATATATATATATATATATATACAGAACAGTCTGAGATAGATAGATAGATAGATAGATAGATAGATGTGAACAGGCTGAGATAGTTGGATATATATTAAAAGACTGAGATAGACATATATTAAGAGACTGAGAGAGATATATATATGAACAGACTGATATATATATATATATATATATATATATATATATATATATATATACATACATATATACAGAACAGTCTGAGATAGATAGATAAATGTGAACAGGCTGAGATCAAAGAGCTGATTTCTAATTCCAATCAGATTTGTCATTGGGTTGTATCCGTAAATCCTTATTATCTCCAAAAAATTCTTAGAATTTAAAATTATTTTCTGGCTTTAAATAACCTGCAAAGGGTTGATAAGTCATAAAAAAACAAATTGATCAATCAATCTAGGGTGAATGGTAATGGAGTCTCAAGCTACCTGGCATTCACTCCTATTACAAACAATTTGCCTTAATGTTAACAAAAGGTTAATTATCTGCTCTATAAATCTGAGATTAGATATTTAAATATTACAGTTCAGTACTCTGATTTTTCCAAATCATTAAAACGTTGCATTCAGTGACAGAACCATAATTGTTCAACATTTGCCGCCATATCGGGAATTAGATATTACATGGCAGTTCAGCAGTCATTGTGTTTAAGCACATTTTCCAATCCATTTAAACTTTGCATTCATTTTTGCTGCTTCAAGTCTCTTCTTCACCTGAGAAGAGATTGTCCGACATTCACTGTCATATAGGCAATTAGATATTGCACAGCAATTCAACAGTTTTTCTTTGTTTCTAACATTTTCCAGTCCTTTACTAATTCGCCTGTAGAAGCACATCTCTTTCACTTCAATTTTCTTCCCTCATCTGTGAGGAGATTGTCTGCCATATAAGAGATTAAATATTACATAGCAGTTCAGCACTCTTTTCTTTGTTTCTAACAACATTTTCTAATCATTTACTAATTTATCAGTAGAAGCACATCTCTGTTACTTCAAGTCTCTTCTTCATCTGTGAGGAGATTGTCTAGCATTCACTGCCATATAGGAGATTAAATATTATATAGCAGTTCTGCCATCTTTGCTTTATTTCTTTTGCTTCAAGTCTCTTCTTCATCTGTGAGGAAATTGTCCAGCATTTACTGTCATATAGGAAATTAAATATTACATAGCAGTTCAGCACCCTTATCTTTCTTTCAAATGGCATTCTCATATCAATTACTAATTTATCAATAGAACCACATCTCTGTCCCTACATGTCTCTTCTTTTTCAGTGATGAGATTGTCCAGCATTCATTGCCATATGGGCAATTAGATATTACATAGCAATTCAGTGAGTTTTCTTTGTTGCTAATGACATTTTACAAGCCATTAATAATTTGCATTCATTGATAAAATATCTCTTTCGCCTTATATTTCTTCATCATCTGACACGAAGTTGAAAGATTATATTGAATCAATTGCCTGTTCAGCTGCACATTTACTTCTTTGCCATATATCCATGCTTAGAATATTGCTGCCAAATATTGTCTGGTGCTTCTGCTATGTATTTAGAGATTCTTGATAAAATCCAAAGAAGAATCTGCAATGTTATTGGTTCTGACCTGACATCTCGACTTCCATCTCTTTCCCACTGCCATAACATAACTTCCCTGTGGCTTTTCTATAAATATTTTCATGGTAATCTTTCTGATAAACTTTCCTCCGTGATACCTAGACTTTATGAACTTAATTGCATTACTAGATTAGCGACAAGAACTCATCATTTTACATTTGAAATGGCTAGATGTAACAATAAGTTCTATGCTAACTGTTTCTTCTGTCGCACTTCTCGCTTGTGGAATTCTCTTTCAACTTCTTTCTTTCCAGGCAACTTTGAAAAAATGTACATAAAATGTCAATCATTATCATTTTTCTTCTTAATTTCTGTTCTTTTACTGTTCTCATTTCTTAATAATGTTCAACTATATATTCTTTTACACTCAGTAAGCCCCTGTGTGTTAGTGGCTTTGTTGCCTTACTTGGGGTGAAATAATCCTTTACTAACTTGCATTTGTTGGTAGAATGACACCTCTGTACTTCAAGTCACTTCTTCATCTTTGAGGAGATTGTCAAACATCCACTGCCATGTAGAAGATTACATATTACATAGCAATTCAATACACTTTTCTTTTTTTTCTAACATATTTCAGTCCTTTACTAATTTGCATTCATTGGTAGAACCACATCTTTGTTTCTACAAGTCCCTTCTTCATCTACAAAGAAACTGTCAAACATTCACAACCATATAGGGAATTAGATACTCTTTTCTTTGTTTCAAATGACCTTATCTGATCCCTTACTAATTTGCATTTGTCAATAGAACCACATCTTTGTCACTTCAAGTCTCTTCTTCATCTTAGAGATAATATTTCAGAATTCAATGCTATAGAGGAGATTAAATATTACATAAAAATTCATCTCTCTTTTCTTTTTTCTAGCAATATTTTACCGATTTTTTACTAATTTGCATTCATTGGTAGCAAGTCTCATTTTTATCTAGGAAGAGATTGTCAAACATTCACAGCCATATAGGGGATTAAATACTCCTTTCTTTGTTTCTAATGAAACTTTGTCTAATGGAAATTTTAGGATAAGGAGTTATCCTTATTGATATTGCTTACATTCAATGACCTCATTTTTGTTCAGGGGTCTGTGGATCTCAGTAACCTTCAGGGAAATTTAAACTGGACCCTTTATTTAATCAACAATATAGATTGTTCTTGTTTTGCTGTCCATGGTGAGGAATATTTTGTCTTGCACTTATTTAGTTCTGTTCAGTTATTGCTTATTGGACATGGACAGTGGGACAAGAACAGTCTTCTTCCATAGATTAAATAAAGGGTTCTGTTTGAAATACCTTAAAGTTTACCCTAAGTGACAGATATATGAAGAACGTCCGGGGAACAATTGCTAAAACAAAGATGAAGACATTATTTCAAATGTAAATAATATAAATAATGGAAGAACATTCTTTTTATTTCTGAACACTTTTTGTTGGGCCATTCCTCTTTTGCATCCCTGAATTTGTTCCTAATTTCCTTGTGTAGTGTCCTGTATTCTGTGCCATATCTTGGCTTTGTTTGCTGTCTCCTTTTCAAGAATCTAGTGAGGAGATTCATCCTTGTTTCACGCTCCTTTTTATTTTTGTATAGTTACTGAATTCATTTTCTATCCTCATGCAGGCAGTTCTTTCCCAACATAAGTTCCATTTTATTCCAATATCCTTCCCAAATAAATTGAGCTTACTCTGCAGTTCTAACAGTTTTTTGTGACATACCTTGCCAAATTCTATTACACAATCTATAAAACATTCCTTTGTGTTTGTATTTCTCTTTCTTATATAATTCTGTGCATAAATATTGCATTCCTTGTTCCAGTGTCTTTGAGAAAACTGCATTGTTATTGTCCTTTTTCCTGTCTAATTCCATCCCTTGCTTTATTTATCAAAATTTAGATGATAAATTTCATTATGCGGCTTATCAGGTTGATTGTCCAATGGAACTCATATTTATTTACACCTGTTTTTTGGGCAATACTGTGAAATTGGATCTACTAGACCTTCCAGTATTTCACTATTGTTGTATATTTCATTTATATATACACCATCGTAATATAATAATATTATTTGATCATACCAGAAAATCCTTATATATCAGGAAAATTACAAGAACAGATAAGAAAACAATGTACTTGATTTAGTCAAATATATTATGCCTTGTCTGAGAAATAAACTAAATATTTTTTGTTACCCAATGTTCTAAAAAGATTGTCCGATGTTACTTTACATTATAGTAATTCAAGTAGTATCCCTGTTACCCTAACAACAGAATATCACATTATCTGAAAGAGGATTTTTTAAGGGAGAAAGGCATAAATGCTTCCTCTTTTATAGCAATGATAGTTACATGGTACATTGATTGTTATATAATGGTCCTGTAGTGTGAGATAAGTCACTGGAAGTTGATCCGTATAGCTTTTATTTCCTTATCTAAAGTTTTGATTTTTATCATGAATATGTTTTTATGGCACATTTATAGCTATAATGGTCACATAGTATCAAACAAATCTCTTGAAACTAAAGCTCATAATACCAGATAAACGCTTATAGCAATTTAATGGAAATTATCAATGTTTATCACCCAAAAGAGGAGATTTACTTTTATGAACATACATACAATATATATATATATATATATATATATATATATATATATATATATATATATATATATATATATATATATATATATATATATATATATATATATATATATATATATATATTCACTGGTGTTGAACCAATATTCTTGTATTTTTTCAAAAACTCTTTACACATGCCTGATTTATTGTTCCTTAGAAATATTTTTAATTATTATCTCATCCATATTTTTTTTTTTCTGCTGGTAGTAGCAAACACAAAGCATATATATTGGATTTCATGTTACCATCATCATATTTATGTAGAATTACTCCTATACCATAGTCACAAGCATCTGAAGCCAACACGATTTTTGCTTTTGAATCTCAGTGCACTAATGATAATGTTGATGTTAGTATTTTCTTGATTTCTTCAAAATGCCTTCTGACACTTTACAGTCCAGTTCTACTTTATTCCTTTTCTCAGCAAACTGTTCAGTGGAGCTCTCCAATTCTTCCTATTAGGTATATAGCTTTGATAATAGTCTACTTGTCATAGAAATGCTTGTAACCTAGTAACATTTGTTGGAGGAGGCATAATTTCACTTGCTCTTGACAGATCTGGTTGATGACCATCTTTGTCAATCATTTCTCCTAGATACTTGATTGTAGGGAAAAATAATTTGCACCTTTCCTCACCAAGTTTGAATCCATATTCGGGTATTTTTCCAAAAACTTTTTTCACATACCCGATATATTGTTCTTTAGATACACTTTTAATTAATATATCATCCCAATCTGCAAGGATAGTATCCATAGTTTGTTGAAATATAACTGGAACCACTTTTATCACTGTTATGGGACCTTACCCATAATAACATAATGGACTATTCCATACGTAATAAATACTGCGTCTCAAGAGGAAGCAGAGAGTTCAGCCTGAAGTCGGGCGACCGGCTGATCGGTTGAACTCTCTGTCTTCAGGCGAGGCAGAACCCGAACGAAGCTACGCCGAAGGGTGGAGTCTCTTTTTGAGGAGGTAAACCGACCCTGAACCCATTTATACGGGTTTAATGGGCATATTTTTGGCCGAGCCCACAGGCTCGGAGATCCTACGTTAAACCAGCCTTGTGCCACATGATGCCCTCTTGGGGTGGGTGACTGAATACCGTTCAGTCTGAAGTCTGGAGTGAGGTCCGTCAGAAGTCCGTCAGTCAGTCAGAGCAAGTCAGTCAGTCGAGTCAGAGGCAGTCCGAAAACAGAGTCGCGTTCAGACAAGTACTACTAAACCTGATTGTTCATACTAACACTTTCTACTTCTCTGTATATATTCCTGTTTGTAATATATCTGTGTTATTCCATATCCGTGTTCGAGTTCTTCTTTATTGATTCTACCTTGGACTATCACCGTGGTACAAGGAACCGGACCATAACAATTGCAAAAGGAAATCAGTTGAACATTTTCAATCACTTGTACGTATTTATAGTTATTAACTCTAGACATTCTTCTTCAATCTGTATTTGCAAATATGATTGTAGGTTCAATATACCCTGATTTTCAGAGGAAAGATAAAGATCAAGCGTCATGTTCACAAATACAACACAATTTTTTTATACAACGCAAAGAAATGATCTACACAGAAAAGGAAAAAGTCTAAGCTAAATATGACAGCAACATTTATACAGTCAGATACATAGATTTATGAAGTCAGATACATAGATTTATACAGTCAGATACATGGATTTAGACAGTCAGATACATGGATTTATACAGTCAGATACATGGATTTACATATTAAAAATCAATGTTCTTTTTTGGGGCCATGAAGAGACCAATAGTTTGATTATTTGAAATGATTTGTCACAAGTGAGTCTGCAAAGTTCCAAAGTGATTTTGTTGCAAGTGAGGAAATCAAGTGGTATGGTACCCCAATATGTGTGTGTGTTTGTGTATTGCATTTTTTTTACCATAGCTCATATTGTAATTTTTTTGTTGTTATTATCACTTTTCTCTGGCACTCCTTATTACTGGTTCCCATATTGTATTCATTTCTCTGCTTGGTCGGCTCAGGAGATTTTTGTGGCCTATCATATGTGCTGATTCCTTAAGTTTACGAATTTTCCAATGGTGTTCTTTGTCTATGATTTCAACCTGATCCCCCAGAGGGTGGTGATCTTCCTTTTCTCTCAATATGGGGTCAGCTGTGCCTGATTTTTCCACTTCAGCCTCGTGTTACAGCTTTTTGGTGTACTTAAAGCCTTACCTTAAAGGGGTGGCCTTCCTCCCCTTTATATTTCTATGTTTCTAGTTAAACCCTGGTGTCAACCATTTTTTCACTTGAAACTTTGCTTTAATTTTGGACCACTGACCCAACTCATCCAACAGCACATCCGGAAAAATTTTTTTTCAATTTTCCCATTAAATTTTCACACTGTTTTTTTTAAACAAGTAGCGTATCCACTTGCATTTTAGCAATAAATGTTTATAAGTAAATCACACAACTCAAACAATTCCATCCAGTCAGTACCGAATAAGTTTGTTGCATTTTTTAACACATAAGCCTTAGCTTTTACAGACTTGTTATGAAATGAAATGTTATAAATCATTTCTCAAATAAAAAAATAATTTCTTACTCGACACTCCACGTGTAATTTTCAAAGTTCTGTAGAAAAATCACATGGTAGAGATAAACACTCAGTTGTGGAGCAAGCTAAGTGAATAATAATCCAACCTTTAGAAAGAGAGCTATTTATGTTGCCATGGAGCATCTCATTGTGCTAAAGTGGGATAGTCCATTGCTTGGGCTGTGATTGGCTGCTGGTACCTGAGTGGAGGTATTTCTATATGAATACCAGCTTGATTCATCAGTTAGTTTGCAGGGTTTGTATTAAGTTACAACCTGCTTTATTTTTGTCTGCCAGCTGGATGCTAGCTGGGACCTTTACACCGGTAAGTGCTGTTTATTATTGTTATTCTACAAGTTCTTTTTTATATAAGTTTTCCGTTTGATTTCCATGTGCCTTTGTTCATTATTGTGATATAAATACCCATGTTTAGTTGCATTTTTACATCTACATCATTAATTTTCACATACACAAATTTTCTTTGGGTTTCTGTAATTATTTTTTTCTGTCACAACATGTATGAATTAATTCTGTGAGAAGTTTTCCTTGCTTTAGTTTTACAGTGTCACTTTTTATGTCCTATTTTTCCGCACTTGTAGCACTTTGAATTCTTAAAGGGACACTCAACTAAGATATGTATCCTTCCACATCTGAAACATGTATTATTTTTTCTTTAGTTTTTATGCCTGCACATTCTTTATTCTGTGGTTTCTTCCCTATTGTATCTCAGGTTTCAGATTCTCTAACTTTCATCTGATATTTCTTGCAGTGTTAGTTTTTGATTCTGTGCAAGTTTTGTTAGAACTCTAGCACATATTTATGTGTCATTTTTTTGCCATTAACCATGGTGTACTATACTCCAGGCCTACTCATGGCACAACTTTGGATCACCTTACTGTAAAGATTGAATAAATCCGATGAGAAGACACATTTTTGTCTCAGGCTGTTTTCTATTTTTGTGTACATACCATGGTTTTATATACTTAGGCCTGCTCATGGTGTAACTGAGGGCCAGAACTGATGGCCTATTGAAAAATGTTTGATTTTCAGAAATTTTGGAAGAAGATTAAGCTTTTTTGAAGATACTTAGCATAACATTTTGACCCATAACTGAGGTTAATAGGATGTGTGTAAAGTTAAATAAATGAAAATATGTATTTTTGTTGTAGGCACTGATAAGTATTAAACAAAACAAAGAGGGAGTTAAGATTTCTGGTAAAAGATATGATCCACATAATGTTGAAATGGAAACATTCACACTATTTACATGTCTCACCGAACCCTTTATTCAATCTACCCCCAAAGATTCAATAAAGAGTCTGGTTCAAATTTCCATTAAAGTTACTGGGTTCAACATGAAGTACCTGATAAAGGCTGGAGGACAGCTGCCGAAACGTCTATATGACAATCAGTCATCTCAGAAGTATAGACAGATAAAACAAAATCATTCTAGGAAACTTTCAAAACCTTTAAAGATGATTCTTTGTCTGATCTGAGTGTGTAATGTTTACAAAAGGTTTTTTCAAAATTATATTTGCAAAAATATGAGCATGATTTCTCTCCATGTTGAATTGATGTATTTTCCACTAGCAGCATGGCCTGGCATTGTATGCTTGATTAAAAAAAAATCGCACGACTCATACAGCAATCGCTATCACTTGACTTAAAATATTTTTGCCTTCCTTGCCTTTTAAAGGAGTGCCTTTGCCGTGCTGATGTTGCTACATGCCTTACTTCTTGCCTATCTCACACTGCAAATTTTTTCTAAGCTCTATACTAAACATTAAATCTGTTACGAAAAAGAACTAAACAAAATGAACACAAAACAATTAGCTTTAAAAAAGGACTCGTAACTGGAAAAACCTAATGAAAAAAGAATGTTAACAACAAATACTTTTTCACACCCAACCCAGTTCTGCGGAATCAGAATCAATGTTGAGTTTAAGCAAACAAATGAGCCAATTGGAGTAAAGTGCCATACAGATTTAAATTTTTCCCACTTGTGACAAATGCAGCTATTGATTTTTTTTGCATGCTAGCATGCTAGTTAATATTCGTGTCAGTCAGCTGTTGGCTCTCATGCTGGCCAATAGAATCTTCCTGCATATTCGTGGCAGCCAGCTATAGGCTCTCACTCTGGCCAGAACTACATGAAAACTTCTGTAGAAGCATGAAAAAATCGATTATTTCCACTATTGATGAGAGTTGGGAAATGCAAAGTCAGTCTTGGCCTTCTCGCTAACTTGAAGCATGTGCATGTAAATTTTTGGTGCAAATCCGTCGAAAATTGTGGCCGTGCATTTGTTACACACACACACACACACACACACACACACACACACACACACACACACACACACACATATCCTGCCTTTTATAGATAGAGATACTTTTCATAATAAAAATGGGTTTCATATTCATTAGGCTTACATTTCTTGTAATATATCCAGCCATGTATACAAAAATCATTTTTATTTCATCAGAAAGTTTTCCAGATCGTCAAATATTTCTGAACATTCCTTGCAAAGTTTATAATCACAAAATGTACATTGGTGACCTGGCTTAACATAAAAAACATCAATATTTAGATTTTGATTTAAAAGTAAAGATATTTGCTTAGTATGCAGCTTTTCAGTCTACTATTGGACATATATAAAATTGTTGCCACCTGATCCTTGATGAAGTTTACTAAATTCTTTTACTAATGGATCAGTTGTAAATTGCCCAAGTGGCAAATATTTATTGCTTGTAGCTAAAATGTTTTGACATCGACTAACAATTCCATTACAAGTATTGACTGTCAGCCATATTAAGAGCCATTTGACCAAACTCAATGATAAAATCATGTCAGCTGTCATTCAGAGATCTGACTTCAGTTTGTAGAGGGTCATTGCATAGTTTATCAATTTGAAAGGTCTTAACATTTAAAATTTTCTACCATGTCAAAACCTTGTTTATGAAGATAACAGTATCATTCTTATCCACACTTATTTCAGACTCAGTGAAAAGTGCATTATATCCTTTTTTCTGAGGCAAGTAGAAACTCATCTTTCTATGGGTTCTGGAACAATGGAAATTTCATTTAAATCTGAAAGTTTAACTCGTTTTTCAGATTCAAAACAATATAAATGTTTAAGATGTGCCAATTTTGCAACTTGTTTATTCCATTATTTGCAAAGATTAATTCTCCTGTCTTTTCTGTGAGTCACAGATTGCAAATATTTTTCAACAGATGAACATAATCAAAAAGCAAATGTTTATTATCTTCAGTTAATGAAGGTTTTTCAAGAAGTGGGGGATATAATTCTTTTTAAAAATTGATTTACTTGGTCGCAATCACTTATAATATTATTTACATCGGCTGGTACAGAAGTGATGGCCTGAAGTGTTCATCCAATCAGTTCAAATAAAAAGGCTGATGTTAATTTTGAAATTGGAATCAATCTTGTAAGAAATTTTGGACCCCCATTAAGACATATCAACATTTTACCAAGTACTGTTTGAGCAATTAGAGATGGATTGTCAAATGATTCACCAAATAGTTGCTTGTCATTATATAGTAACATTTTCTTGATATATATATATATATATACATCATCATGGAGAATTATGTACCCTTTTTGACTGGCATTAAGAGTATTAAATACAAAGAGCAAAAAGGATTTTTCATTAAGTTTTGAAACTTTTGATGTCATCCTTCTTAATATTGCTAATGATAGTAATTGAAAATCCTGTCTTAATCTATTAGACAATGACCGCAATGTTGTATAGTACTCAAAGGCACATATTACTATATCTGAGCTGTATTTCCTTCCAGCCATTTTGCAGGTAATTGCTGTAAAGTGTTGACTTATAGCCAGAGAATTTAAATATCAGATAATTTCTTCTAATGTTGACCAAGTATCAACTGTTAAATATGGTAATATAAACCTTAACTTCATAATGAAAGGTTTCAAATCACAAATTTTTATAAATTCTCAACATAAAGAGAGGGATACCATCAATAACTTTTGGCAATTGAACAGTTAAAATATTTTCAACTAAAAATGCTACAACTGGACATGTGAAGTTTTTTTGTTGTTTATTAGACTTTCTTTCAAATTTGTTTAATTAATCGTATTTAATTCTAAAAAAAAAGCATTCGTTTCATCAATTTGATTTCGAGCAGTACTGAATGTTTTTTGGTATCCCTTCGAACATCAGAGAGTGTTGGTATTTGACTCTTTGGCCCTCCTGGCCATACAGATGATGGGGCACATTTTTCTATGAACTTCTATGGTATCAAAGACTAAAGCCCAATAACTGGATTTTTTCAGATTGGTGTTTGGAACTGATTTTCTCCATCACTCTCTCTCTCATCTTTGTCTTTTGGAAAATGTTAAACTGATATTTTATTCATCTCACACACAGTTTTATCTTGCTGGCTTCTGTAGTTTCTTTTGCAAGCAATGGCACAACACGTCTGGAACATTTCTGGAAATTAGGTAATATCTGAAGTGATAGATTAAGCTCCTTAAGCACAATTATTTCTTTTACTGCTTCAATTATATAACTTATGAAGCAAAATTAATTATACTCTTAATCCTAACTTTTACCCTCCCCATTATACCAATAAGTTAAAAGCAGAAATTTTAGAGGGTTGCCTTAAACCTGAAAATCCACTTTTTAAACTGATTTTTTTTTGTGGGAGGGTATATTCGTTTTGGGGTTTATTGTTAACAAAGGTTTGCAAAATATTACATTCTTTTAATTAATTATGAAGTTAATTAAGTATCTAAATTTCTGGCGCTTGTCAACATAAGATAGCTATCGCCTGGCTCTGCTCCAGAATGCTGCTCTGCCAGGCAACACCTCCCTCTCTATTTAAAGTGGTGGGGACGGGGGTTTTTGCTGGGTGCCTGAGGTACCCCACAAGGGGAATGCCAAGAAGAGAGAGATTTGGCTATTTTTAAGACACTGTTTTGTGGTGGGGCAATCCACTGCAGTGTACTTTAATCTCAGCCTTGTGTCAAAAATCAGTATATAAATAAATACTTTAGAGAAGAAACTGGAAAAATGCAGTAAGTAGCAGCATGACTAATATTTTGTTCACTGTGTTTTTAGAATATTGAATTAAATATATTAAATTTTATTATATGAGATTAAATTTAGGTAAAAGAATTTTTAAATTTCTTTTTCATTAATTTTATGATAAGAATATGACATTTAGTTCTGTTTTACATTTTTATGAAAAATTTAAAAAATTAAATTAAACATTAATAATATTTGTTTATTTTAACTTAAAGAAAAACATAAATTATAAAAAGAATAACATAATAAAAAATAATAAAAAAAAGAAAAATAATAATAATAAATAATCATAAAAAGAAAAACATAACTTATAAAAAAGAATGACATAATAAAAAGTAATAAAAAGCAAATAATAATAATAAAAATAATAAAAGAAAAACATGACTAATAAAAAGAATGACATAATAAAAGTAATAAAAAGCAAATAATAATAATAAAAATAATAAAAAGAAAAACATGACTAATAAAAAAGAATGACATAATAAAAATAATAAAAATCAAATAATAATAATAAAAATAATAAAAAGAAAAACATGACTAATAAAAAGAATGACATAATAAAAGTAATAAAAAAGCAAATAATAATAATAAAAAATAATAAAAAAAAAAACATGACTAATAAAAAGAATGACATAATAAAAATAATAAAAGCAAAAAATAATAACAAATAATAATAAAAAGAAAAATAACTAATAAAAAGTATAACATAATAAAAATAATGAACAGAAAATAATAATAATAATAAAAAAAGAAAAACATAGCTAATAAAAAAGAATAATATAATAAAAATAATAAAAAGAAAATAATAATAATCAATAATAATAAAGAGAAAAACACAACTAATAAAAGACAATAATGCTATGAATGCATTTTCTCTTTATGAATAACAACAATATAAAAGAAAAATATTAAAGAAATTTTGTGAAATAATAATGGCAATTTATCTATATATAACAAATGTGAATGTCCCCATGTCACACTTTTTCAATTAAAGGGACACAACTCTCTAACTTTCAATAGCTCATGTTACAGAAATTTTGGATTCCCAAGTTTTCATTACTGCAATTTTTTTATGCGATTTTTTGTGATATATTTTTTGTACAATAACAATTTTCCTATTTTTATAAATTAATTGCAAAATACAGCAAAAGTCACCCATGAAATAAAAATAATTGTTTGTATGGAAAGTAAGGACCTACATACATCAAATTAAAATGAAGTGGTGGCAGAAGAATTAACATTGAATTTTTTAAAGGTAAACTTAAATATTAATACAATACTTAAATGCAGCGATCAATTTTGAGTTCTTCTGTAGATTATTGTTGCCTATCGCATACAGCAGCAGTATGCCTCACAAAAAGAAATCTCCTTGAACAGAGGACCAGATTGTGATCACAAAAGCCGAGACAGCAGTGAGGAAAAGAAAGCCCTGTGCAAATAAAAATCCAGGTCAAATGGCAGCCAGAAGAGCTTCCAGTGCTAAGAATATGCAAAGACTAAGGCACTCTCAAACCCTTGAACTAGCTGAAGACCTAATCAAAAGCCCTCTGCAGGAGGTAGCTTAAATCAGGTGGCTTTTAAGCTGGTTTTTAATAAATTTTGAAGTCAGTCAGTCAGTTATGTGTCATGTGTGATACACAATTAAGCGATCATGTATTTTTCAAAACATGACTGACGAGGTAGATTTTTTTTCCCAGAGGAGGTTGCCATTTCTTTCTGCAGTAGACCAGTTGCCATCTAAGGCTATAGAACCCGGTCTGTTCTGCTATTTACCCATAGCTGGATGGGGGAGAAGAAGAGGATTCCTACCTTTCCCAAGAGTATTAGTACGTAAATGAATGTAATGGATTCAACTGGAATTCAAACATAAAACTTAAAAATAAACATAGAAAAACATTTTCGAAAAGACGTACGTCTTTTAAAATAAACTACACATTAACTTTATCTAATATTATTTATTAATGACATTTTTTTTCTTTAATTTTATTGAGTAAATCATTTTACAGTTTACAGTTACAATAACAAAAAGAATATGTGGTAAAAAAAAGAATCATTCTTTTAACTTAACTTTTAGAAACAAATATACAGGGCATAAAAAGGAGAATTCATTTCTGAAGCATAACGGTTTGCATTTTTTCAGGAACATTGAATGAACTTTTAACAGAAAAATATTGAGTTAGTGATTATTAAACTAATTTTTTTACCATATTTCTTAAAAACCTTTTCAGACCATGGAAAAATGACTGAACAGCAGGATTCATTTTGTTCACACTCATGATTTTACAATATCAAAAATAAATGCTGAATTAAATATTGAGAATTTAATTATAATTATATGTCATTAAATTTATGTAATTATAATTATATTATTTATGTAATTATAATTATATATCATTAAATTTATGTATTTATAATTATATTATTTATGTAATTATAATTATATATCATTAAATTTATGTAATTATAATTATATTATTTATGTAATTATAATTATATATCATTAAATTTATGTCATTATAATTATATTATTTATTTAATTATAATTATGTCATTAAACTTATGTAATTATAATCATATTACTTATGTAATTATAAATATATGTCATTAAATTTATGTAATTATAATTATATTATTTATGTAATTATAATTATATATCATTAAATCTATGTAATTATAATTATATTATTTATGTAATTATAATTATATATCATTAAATTTATGTAATTATAATTATATTATTTATGTAATTATAATTATATATCATTAAATTTATGTAATTATAATTATATTATTTATGTAATTATAATTATATATCATTAAATTTAAACATTAAATTAATTAAATTAATTTTAAAAATTTAACTAAAACATTCCTAAATATTTTTAATTCACTTTTGTAATACAAGAAAAATATTACATTTGATTCTATTTTACATTTAATGGTAGATTTAATTAAAATAAAAACACAAATTATTCATAAAAGAATTAAATTTTATCATAATTCTTATGAATAACAATATCAAAGAGAAATATTAAAATAACATTGTGACCATTGACAAATAATGGCATTTTATTTTAATTTTACATTAATAAATTTTGCTGTAAAAACAGAAGTGGGTAAAAACTAATTCTTTGTAAAACTCTAAACCTCATGGAAGAATTAAAGAGTGTTTGCTTCTTTTTTTTTTGAGAAGGACCTTAATAAAATTTAAGTGAAAAATGTAAAACAAACTTAAAGGGGAAAATATTTAATAAGAATTAATTTAAAAGTGGTAAATATGAAGCTTAAAATTCAAAGTAACTAAAAAACCAAGATTCCTAAATTGTGGGAAATTTCTGTCTATATTTCTGCTATGAGGTATTATGTACACTATTTACATTATTCAGACTATTGTCCTCATCTTTGTTGCCATATTTATCCAATCCTTCAGTATCTGTCTATATTTCTGAGATGAGGTATTATGTACACTATTTACATTATTCAGACTATTGTCTTCATCTTTGTTGCCATATTTATCTGATCCTTCAGTATCTGTCTATATTTCTGAGATGAGGTATTATGTACACTATTTACATTATTCAGACTATTGTCCTCATCTTTGTTGCCATATTTATCCGATCCTTCAGTATCTGTCTATATTTCTGAGATGAGGTATTATGTACATTATTTACATTATTCGGACTATTGTCTTCATCTTTGTTGCCATATTTATCCGATCCTTCAGTATCTGTCTATATTTTTGCTATGAGGTATTATGTACACTATTTTACATTATTCGGACTATTGTCCTCATCTTTGTCACCATATTTATCCGATCCTTCAGTATCTGTCTATATTTCTGAGATGAGGTATTATGTACACTATTTACATTATTCCGACTATTGTCCTCATCTTTGTCCCCATATTTATTACAACATTTCGGCCGTTGTACACTCCGGCCTTCTTCCTGTGTTTGGAATGTCAAACTGAACCCTTTATTTCACTCACTGGGGTAGACCTTTCTTGTTCCATGTGCCATGTTTAATGGATGTCAGTTATCTCCTGTTAATTTTCCTCTGAAAGTTCTCCACTGCCTTAACCAAGTATTGAACTCACAACTCTTTGGGGCCTGTCACTGGATCTAACTAACACCTTTATCCACTGTGCCATGTGTCCTTGTCCATTGTAATAAATATGGTGACAAAGATGAGGACAATAGTCTGAATAATGTAAATAATGTGGGAAATTTGTTCCGGCTTTTCCACATGAAAGGGTTATGATTAAATGTGATAGAATTGATAAAAGCAACAACGGCGTGAAAGATTAGAGCAGACATTTCTCTCTTTTAGGTGGAAGAATAAAGATTCAAACTCCTGCTTGGAGTGTAACAATGAAAAAAGAAAATGTTTATTTACATACACAAAAAAGGTAAAAGGATATACACAAATATGAGGGAAAGAAAGGGAGAAGAAAACTTAAAGGAAGAACATATATTCAAAAAAAGGCTTGCTCAAAATATTTCTCTGGGCGCCTAAAAGTTCTTTAAGCGAGTAAATTTAAGCGAGTAAATCGGTTACACATAGATTTCTTCAGAGCTCTTGTTGAGGAAGAAACTGTTACAAGATCTGTAGTTTGTAGTTGAGTGAGTTTGTCGGTTGACAACAGGAATTTCTAGATGCAAGGGAGCAGATCTCAATTAGTTTTTAGTAGAGGGCTCACGTTCTGTCTTTGTGAGTGTGACCCCCAGATTTTATGGCACCATTGTCAGGGCAAGGATGGTCAGATTCCTTTTAATAGTTTCCAGCTCTCTCCATCAGAAAATATATTCTTATCTCTTCTAAGAATCAAAATTTTGGCTGGTGTTTTTGGAAGGAAGGGTCTGACAAATTGTGAGTGTTACCCCCAGATTTTATGGCACCATCGTCAGAGCTATAGTGGGTCAGCCAATTTATATTGGTTATAAATACAAATAAAAACCGACCCTCTACAATTTTTGCAATATCAAATGTAACAAAGACAACAACAAGAGAAATAATCAAGTAGATGGTAAAGAAAGCAAACAAAACAAGACCGATAATATATGTATATACAAATATATATTAATAACAAGTTACAATACATGGAAACAGTACAAAGGACGAAGTGTGTGTGAATATTCTGTATGTGCATGCGTGTGTGAATATTCTGTATGTGCGTGCGTGTGTGTGTATTATGCTTAGCGTGTTTCCACGCTATCCCTTGTTAGCGACTACATTTCGAGGTTGATAGCTGAAATCCTGAAGGAAAAAGAGAAATTTACCTTGAGGTGTTGGTGCACAGGCCTGAAGGAAAAAGAGATAGAGGCCAAGGGTCAGCGGCTATTTATAGCCAGGGAAGAGAGACCCCTGGTGAAAGGGTTAAAGGAGTGAGGAGGAGTTAACTCCGACAGAGAAAGGATGGTCAGATTCCTTTTAATTTCTCTCCATCAGAAAATATATTCTTATCTCTTCTAAGAATCAAGGTAGATCTCTTTCTTGAAACATGTTCCGAAGACAACTGGTGTTCTATCGCCAAACTGATGTTATCACAGACGGTGCCAAGTACTCACTGCCAAAGATGCGCATATTATCCTATATATAGAGATTAAAAGGCTCAGAAATATTAGGAACTTTTCCCTCTGAAAATTGCTACAGACTTTACTAGCCCTATCATTTGAATATATTATCTCTGCTAAGAATCAAAGTTTTGGTTGGTGTTTTTGGAAGCAAGGATCTGACAAGTTGTGAGTGTTACCGCCAAACTTTATGGCACCATCGTCAGGGCAAAGGATGGTCAGATTCCTTTTAATATTTTCCAGCTCTCTCAATCAGAAAATATATTCTTATCTCTGATATCAAGACTTTCGTAGCCAGATTTGAAAGCAGGAGAAGAAGTTGAGGTAAGGATTAGAAAAGAGGCCAGAATGGGAACTTGTTAAATATTGTAGTCGTGGTTCTCTAATTAAATTATAATAAAATACCATTTTTGCATAGCAAATTACAGACCCAATTTTTTTGTTTTTACAATCTACATAAAAAATAAGATAGCAACTCAAAACAAAATAAATAAATCTTATACTTACTTCAGTTCAATAAGGTAAATGATATTCCAAAATATAAGGAAAAGTTTCTTATGCCAACAACACAGGTGTAGCCGCTAGCCCAAACTCAAACTGAAACTAAAATGCCCTCCTGCTCTCATTGGATCAAAGAACGTTTAAAACCAGCCTCCACTACTGACCCATCTCTACATTATGAACTAACCATCTAATATAGAATTCCATACTGTTAACCCTTGAATGAAAATTAACCATTTAAAATGATCTGGAGCCAGTTCATTTAATTTGAATCTTTCATACTTGTTGTTAACGATTCCAGCATCTGTGACAAAATCATTGTCTTCTTTTTTCATCAGATTCACACACATCCAATAAATATTGAATAACAAACTTTTCTCACTAAATATTTTAGTCAAAATATCTTGTGTTTCTTCAAAGCAAATTTCTCTTGTTTTTTCGGTAGTACAAAATTACAATATTTTTCATGTTCTACCAGTGCTTTCGCAACAAATGTCTTGTTTTTTCTCGTCTTCCCAGTCGCTGCGTTCTTCTCTGAAAATTGTCTCATATCTTCTTAAATAACCAAAAAAAAAAAAAGGTAATTCCATCATCTGAATTGCATGTGAATTCAGTTAGGGCATTTGCTGCAACATCAGGAGTGAAAGAACTTTTCTGGAGTTCCAACAACTGCTATTGTTGCTGTTGCTGTTATTGTATTTTTACGACTTGGGCTAATAATTCTTCCATATTTGAAGAATATCTGAGTTTTTTTCTTTTTTTCTCTTTTTTTCTTTTTTACACACACCAAGAGAAAAAAAATTAAACCAACATGGTTCTAATTTCAGGTTACTTCACCCCCACCCCAAGTATAGAGTCAAAGTAGACTTTAGAAGGAACCAGAAGGCCAGTAATAAAGAGAAAACAAAAGGTAAAACTCTAATCCTGTTCAAAAGACATTGGAGGAGAGTGAACCAGGCAGTAGGCAAACCAATCTACTCCTGTTGAGGAAAAATAGAATAAATTAAATAAAATGAATAAATTGTAAATAGAATCTCAGAGACGATAGAAGTATAGAGTTTAATTAGTTTATGAGATTGAATAATTGTGTAAAATTCAAATGCATGTTCAAAATTCTGTCCAATAGAGAGGACGATAGCCAGGAACAGAGAATTCAGCGGAGGAGATTGATAAATTCAGATTAATTTCTCAAAGACCTTGGATGTCTGGAAAGTATTTCAGGAGGAACAATTCCACACTGCAGAAATTTCATACAAATACCATGAATAGTGGAGAAGGTAAGGTTGAAAGGTTTAGGCATTTTTGGTCAGCTGGTTTAGTTTTGTTTGGTTTATTGCTTTTGGTCATGGGATGTTTTAAAGGTGAAAAGGCCAAGTACAATAGTAGCTGCTGGTCGTCTAATCTAATATGCGTAGACTGTAGCATAATGTGGCCTCAGGGATGCCTACCTATCTATGCTCAACATGGAACTGCAAGAACCCTTGTATTATGTTACTGCTGACCAGAGCTGCCGCTGTAGGCATCAAATAACCCATAGATGTGTTAATATAGCAAAAAAACAAATCCAACCAATCAAGCAACCAACTTCCCATTAATGCCTGTTATCGTTACTCAAAAAGGAAATTTAAGATCTGAGTAAGACTGGTTGAATCAAATGTAGGATTACCCCCAAATACAAGCATTAGGGTGGGTTATTTAGAGAATTCCTGTCAACCTCTGGTCATCTGGGGTTTTACAGGATTATCCATATATCATTGTTTTATTCCTTTTAGTCATGCGATTTTTTTAAAGGTGGAAAAGGCCAAGATGCCGGTTGTCTAATATAATATACGTAGATTGTACCATAGTGCAACCTCAGGATTGTCCGCTGGAATTATTTGCAAAGACACCTATCCCTGCATGACTTTGGTATTATGGTGATTTTCTAGCTGTGGCACAAGACCTAAAGTAGGGTCACCCAGTGAGGATCGAACTCACTATTCAGTTGTAATAGACCTAGTGAAACATGCTTGCTAACCATTACACCACCACAAGATTCCGAAAGGATCTGTTTTTTAATGTCTGAGATGAGGTATTGTAACTATTTACACTATTTACATTGTTCGGGAGTGTTGTCCTCATCTTTATTGACATATTCCCGAAGTTTCGGCCATTGTACGCTCCGGCCTTATTCAGGATCTGTCTTTATAGTATAGCTTGGATGTAGCACAAAGCTATAAGTATGGATCACCCAGTGAGGATCGAACTCACTATTCAGTTGTAATAAATCTAGTGAGACAAGCTTGCTAACCACTACATCATGTTGAAGTGCCTAGAATGCTGGTATTATGTGGCAGCTGAATAAAGCTTGTTCTGCAGGTGCTATACAATAGATTGGGCTTCTCCTTACCAATTGGGTGAGGGTGAAGTAACCAGAAAACTGCCAACCTGGTATCCTCAGGATGATGAGTCATAGCTATCAGTCAGTCATATCACCAAACATTCATGACAACCACCCTTATTAATGCCTCGGAAGAAGGAACCAGTAATAGCATCCTAACCAGGAAACAGGGTATAAACCTTCGTTCCTGCTCAAAAAAAGGGGAAGAAGTATAGACTGAACAATATATAGATCTAAATCATCTGCATTGATTGCTTGGGCGTCAGAAGACTGGCTGTTAACAACCACCTGCAAATACCCAGTTGTCAAGAAGGGTTTTATAATTGAGTTCTTCCTAGAATTAAATTTTCACACCTTGTGTGTGTGTGTGTGTGTGTGTGTTATGAAATGGACAAAGTCCGACAATTCTTTTAAGATATTTTTATGTTTATACGTTCTTTTTTATAGATACAAATATTTAAGTAAATGCTCTGTTTATAATAAACAGTATTAACAACCTTTACTGGCCTAAATGTTCGAGAAATTGTCATAGAAAATATGCGTCCTCCGACAGGAATCGAACCTGTATCCTATATTGAGCAGATATGAATTTACGTGAGAAAATCATAGAAAATTGTAGTTTAAAAACAGTAAAATCGACCTTGCTAACCGAAACGCTCCTCTGTGGCGAAATCGGTAAAAGCACGTCAGGCTATATGACGGTTCCGTATAGGATACAGGTTCGATTCCTTGTTGAAAACACAACTATACTTAAACAGTTTAAGTATAGTTGCGTTTTCAACAAGGATTTTCTGGAATTGTGCATACGGCCAGGCACGTGGTTTTAAATGCCTAAAAATGTTAGAGTTATCATTCAAATGTAGAGCCAAGAGTCGTGAAAGCGAGTTTGTTGTGTGACATATATATATATATATATATGGTAAGAACGACAATAGGAAAAAATCTTAGTTTTTGACTGACATATTTCGTTTTCCGACTTTATAAAGGCAAAATTGAAAGCAAAATGTTTTTGTTTTCATAGTTACAATAAATCCAAAATTTAAAAAGAGAGAGTCACTCCTCCTGCGTAAGCCTCTTTCTGGCTAAGGTCAACTTCCTTTATACTTTAGTATAAAGCCAGGAAGAGGCTTTATACTAAAGAAAGTTGAATGGTTGCCAGGGATTTTCTAATGGTGACGTACAATGGAACTACATCGCCAGAGCAATGACACCAATACTAAAGGAAGTTGACATTAGCCAGAAAGAGGCTTACATAGGAGTGTCTCTCTCTTTTTAAATTTTGTATTTAATGTAACTATGAAAACAAAAACATTTCGCTTTCTTTTTTGTCTTGATAAAGTTGGAAAACGAACCACGTCAGCAAAAACTAAGAATTTTTTTCCTATTGTCATTCTTATATCAATTTGTCTTATCCACAGAATTGTTCTGTGAATTTTACCATATATATATATATATATATATATATATATATATATATATATATATATATATATATATATCAAGGTATGCTATAATTATATGTATAATAAACGTTCTCAGTATCAGGGATAGATATATGCATATATAAACAGGCGACCCACCAGACAACACATGTGACCAGAAGACTGTGTTCAAGCATGAAACAGATTATCACCACTCAGTGTTGACCTCATTGTCCACTTTATATATTTATATGTACTCTATCCCTGATATTGACTACTTTTACCCATAAATGTAGCATAACTTGAAAGAATATTTTTAGCACACACACGCACACACACACACACACATATATATATATATATATAATAGCCAATTACTTGTTTCTGATATGGTGGTTAACTATTCATTCCCTGTTGCAGACGCCCGCTCAAGCACATTTTGTATCTGTTTAACAGATCACAATCCCACTGTGGTTGATGCTGTATCTATGCTGAGTAGACGGTAGTTAGTTACTAGAAGAAAATATATAATCTGGCATGAACAAGCCTCAGTTATGATGACTTGTGACTTTGTGCTAACATGACCATTGACAGTTTCCAAACGATTCCATCTACCAAATTTCTTTCGCAAGACTTAGATCAACCTGTTATGGTTGTTATGCATTTTCCAGTGGTGATGTACAATGGGACCACATCCTCAGATCAAGAAGTCACCTTCCTGACTAATCGACTACAGCGAGATAAGAACCTCGGTCTCATGGTTGGAAAGCTAATGTTCTAACCACGTGACAATGTTACTGAAAATGGAATAATTATATATATATATATATATATATATATGTGTGTGTGTGTGTGTGTGTGTATATATATATATATATATATATATATATATATATATATATATTGAACAATAAGAAAATAATAAATTAAAATCTTTAGACACACTGGGTTGTAGATTAATATTCTTTCGTTTTTTTTTGTTTTTTTTTTTATTATTATTATTCCATTTAGATTCCTCGACTAGTTTCGACCGAAATGGCCATCATCGAGAGGAGAAATATTTCTGCTTGCTGGTAGCAGTGAACTACAGAAATGAATGTCTTGATGGAGAAAATGAACTTTTGTCTGTAGTTTTCATTTGTTTTTTTAATTTTATTTTCTTATCTTTTTAACATGAATCTTAACATTCCTTGTGTTGGTCAAACAGTCTCTTTTAAGATGTTATCTGAAATAGGAGCTGGATAGATACATATTATTCTGAATTCTCTGGTCAGTTTGACAGTTTTATTGGACCTGGTGAGGGGATGTGTCTCTGTTTAGTGTTTGTGTGTGTGTTACTTGGTTCTTAGGGAGTGAGTGAGTATGATATGTGTAAGTGTGTGTATTGTTGTAGGTGTGTGTTATCATTTGGCTCCTTAGGGAGTGAGTGAGTATGATGTGTGTAAGTGTTGTATATTCGTGTGGGTGAGTGTATAGTGTGAGGCCTCCACACCTCCGTAAGCATGTCTGTCTTGTGTGGGTGAGAAGTGTAGGTAGGTTTTGATTTGTTGACTATCTATATGTTGTTAAATTTATGATTTAGCCCGGCTGGATATTGTGTTTTTAGACGTTGTATCCACTTATTTTCATGGGACTCTAAAATCTTTCTAATGTTATCTGCTCTGAACTTTTCTATTCTCTCAATTATAGTGAATTTGGCATGGGTTTTGAAATCATGTTTTTCCAGGCGGAAATGTTGTTCTACAGGTAATAATTTTTCATGGGGAGTCGATTTAATTCGCTTACGATAATTAATAATTCTGTAGTGAAAGGGCCATTCAGATTTTCCTACATATTGTTTCTGGCATAGTGTGCATTCTAGGAGGTAAATTATGTTATGACTTCTACAGTTAGAATCGTGGTAGATTTTGAAAGTAGATTTAGTGATTGAGCTAGTGAATGAATTCGTGTGTTTAATATGGTTGCAACATAAACTTCTTTTGTTGTTACAAGGTTGGGAAAATCCTGTTGTTAGTTTATTACGGATTACCTTGTCTCCTGAAATGTGGTTACTACCTATGATTTCTTTTAGCTTCTTAGGTCTACGATATGCAAAAAGGCCGGGTTCCTTAAACAGTTTTTTTAGGTCTGGTTTGAGATGTAGTATTTCCCAGCGACGTTTGATTATTTGGGATAGTGGAGGCAGAGTGGGGTTGAAAGTGGTTACTAGAGGGATGCGGCTAGATTTAATTTTAATCTTGTACATTAGGGTGTCTTCTCTAGGTGTGGAAATTGCTTTATTTATTTGTTCCCTGATTAGGTGTTGTTTATAGCCACGTGTTGTGAATTGATGCTCCAGATTTTCAATGTGTTTATTTAATTCTTCATTGTTGGAACATATCCTTCTGAGTCTAAGTGCTTGTGAATAGGGAAGGTTCTCTTTGAGGTGTTTAGGGTGGGAAGACTTAAAGTGTAGATAGTTGTGGGTGTCGGTTATTTTAGTGTGTAGTGTCATTTGTAGTTTCCTGTTTTCATCTATGTAAATGCGGGTGTCTAAAAATGTTACTGATGTTGTGGATTTTTCATAGTCAAACTTCATTGAGTCGTGCACTGTGTTTAGGGTCATAAGGAATTGGGTAGGTTTGTCATCACTACCCGTGTATACAAAGAATATATCATCGATATATCTTGCATAGAATACGCAGTCGCTACCAATGATTGGATAGATATGGGTCTCCTCAAATTTTCCCCTGAATATTGTAGCATATGATGGAGCTGCAATGGTGCCCATGGCACAACCTCTTATTTGAAGGTAGTGTGCTCCATTGAAGTTGAAAGTATTCAATGTAAGGACATACTCCATGAGTTTTATGATGACTTCTGTTGGGAGGGTCCTGTTTTCTTCTTTTAGTAAGTGCTTCCTGAAGGCGGCCAGCCCTTCGATGTTTTTAATGTTTGAATAGCGACCTAACGTCCATAGTCACTAGAATAGCATTCTCTGGAACTGTTTATATGTGATTAATTTTGTTCAGTAGATCTGTTGTGTCTCTGATGTAGGATTTTACTTCCTTAGCTAGCGGTTGTATGTAATGGTCTATGTATTTGGAAATTTTTGTCGTGTGGCAGTTGAACGATGAAATAACCGGCCTTCCTGGGTTGTTGCTTTTGTGTATTTTTGGAAGGAGATAGAAACGAGCAGGTGTAATATTTGTGGGTGTAAGTGTTGTGCATGTTTTCTTGTCGATTAGATTGTTGCGAAGCATTATGCTTAGTGAGCTAGTTAATTCTTTTTGGTATTCTGGAAGGGGATCTGTAGGTAAGCTTTTATAGGTTTCTTTGTCGGCTAGCTGTTTGTTGGCCTCTTTAATGTATTCTTCGATTCCCCAGATCACTGTCGCACCCCCTTTGTCAGCCTGTGTTATGATTAGGTCATCTCTATGTGTCAGCGTATCGAGGGCTATGCGTTCCTATTTTAGTAATATTGTCACGTGGCAGCTTACGTGCTATTGTTTTCTTTATGTCATTTGCTACGGCTAGTTCAAATGTCTGTATAGTAACGTCTGTGTTTTGTGGGGTGTAGGTAGTATCCTTCTCTTTTAATGTCTCAAGTATAGAAGGTGTGTGATCATTTTCCCCATAGTGGGCTTTTAACCGTATTCTTCTGAAGAAGGATTTCAGGTCCTTTGTCAAGGTGTCTTTATCAAACTTTGGGGGACTAGGGCATATATATATGTGTGTGTTGTAGCATATCTACGGACGATATTATGTATGCCCCCATTCACATAAATACAGTAGTAAATACTGTATGTTGGTCTGCAGTTGAAGATTCATTATGGAATTCACTTGACTCACTTCTAGCAGTTGACCACTTTTTCTACATGCCACTGGCGAATCTTATATATGTTGTTCTTGTATTATCGTTCATTACCAACTTTAGTTTGATTATTCTATTCAGTAACCTTCCCTAGATTACAACACTTTCTTTCTTTCTTTCTTTCTTTCTTTCTTTATTTTTCTATTTTTCTCGTTTCTTCCTTTGTTTTTATCTCATTTCTTTCTCTCTTTCTTTCTTTCTTTCTTTCTTTCTTTCTTTCTTTCTTTCTGTTGTAGCATACCTACAGATGATAATGGGTATGCCCCCATTCCCATACTGAATACTGTACGTGGTCTAGAGTTGGAGATTCACTTGACTCAATTCTAGCAGTTGACTACTTCTTCTACACATCACTGGTAAATCTTATATGTGTTGTTCTTGTCCTAGGTATTATCGTTCATTACCAACTTCTGTTTGATTATTCTATTCAGTAACCTTCCCTGGATTACAACACTTATATGCACATATCTATATGTGATGAGTGTGTATAGATAAAAATCGCTAGTTAGATAATTATATCAGTATAAAAAGCAAAATGTATGACTTTTTCCTCTTGTTATCTGTGGGTTTTTTTCTGTCATATTGAGCCTTGTAAAGGTTTAAAAAATGACTGAAACATATTGAATATACTCTTTTAATTTTAGTTGGAGATCATGGCAATAAAATAAGACATTTTTTCTCAATAATACTAGCTTTTCAACATGTTTACAATATAACAAAAAGTTAAAATGTAAAGACAGAAATACAGAAAATAATCCTTAAATATAACATGCCACACACACACACACACACACACACACACACACACACACACACGCATATATATGTATTTAAGTTTTGTGTGTGTAAAAATTGAGGGGCAGTGTGCAATATCTTGGCATAAGGTGCACAGAAGTCATGACCCATTCGTGTCTACACACAAAAAGCTACAGTACTGACAAGCTACAAAGTAACCCCCTTCTTTCCCTCTCTCTGATCAAAACCACGATCAAATGTGAAAAGAAAGCAACCACAAAAAGAAACAGGTAAACAACAGCAGAATGAATGAAAGAAAGAGAGAGAGGGTGGAATAGAAAAGGATAAAGAGAGGAGATAACTAAATGTCAGACAAAACTTGACCAAGGTTTATATTTTAAACTTGAATTAAACTTCACACAAAGTTACTTTCATTCGCGGTGTCTTGGATTTTGGGATTGACTAACACTAGCAATGACGTTCTAATTTCTTAGCAAATTTGACTCACAAGAACACAAAAGACATGTAAAAAAAATGAGCGTACAAAAGCTATGAAGATAAAATACAGATATATTTCCTGAGGTGTTTATAAATTGTACACTGTTCAATTATTAACATTAACGAACTATTTTAAATTACAAAACTATTAAATGAAAATTACAATATAATACATACACCCCTGTGAAAATTAATTAAAACAAAATTAATAATTCCGTTATTATTTACTTTTCGTTGTATTTTTTCAATGAAACATGACCTAGTATACATGTTAGTGCTTTGTATGTCCATTCCACGATGTTGTCTCTTGCAGATTGACCACAAATTCTCAACTGGATTTAAATCAGGAGAGTTTCCAGGCCAGTGTATAGTACATTGATTCATTCACTGCTAAGTGGATTTGTGCAGTGTTACAGTTTTCGTATGATTCCTTGGAGTAACGTCCATTGCAGACAATGGCTGTAGGACAACTAATCGACAATCGAGACAATAGTGTCTGGGCATGATGAAAATCTGATGCAATCACGTATGATGCAATATTTTTCAAGGCCAAACAAATATCATCATACACCCTGAAAATAGATTCATATTACTGCACACCACTTCAAATGACTTAATGTGAGGAAAAAATAAAAATCGATTACACCCTGTCACACCAGTGGGTCTAAAACTGACTCTATGGTAAAAGAAAAGAAACTAAAGCAGTTGTTTCAATTATTTTGCACAAGGGTGTCACAGGCACACTAGTATACTTAATAATACAGGAAGGGTAGAATAAACAAAAAATCATCAAGCAAATAAAAAGTATCGAAATATAAAACACATTGGCAATACTTGAAAGGTGAAGAATTATGTTCACAGATATGATAGCGCTTTGAAAGATATTAGAGGCGTCTTTGATGTCTCCTCTTAGCTGAGTCACTTCTGGCTATGCCCAAACTTACAGTAACTTTATTTGTGAGCAACATTAGTAGTAATAAAAAAGAGAGGAAAGGTATGTGCATGGACATCCCCCTCTGAATCTATAATATGCCCCCCCGAAACTATGATGCAGGTCTCCCATTTTACGCCATCTCACTTATCATAAGGTAGTATTCTTATAAAATACAAATTTTATAGTAACCTAATTATGTACATTAAATAATCATATGCAATATAGGTGAACAATTCAACTATAAAAATTGAAAATAAATTCAATGTATCTAAATACAAATTTGAGACATGTCATCATAGATCATTCCATCTTAAAATAAATTAACAATGTTTTACAGTAACTTATGACATTAACTTGAGGTTTTTCTTGTTAAAAAGTTGAATGATTTTAACACTATGGATAAAAAAATATTGAATTTTAGATAGTGTTTTTTCAAGATTTAACATGAGCAAAACAAAGTCATGGATTTGCACAAGAAAAAAAATACAGCTCTCAGAATGACGGGATCTATAAAAAGTTTTCATTCCCCCTCTTACTAGATCTCAGTTTTCATAAGGTAGTATTTATATAAAATACAAATTTTATTGTAACCTAATTATGTACAATAAAGAATCATATGCAATATAAGTGAACAATTCAACTAGAAAAATTGAAAATAAATGCAATTTTATATAGCGTTTTTTCAAGATTTAGCATGAGCAAAACAAATTCCCAGATTTGGACAAAAAATTAAAAATCAACCCAGAATGACGTCAAAATTCCCAAAATTTTTTCATCCTTTAATAAAATTCCCAAAATTTTTTCATCCTTTAATAATCAGTTTTGCTTAGTGTAATTTGTAACGTATATAAATGTAGGTAATTTCAAAGCTGTCTGAATGAAATCATTTTTAGACAATGTAAATTAATATTTTGAATAGTGTGGGGGATTCGCTCACATCATAGCAGCAGAAAATAGCTTTGTGTTCACAGAGATAAAAACATACTTGACAGGAATTAAAACGTACACAAATAACAGGAAAAACATGGGAATTTGGATGATAATTTCATACAATTTATTTATAATTTTTGTTTTTATTGGTGTGTATTTTTTAGGCTACAATTGTTTTATAGTACATAGGGTGAAATATACTCTATAGTACGTTAAACCATATCAAAGAGAGAAGTTGGACACGTGTTGCCCGTACCAAAATTCAAAGTGAAGAGATTGAATCTCACATTTTTTGGTGGGGTGTCCGTATTTCTGTCAGAAGCAGTTTTTGTTGCATGCTGGGAGTATTTTTATTATTTTTAATTTTATTTAATCTATTTTATACAACGTTTTTATGTTATTGCTTTATTTTAATTTTCATTATTGTTAATATTTTATATTTTATTTTCATTTATTTGTAATAATAATAATATTCCTATGGAATACTGCTGACATATATGGTCTGGAGTCCCCACTTTTCATCTCAAGGTCCTCGACAAAATCCAGTGATGGATATGCAATATGATAGGTTCTGATCTGGCATCTCGTCTACAGTCATTTTCTCACAGACGTGACGTCGCCTCCCTCTGTCTTTTCTACAAATATTTCACAGTAACTGCTCTGATGAGCTACTTTTGCTGCTTCCCAAACTGCATGAATTTATCCGTGCTATTAGGTCGGCATCTCAGTCCCACCCTTTTTTTCGAAACTGTTAAATGTAGCCGTCTCTTCTACTCCAATAGCTTCATGTATTGCACTTCCCATCTGTGAAGCTCCCTTCCTCTTAATTGCTTCCCTGGTTGCTATAATCTCCAACTATTCAAATGCAATGTCAATCGACGTCTCCAGATGCCTTGATCTATTCCCCGTTTTTCTCTTCATTCTTTCCTCAATCAAGACTTTTTACTCTTGCTCCCACTCTCTGTAACACCTTGCGTGCTTGTGGCACTCCTGCCTTACTTGGGGTGAAATGCTTAAAAGAAAAAAAAATGTTTATTTTTGCTCATCGTAGATATTCGTGAAAATTGTCAACTTTAATGTCACCTTGAAGTGCAGTGCACATATCAATTTTATTGAGAAGCACAGATAAATATTTACCAGTGAAAGGACTTGCTAACTTTCACTTTATAAAAGCGTATAGTTTTGTATTCTTGACAAGGAAATTCAACTCCTCTCACTTACCGACGATAAAAAAAAAAACCTTTCTCTATGGAATTTTTTATTGTGTTTTCTTGTGTTTATTATCTGTTTTAGATTTTGTAAAATATTTCTAATTGTGGCTGAGACTGACAGATATTAAAATAGAAACATTCTTCGGAAATAGATCTATTTTTGGAATTGCCACCCAACAAAAAAAAAACACAATCTATTTGTTGTATTGTCTGAAAGTGGCAAAAGAAAAATTAGTTTTTAAATTTTTTCAAAGAAAAACAAGTCTCCTGTAAGGCCTCATGGTTTGGCTTGCTACTATTTCCAGAGACTTCGCTTTTTCATCGTAACAACGTAAGTGTGAAGATTGAGTGGTTGTATTGTTGGTATGAACTCTTCCATTTTTTCAGGGTGATTCCATAGTCACGACAATGGTAATATTAGCTGTTTCCACATAGAGAAACATTTGGCATTCATTAACTGAGCAGGCAATTGCTAATTGAATTAGATTTTTCTTTGTTCCTTGGACATCAGGCTGGGATCAAAGTGTAGTATCTGCTCCTCTCAACTCTAATAGTAATAGTACGTATTTCCTTATAAGGAAACATTTGACATTCATTAACAGAGCAGCCAATTGCTAATTGAATTAGATTATTCTTTGTTCCCTGGACATCAGGCTGGGATCAAAGTGTAGTATCTGCTCCTCTCAACTCTAATAGTAATAGTAGGTATTTCCTTATAAGGAAACATTTGACATTCATTAACAGAGCAGCCAATTGCTAATTGAATTAGATTATTCTTTGTTCCCTGGACATCAGGCTGGGATCAAAGTGTAGTATCTGCTCCTCCCAACTCTAATAGTAATAGTAGGTATTTCCTTATGAGGAAAAATTTGGCATTCATTGACCGAGTGACCAATTGATTTTTTCTTTTTATGTGTCATGTCCTTTCAGGACGTAGGCGATCATGGCTCTCCACCTCCCTGTATCCCTTGCAGCTCTCAGAAAACTCCTTCCCTCTGCTTCCTCCCCCAGACCACGTTCTGTCATCCACTTGCTTAAGCTGGCTAGGTATATTGTGCATTGTTTTCCTTTGTCTCTCTTTCCCTCGATTTAATTCTCTAGTATCAGATTCTCCGGGCTCTTCTTCCTCATTATGTGTCCCAGAAACTTCAGCTGCCTCTTCCTGATGTTAAGTATAAGCTTCCTCCTTGTTTGCATCCTCCCTAAGATTTTATCGTTACTCACACGCTCGCTCCATGATATACATAATATCCTATCCTTCTGTAGAACCATATCTCCGTTGCCCTAAGTCTCGTCTTCATCTTTGAGGAAAGATGTATTTCGATGGCCAAGAACACATTCCAAAAGCTGGTCAGACTACTGCGAGACAGGAGGATTTCTTTGGTAACAAAGAAAGAATACTGAACTGTTACGTGACATCTGTTCTTCTTTACGGCAGCGAATGTTGGACGATTTCCTCAAAGATGAAGAAGAGTCTCGAGGCAACGGAGATGTGGTTCTACAGAAGGATGCTAAGGATATCATGGACCGAACATATTGGGATGGCCAAGGACGCATTCCAAAAGCTGGGCAGAGTATTGCGAGATGGGAGGATTTCTTTGGTAACAAAGAAAAGAATACTGAACGTTTACACGACATCTGTCCTTCTTTATGGCAGCGAATGTTAGACGACCAATTGCTATCTGATTTACATTTTTCTTCACTCCTTGGCCATTGGGTTGAGATCAAAGTGTAGTATTTGTTCTCTTCGTCTCTAATGTTAGCGGTAATATTAGCTATTTACTTATATGGAAACATTTGGCATTCAATGAGTGAGCAGCCAATTGCTACTCGAGTTACGTTTTTCTTAGCTCTCAGGCCACTGGGCAGGAATTAATGTGTAGTATTTTTCTTTAGACAAACTACATTTTATCTTTCAGTCTTCGGACAGAACACAACAAATAAATGAGGGATGCTTGGCCCTGGTGATTCCAACCCTGTAGCACTACCTCCCTCATTGCACCAAAGAGGTAGTATCAGTAAAATATCAATATCAGCATGATATTGGTTGCAGGGAATGTGCAATTTTTGGACGTAGCCTATGTGGCACGTACTTGGTCTTACCACTTTTAATCAACATTGTGCCATATCTCATCACCATGAGGGGACAAGTAAGTAAATACTAACCGTACTATCTGTTCTACTCATTTCAAATGGTAATGGTAATATTAGTCAGTCAGTTATGTGCCATGTCTGATATATGCTTAGGTAATCATATATCTTTCAATACATGACTGATGAGGCAGATTTTTGCCCCGCAGTAGGTTGCCATTTCTTTCTGCAGTAGACCAATTGCTATCCAATGCTATAGAACCTGGTCTGTCCTGATATTTACCCATACCTGGGGGAGAAGAAGAGGATTCTTACCTTTCCCAAGAGTATTAACACGTAAGTGAATATCAGTCAGTTATGTGTCATGCGTGATACACGCTTAGGAGATCATGTATCTTTCGATATATGACTGACGAGGCAGTTTTTTTTCCCGCATTAGGTTGACATTTCTTTCTTCAGTAGACCAGTTGCTATCCAAGGCTATAGAACCCGGTCTTTCCTGTTATTTAGCCATAGCTAGGGAGAGAAGAAGAGGATTCATACCTTTCCCAAGGGTATTAGCACGTAAGTGAATGTAATGAATTCAAATGGAATTCGAACTCAGATCTCTGATTCCTCAATCCGAGCCACTATCCACTACTCTAACGTGCCTCTATTATGGTAATGTTAGCTGTATCCATATAAGAAAACATTTGGCATCTATTGACCACATAGCCAGTGCTATTTTCGGTTGAAATTTATAAAATCTGTTTCTTAAAAGACCTTTTCAGGAAAACAGATTTCTTAAGTTCAATAACAGAATACACTGTAACACGTGATAGAAGCAAGTGTCGTTTATAAGTTCTGCCTCCTCTCAGTTGAATCGCTTTCAGCTATTCTTAAAACTTCTTTTCGCATACATGTAAGACCACAGAATCAATCTCTCCAGTATTGATGGGGGTTTCCTTCCAAACCTTTTGTTTGAAGTAATATGGAATGTCGACATCATGATCATGTCCTTATTTTCTCTTTGCGTTACACGTGACGTCCATTTTAGTTGTTGCTACTGTTGGTAGTCTGCACGTGATACGATTTATTGTATTTGTGTTGAAACTTGACTAATGCATGGAATAATAATGCAACACAAAATGTACTTAGAACAAAATGTATTGAAACAAGAAAGTGTACACGATATTTACATATAGTCTTTTGTATATTCCTGGTAAGACCGTTCCTGGAGAATGTGTTGACTTAGCCGCAGTCGGGCAGAGTCTCTGGTTGAATCTCTTGATTCCTCCCTCTCTTCCCGGTGCCAACCATATTTATATGGTCGGTACTCCACTATGCAAATTAGGTGGATCCTACCACAACAATTTGGTACAGTTTTTGTTTGTTATTCTCTAGCATCAATCCACAATGTTCAAAGAGGTATGGTCTTTGCAAAGACCCTCAGGATTCACTCGCTCTAAGCCATTTTTAACCATTGATCTTACAGCTGTTCACACCTCACAGTTTAGATATTTCTGAATGGATCTGGCACCATGCGTGACACCCATATGAAAGTCTTGATCCGATGTGGCTATTTACGAATATGACTCAAGTTTTCAGGTTGATGTTTTGGCTTTATAGCGACTTGCGGTGTTGGGCGAAACTACTTCTGGCTATGACTAGTAATGGCAATTTAATTTATAAAGTCAACTGCAATGATTGTCCAGCAAATTATATTGGTATGACTTCCAGATAATTAAAAGAAAAGAATAGACGAACATCGACATCTTTGTACTAAGATAATAAAACACAAAACCAAAGTTAGGATGCTTGTCTCCGTTGGTAGTTGCATAATTAAAAGAAAAAAAAATTTTGTTGTTCCAACGAATGATTTATCTTTTATGGAAATATTTCGACTAGCAGTTGGTCTTGGTCACTCCTTCATTTGAGTAAAAAAAGTGAAAAGAAGCTTGAAACATTTAAGAATTCAAATCAACTTGTTTTGTTTTCCTTGATTTGAATTCTTAAGTATTTTGAGCTTCTTTACACTGTTTTTATTCAAATTAAGGAATGACCAAGATTGGCAACTGCTAGTCGAAATATTTCCATAAAAATAAATAATTCGTTGGAACTATAAGTGTTTTCTTTTTAAAAAAAATGAAACCGACTGAAAAAAAGCCTAGAGAAGCCATCTGCAATTGCACTTCACGCCATCAAAGAAGGTCACGACTTTGACCAACCTGAAATAAAATTGACCAACCAACACAAATTCAACCAAAGACTGGTAGCTGAACAAATTATAATAGCAAGTACCGAAAATATCTGTAATAGAATTGATGCAGCACAGCTTCATCCAGCATGGACTTCCTACTTCAACGGAAAATACAAAAACTATATATATATATATATATATATATATATATATGTAAGCAAATAAATGGATATAGATCCGACAGTATGAAGAAAATATATGGAAAAACAAACAAAAATCCTAATATAGCAATTATGCTGTTTTAATGTTAATATAATGTCAACGTCGGACGTTTCGGTCTAATAGACCATCTTCAGGAGATATTCATAAAACATAATTAACATAATTGAATCAACATTTTATGAATATCAATATGGTCTATGTTAATTATATTTGAATATCTCCTGAAGATGGTCTATTAGACCGAAACGTCCGACGTTGACATTATATTAACATTAAAACAGCATAATTGCATATTAGGATTTTGTTTGTTTTTTTCCTTATATTTTTCTGCATATATATATATATATATATATATATATATATATATATATATATATATATATATATATATATATATATATATATATAAGCTGTTTAATTTCATTGTTTCATTTATTTCTCAAGAGTGATCAAGGATTGCAAAAGCTTTCCGAAATATATCTGTTTTAACAATAAAATTTATCTGTTGGAATTACAAGTTTTTATTCTTTTTAATTCAGCTTCACCAATGGAATCAAGCGTTTTTACAATTATAACCCTGACACAGCCTATTCTATGTACAATTTCTTCTATATTAAGTTTGTTATGATCCATATTCTGAGGTTTTGGAATTCACTGGTATCTACTAATTACACATCCTGAACATTTATTATGGCTTCAAGGTAGGAGTTAACCGCATAGCATCCTACTCATCATCAGTACACAGGATTTGCAAGGGAAATCAGAATAATTGTCTTTTATTGGTTGATTCTTTTGGGATGTGAAAATGTGTTGTGCAGTAATTTCGCAGTGGAGGCTTGTATTTGTACTAAATCGGTCCTAAAATAGGTTCGATGTACAAAACGTTAGGAACTTGATATAATAGGTATTACGCAGAGTAATCTTGTTGTGGTCGCTGACTACTTTCGTATTCGACTAACTGTCGACTATTGTCGTCCGACATCGACTAGTATTTAGCCATCCTCCCCACGAGGGTATCATGTGGCACAAGGCCGGTTTAACGTGGGATCTCCGAGCCCGTGGGCTCGTCCAAAAATATACCCGTTGAACCCGTATAAACGGGTTCAGGGTCGGTTTACCTCCCCGGAACTAGACTCTGCCCTTCGGCGTAGCCTCGTTCGGGTTCCTCCACGCCCGAAGGCAGAGAGTTCAACCGTTCAGCCGGTCGTCCGACATCGACTGACCCTCGTTTCTCTTACTACTCCTACTTATATTAGGTGGGAGAGTCTATTAACTATAGAATAGGTGTGTTTCACCATAACACCCACCTCCTAAAACTGTTTTACTTCTACGGAGTAAAACAGTTTTCTTTCTTTATTTTTTTGCAGGAAATATGAAAAAAATCAAAACAAAAAAAAAACTTCATTTTTTTAGCAACATCGTAGCATATCTCCTACGTTTTGGATCCACTGATCAGTTTCCTTTCTTTTTCCCCTGGATCGGCGTATCTCAGGTAAAATCGTTGCAGGCGTCGTTAGATCAAACGTATCGAAAATCGCCTCCATCGGCGTTTCTTCCGCGGGACCGTTGTCAACCACGTCAGAAGCGTCGTCTGATCTGGTTAATGTGCCGTCTGCACGTGAATGTTTCGCCTTTCACCAAGTACATCATATTGCTTTTCTATTTTTTGGTACCTCCATAATGTTACCAGAAACAACCTTCCGATTTGAGCTTCTTAAGGATGGAGTCACAGTTTCTGTAGGTTCTTCTTGTGGTTCTATTTGTTCAGCCTCTAGTTTCCCTTTTGTTGATCTTGTGCTTCTTAACGTTGTCTGTGGTAACTTCAGTTGACTTAAATCATTTAATAATACTGCATGTCCTTGGCTGCGGGTAACTCGCTCCCCAGTTTTTCTCGGTGTTGGCTTCATCTTTACTTTCTGGGGCTTTTTTTTCACGTATACCGTCGGTGTAGCCCACTCACTATACTACTTACTACTCATACTTATATTAGGTGGGAGTGTCTATTAACTATAGAATCGGTGTGTTTCACCATAACAAAATGGTAAGGCTAAAATAAACAATTCCTTTTAAGGAAACATTTAGCATTCATTGATCAAGCTGCTAGTGCTACATCCAATTGAAATTTATCAAATCCTTCTATTAAAACACATTTTTTAGGAAAACAAGAAAAATGATATTGTGGCTCTGCTCCTACACTCATCCCAATAATAATAATCCTATTTTTGTGTGCCTGTTACAAAATCTAAAGAGAAAATCCATATTAACATTGAAAGAAAAAAAGAAATGAGAAGAATACTAATAGTGTGGGGTCAGCATCCACACTCACCCTGATAATAATGATCATATTTTAGTATGCCTGTTACAAAATCTGAAGATAAAATCCATATTAACACTAAAAGAAGAAAAGAAATGAAAAGAATACTATTAGTGTGGGGTCTGCATCCACACTCACCCTGATAATAATGATCATATTTTTGTATGCCTGTTACAAAATCTGAAGAAAATATCTATGTTAACAGTGAAAAAGGAAGAAACTGAATAAATTAATACCATTAATGGTAACGGGAACAGTAATATTAGCCATTTCTCTACAAGGAAACATTTGATATTCATTGACCAAGCAGCCAGTGCTACTTCTGTTGCAGAGGCAGAAATGTGTAAACTAGAAGGCAGAAGCTTGTTACTATTTGTGGCGGTTAATTTCTTCTCTGCCTCGGCAAATGTAAAAAACAAGCATCAAATAAAAAAAGACATTGATTAGAGGTAAATAAATGTATAATTAATTTACATATATACAAAAACTAGTAACTTCTATTTGTTGCTGTTGCTAAGGGAACAGAGAGAGAGAGAGAGAGAGAGTGTGGTGAAATTAGAAGTGAAATAGACATTGGTGGTGGCTGTATTCATCAGTGGTGTTTCTCTCTCAGAATACCGGTGTTGACACCAAACGCTGGTCTTATTTACATTATTCAGACTAATGTCCTCATCTTTGTCACCATATTTATTACAATGTTTCAGCAGTTGTATGCTCCAACCTTCTTCAGGTGGTTTGGAATGTCGAACTGAACCCTTTATTTCACTCACTGGGGTAAACTGTTCTAGTTCCATGTGCTATGTTTAATGGATATCAGTTATCAGTTATCGACTGTTAATTTCCCCTCTGAATGTTCTCCACTCTTTGAACTCACACTCTTTGGGTCCTGTCACTGGATCTAACCAATGCCATTATCCACTGTGCCATGTGTCCTTGAGGACATCTGTGTATGAATTTCTGGGTATTATAAACCTAATGTCTTCAGCAACCATTTTTGTCAATACTCAAATTGCAATTTTTTGCTGTTATCAAATCATGTTTTTACCAGCTCATATTGCAATTTTTATTGTTATTGTCACTTTTCTCTGGCACTCTTTATTACTGGTTGTAATAAATATGGCAACAAAGATGAGGACAATAGTCTGAATAATGTAAATAGTGTACATAATACCTCATCTCAGAAATATAGACAGATACTGAAGGATCGGATAAATATGGCAACAAAGATGAGGACAATAGTCCAAATAATATAAATAATGTACATAATATCGCATCTCAGAAATATAGACAAATACTGAAGGATCGGATAAATATGGCGACAAAGATGAGGACAATAGTTGGAATAATGTAAATAATGTACATATTACCTCATCTTAGAAATATAGACAGATACTGAAGGATCAGATAAATATGGTAACAAAGATGAGGACAATAGTCTGAATAATGTAAATAATGTACATAATACCTCATCTCAGAAATACAGATACTGGTCTGAGGCTGTTTGAATTTGAGTATATATAGCCTTCAATTGGCTCAAAGTTAAGGTTTTGGTTTTTTGATTGAGGGTGACTCTGGTTGGTCATAATATATTGCTCATTTTGTTTTGGTTAATATGTGTGTGGAACCAATGTGCATAAAACTTATTTACACAGTCTGCTTTGTCTTGTCAACAGTCAACATCCAGTTTGGATAGAAAATGTAACAGACACGACACTTCCAATTGAAATTTATAAAATCCTTCTATTAAAACAATTTTTCTGGAAAAGAGGTATATCAAGTTCAGTTATTTTGCTATAGCTAGCCTGAAAGTAGACAGTCTCGGGATTTCAAAACTGGTCTAACTTTGTCCCAATTCCAAGTATCTGTCAAGTTATCTTTTGAATTTAATCAACATTATGACATTACCAAACATAACAGGCACCTAAACAAGGTCAGCAGGTAAAATGCCTGGAATATTGTGACAATATGAGAACAATTGATATGAAAGATATTTAATAAAGAATTTTTATAAAAATCTTTAACTTAGTTCAGCTGGTACTTTCAAAATCTCCAAACTCCAAAATTCAGAGTTTTTAAGAGTAGAAAAAAAGTTGTCTCATAAACAGACATTTGGCATTTTTGGCATTTCCAAAGAAATATATGCTATACCTAGCCTGAAAATAGACAGTCTCAGGATGTCAGAATTGGTTTAACTTTGTCCTAACAGGTATTTCTCAAGTTATGATCATTTGAAATTAGTTAAAATTTGCAAATGTCTAATCATATACTTTTAGATGATCAGTTTTGGATAATTGCTTTTTCTGCCAATTTTTTCTTGAAAAGTCATTGGAATCTTGTTGAATGTTATAATTAATAGATTTTTCAAAAATGACCTATATCTAGTGAATTTTGGAGCCCTACAATACTAAATTTAGTTAAATTAACAAAGCTTTTGTTATTCTTGCTTCTTTGTCTCTGAACCCCACTAGCCAAATTTGAATAACACTAACAAAAATGCTAGAGATTATTTTTTTTCTTCTTTTTAGTTTAAATTTTCAAATATTAAAACAATTTAAATTTTCGCGAAATATAAGAAAATTGTTATTGGAAAGATATTTAAGACACTCAGTTTTCTTCATATGTTAAATTGATCATTACTCACTTTTGACACCAGATGCCAGGCTCCAAATATTACTTTTTGACTGAACTTTCCTTGTATTTATCAGAAAATCATGCTCTAGATTTATGTTATTTGGGGTGCTAAGTCTATTTTTGGTACTGAAAATTCTGTTAAAAGACTATTTTTTTTAACTATATAAGTATTTGTCAAGATATGATCATTTGAAATTAGTTAAAATTTGCAAATGTTTCATCATATATTTCAGTTCTGGATAATTGCTTTTTGTGACACTCTTTGCTTGGAAAGTCATTGGAATCTTGTTGAATGTTATAATTGATAGACAGATTTAACTTGAGACTAATTTAAAAAAAATGACCTATGTAATGTGGCTTTTGGGACCCTGCAACACCAAATTCAGTTAAATTAACATAAATTTGTGCTATATTTTATTTGCTTTTGTCAATGATATCCCAAATTTGAATAATGGGAAAAAAATTCCTGGTACCAAAGTTTTTCCTTCTTTTTAGTGTAAGTGTTACAAAATATTAAAACAAAACAAATGAAATCTCCAAAATGTACAAAAAGATGTTCTCAAGAATCTATTAAAAATAGATTCCATAAAAGCAGTATGGAGTGAGTTAAAAAAAACCTATAGATTTCACTAAGAAGAATGGAGCCATCTATATTTCTGAGATGGGGTATTATGTACACTATTTACATTATTTGAACTATTGTCCTCATCTTTGTCACCATATTTATCCGATCCTTCAGTATCTGTCTATATTTCTGAGATGAATTATTATGTACAGTATTTACATTATTTGGACTATTGTCCTCATCTTTGTTGCCATATTTATCTGATCCTTCAGTATCTGTCTATATTTGTCAGATGAGGTATTATGTGCACTATTTACATTATTCGGACTATTGTCCTCATTTTTGTTGCCATATTTATCCAATCCTTCAGTATCTGTCTATATTTCTGAGATGAGGTATTATGTACACTATTTATATTATTTGGACTATTGTCCTCATCTTTGTTGCCATATTTATCTGATCCTTCAGTATCTGTCTATATTTCTGAGATGAGGTATTATGTACACTATTTACATTATTCGGACTATTGTCCTCATTTTTGTTGCCATATTTATTACAACATTTTAGAGCCACTCACCCAAGTTCCATATCTCATTTATATCCAAAATTATAATTATCGATAGAATACCTTAGGGTGAGTAAACTTTTTTACTAGGTGGTCAGGAAGGGGTCTTTATATTAGCAAGATTAAAAATTAGTTTGACCCCAAAAATAATAGGTGCACAAATTTTTAAGTAAAACAAATCAGGTGAGTCACTTTTATCGAACAGCAATGTAGACAAAGAGAGATAGATTGAAATACTTATCATTCTTGGATTGTTGAAATAAAATTCTTTGAAACGCTAAGTACTCTGTTAACACCAATAATATAATTAGCAAGTAATTTGACACTGGTGAAAATCTGAACGCTGGAGACGTGAACAGAAATTAAACTTTTCACATACTTCAGAAACCCTTCTCTAGTTGATTTAATTTTTCTCCTCATTTTATAGCAAAAAAAAAAGATATCACATACGATCGCTATTTTCTTTTCTTTCTTTTTTCTAGGCTCAATGGCTAATTTCTGTGATGACAAGGTCCAAAGAAAATTTCACATAGGCTCACAAATTTTTTTCCGTCTTATTCCTCGGCTATCCTGAATTTGAAGAAGTGGGTTTTCATAGAGGAATAAAGTGCCGCTGCTGACACTTAGGTTTGAACGCAGATTGCCAGAGAGCAAGCACAGTCGACCTCATCTTGAAATAATTAGATCACGTGACGGGTAAAGGAAAATATATATATGGGAATTAGTGGCATCTGATCAAGTATTGTTTGAAGGCATTACTATTATTGTATTTGTAATTTACAAAGTCTCTTCTACAAAAAGGCATTACAAAATGGGTAGAGGTAGTCATTATTTCATACCAGTTGCTGATGTCACCCAAATGACCTCTGACCTTGATGCTGGACTATGATGGTTGGCGTGATAGACACATGAATGCCCGAGCTAGCTCGACCAAAGAAATAAAAAGAAAATTGTCTTAGCAAACCAAACAGGAATGATATGAGAGGTAAATAGAAGGGTTGTTAGCTAGATGTCTATATTCGTATATCTGATGTGTCTAAAGCCAGCTTAAAGAGTTATCAGCTTACTGCTTTTACACACTGTGCTGTGCTGCATTGACAGCAAAACATGGTTCATTGGCAACTAAGAAGTTCTTTCCAGGGGAAATAAGACACAATTTATCCCTGGGGCAACTGTGAGTTCTATCCACCCTTTTGTTTTAATCGTTTCACTGCAGGCAAAATGACAATACCATTAAAACACAGGGAGTTACAAGAAATGAAAGTGAAAGTGAAAGTGAAAGTGAAGACTGATTGTTTTGCATTTTGTCTGATTTGCTGGAGAGAACTGACAACTGTGTGAACTATGTCTGAGGCTTTTACTTGTGAAAACATGCTATTTTAGCTGTGAACAGATACTGAAGGATCAGTTGTGTGCCATGTGTGATACACACTTAGGTTTTCATGTATCTTTCGATACATGACTGACGAGGCACATTTTTTTTTCCTGCAGTAGGTTGCCATTTCTTTCTGTGGTTGACCAGTTGCCATCCAAGGCTATAGAACCTGGTCTCTCCTGCTATTTATCCATAACTGGGAGGAGAAGAAAAGGATTCATACCCTTCCCAAGGGTATTAGCACGTAAGTGAATGTAATGGATTCGACTGGAATTCGAACTCAGCTCTCCAGTTCCTCAAACTGAGCCGCTATTAAAACAAAGACATTAACAAATGTGCAAAAACATACAAAAATAGACAAAGCCTAACGCAACAATGTATCTCAAAAACCATATTTGGAAAAAAAATGTGAAAGGTGCTCAAATACAAAGGAGGAATTATTTATATGTTAATATATATATATATATATATATATATATATATATAAGTATAGGATTGGTGTATACAGAATGAATTTCAATAACCAAAAAATACTATTCTTAAAAGAGTGCTCAATACAGAGTAGAGCAAATAAAATTATTTATTCGAAAATTATAACATAAATATGTTATAAAATCACTGCAAAAATAGCCGTTTTGTTTCAACACTTCTCGTGTCTTGTCAAGTGATGGTGTTGAACGTAGAATAGAGGGTTTTTAAATAATTTTATAATTTTAAAGTTAATATAGATTAAATTTAAAATTTAAAATTGGTCATTTTTAATTTTCAATTTTTATAGTATAATTTAATATTTATTAGTTAGAATAAATTCTATTTTAGTCTAACCCCAACATTAAAGCATTAAATAATTATTATAACCTTAGTTCGTTGTGAAGATTTTTGAATTCTCGTATACTTGTATTTTGATTGGTCATTCCAGCTTATGTAAAGCATTTCCCCTTGTGAGGGATGTTTGATTGATTTGAACCTTTTAAAATCCTTTATTCTACACTCAACATCATCACTTGAGAAGACACCAGAAGTGTTTAAACAAAATGGCTATTTCTGTAGTGATGTTATAATTTTTGAATAAATAATTATATATACATTTATATATATATATATATATATATGGCAAGTGTATAACACAAAAGTTTGACAGCTAACCTCCTCTACGACTAAGGCATAAAAATATTACTCTTTAAATTTACTAGTAAAATACATTAAGTGAAAAGAGATAAGATTTGAAAAAACTAAGTTTTACTTTACCAGAAAGGAAAAGTGTTAAAAAATAGTAAATGTTCAATTTAGAAACTCGAACTCCTAGAGCGTTTAAAAGAAAAAGAAATATTATTTATCTCATTGGCAAGTAGGTGGAAAGCAAATTAAGATGAAGAGAGTGGGAAAAAAAAAAGAAAAATACTGACAGAGTTATTTTCTCATGTTTGACACCAAGAGATTAACTGGTCTCCTCCTTCCTAGAAACTGACTACAAAAAAAAAAAGAAGCTGGGTTAAAATTTGAATGTAACGATGCATAGTGATTCCTTTTTGTTTCAGAAATAATTTATGGGAATTATGGATAGGAAAGGTCAAAATCAGCTTTGTACTGAGTTGGGATGGCCAAATTTCTACATCTGGAGTAGGGCTGCTGAAACACGTCCGAACGATATTGTTGGAAAATGGAAAGAGAGAGTTTCTTTCCTTTTCAGAAGTGGGGTCATAAAATTATACATGTGACTAGAAACCTTTTCTGGTTTCTTTATAACTTGCATCATGGGAAAATTTAATTGATTTGTTTTGTTTTTAATTCTTTATTATTATTTTATTAATAGGTTTTATTAATAAATGAATTATTTTATTAATTAGTGATGGTGTTGAATGTAGAATAAAGTATTTTAAAATAATTTTATAATTTTAAACTTAATATAGATTAAATTTAAAATCACTAATTTTTAATTTTAATTTTATAGTAAAATTTAATATTTATTAGTTAGAATGAATTCTATTTTAGTCTAACCCTAACATTAAAGCATTAAATAATTATTATAATTTAAGTTCATTGTCAAGTTTTTTGATTTCTCGTATACTTGTATTTTGATTGGTCATTCCAGCTTACGTAACAGCGTTTCCCCATGCGAGGGGTGTTTAATTGATTTGAACCTTTTAAAACCTTTTATTCTACATTCAACACCATCACTTGAGAAGACAGCAGAAGTGTTGAAACAAAATGGCTATTTTTATAGTGATTTTATAACATTTTTATGTTATAATTTTTGAATAAATGATTATATATATATATATATATATATATATATAATTTTTTCTCAGACTGAAAAAAATAAATATATACAGGGTATAGCAGAAAAAAGTCCGTTGTCAAGTTTTTTGAATTCTCATATACTTGTATTTTGATTGGTCATTCTATTTTGTGCAATAGCCCTACTCCGGATGTAGAAATTTAACCATCCCAACTCAGTACAAAGTTGATTTTGACCTTTCCTATCCATAATTCCCATAAATTATTTCTGAAACAAAAAGGAAGAGACATTTAACTTTGTTTCAATACAGTCAACATAAAAAGGTATAAACATCCATAGCAGAAACACAATTTTTTGTATGCTTCTTTTATCTTGCTTTTTTTTTGTTTTCTGTTTTTTTAATTGGTATCACCCCATGCAAGGGAGTAAAGCCACTAAGACACAAGGGGTTGCAGGGTGTAGAAGAATTAGGAGCAGAAACATTAATAATGAGCAGTAAGAGTAGACAGGAAGGCAGTAGATAGCGATTGATATTGCATTTAAATTTTAGATTAAAGCAAAGTTAGTTGGAAAGCATGAAGATGGAAGGAAGTTCCAAAAGCTGTGAATTCTTAGAAAAGATGGTGAAGCAGATTCTTATTGCCTTCTTGGAACTACTGGGACATTGTTCGCATCTCATCTTACTGATTTAATTTCAGCAATACAAAAACAAGAATACCATGTTTTCATCATTTTCATTTGCTGTGTAGTCCACCATTACTTGTCTTAATAATGTTCAATTGTAATAAACTGTTTTTAATTGGCATCACCCCATGCAAGGGTGTAAAGCCACTAAGACACAAGGGGTTACAGGGGATGGAAGAATTAGGAACAGAAACAATAAGGATCAGTGGGAAGAGGAAAGAGCAATCAGGAGGAGAGTAGATAGCGATTAAGACTGCATTTAAATTTTTGCAGATTAAACTTGGCTAGAAAGCGTGGAAGCAGAACAGAGGTCCACAAGCGAGAAGTGGGAGAAAAACCTGCTAGCATAAAATTTATAGTTACATCTAGCGAGGTTAGTTGTAAATTGATGAGATCTCAATGACAGTCTTGTACAGCGCTTAAATTAATAAAAGTCTAGGTATCATAGCAAAGAGCTCATAGGAAAAATTACCCTAAAAGGATTTATAGAAAAGACACAGAAAGCTGAGAAAAAGTTGGAAAGAAATTTGTGAGCCTATGTGAAATTTTCTTTGGACCAATGAAAACTTCACCTTCACAGAGACTGACCGAAAGCTGAGAAAAGTGTAAAATAAATTTGGCAGGAGCCTATGTGAAATTTTTCTTTAGACCAATGAAAACTTCACCTTCACAGAAACTGACCGGAAAGCTGAGAAAAAGTTGGAAAGAAATTTGTGAGCCTATGTGAAATTTTCTTTGGACCAATGAAAACTTCACCTTCACAGAGACTGACCGGAAAGCTGAGAAAAAGTGTAAAATAAATTTGTGAGCCTATGTGAAATTTTCTTTAGACCAATGAAAACTTCACCTTCACAGAAACTGACCGGAAAGCTGAGAAAAAGTTGGAAATAAATTTGTGAGCCTATGTGAAATTTTCTTTAGACCAATGGAAACTTCACCTTCACAGAGACTGACCGGAAAGCTGAGAAAAAGTGTAAAATAAATTTGTGAGCCTATGTGAAATTTTCTTTAGACCAATGGAAACTTCACCTTCACAGAGACTGACCGGAAAGCTGAGAAAAAGTGTGAAATAAATTTGTGAGCCTATGTGAAATTTTCTTTGGACCAATGAAAACTTCACCTTCACAGAAACTGACCGGAAAGCTGAGAAAAAGTGTGAAATAAATATGTGAGCCTATGTGAAATTTTCTTTAGACCAATGAAAACTTCACCTTCACAGAAACTGACTGGAAAGCTGAGAAAAAGTTGGAAATAAATTTGTGAGCCTATGTGAAATTTTCTTTGGACCAATGAAACTTGAACCTTCACCTTTTCCTCAGCTCAACACAAAATTTGAGTTGGTAAAGGAAATTGGAATTATTTTTTGTGAGCCTGAATGTGGTTTAAATTGGAGATTTGGACCAAATTACACTTTCATATCTCCTCCAGGGTAATTCTTTTCCACCTGTTATACCAGAAGAAAAGAATTCCATGACAAAATTTTAGGGGTGATTGGTAAAGGAATTTTCAATTTATTATTCTTTTGAGATTCACTATCAATCCTCTGAATTGACTTCAAAATATTTTAAATATCTTGGAGTTTTATATTGCCAAAATTACACTGATATCATTGTTCAAAAACTGATTTCCAGGGTAAAGAACAAGGAAATAAAAGTGCACCTGTTTTCATTTAATAAGAAGAAAATTCAGAAAATGTTTTAAATAAAATGACAATTTAAATTAATTGAAATTAAAATGATAAAAGATGATGTTAAAGATAAAAATGGTGACCATCTAATGATAATAAAACCATTTAATTTGTCAATTTAATATTCTCAGCATTGGAGATTGTAAAGCTTATTGACTTCATCTAATAATAATAAAATTCAAGATTATTTGTCGACTAATATAAAAAAACAAATGTTACAAAATATTTGTCATATCTGTCATGCTTTATAATAAAAATTAAGATAAAATTCTACTAATACTACAATATTTTTTTCCTTTGTCAAAAATAATAAACTGACATTGTTCAAAAACTGATTTTCAGGAATTAAGAATAAAGAACAAGGAATTAAAAGTTGGGAATAATCGGCAACGTTTCATTTAATAAGAAGAAAATTCAGAAAATGTTTGTAACAAAATGAATAATTTAAAAACAATTGAAATTAAAATGATAAAAGATGAGTTAAAGATAAAAAATGGCTGACAATACTTCATCTAATAATAATAAAATTCATTATAATATTACTACTAATACTACTAATGTAATAAAAAGCAAGTGAAATAAAGATGAAAGAAAACCTAGTCTAAAAAAAATGAATAATGGCTGACAATTCTTCATCTAATAATAATAAAATTCAAGATAATATTACTACTAATACTACTAATATACTAAAAACAAATGAAATTAAGATGAAAGAAAACCTAGTCAAAAATGAATAATGGCTGACAATTCTTCATCTAATAATAATAAAATTCAAGATAATATTACTACTAATACTACTAATATAATAAAAAGCAAGTGAAATTAAGATGAAAGAAAACCTAGTCAAAAATGAATAATGGCTGACAATTCTTCATCTAATAATAATAAAATTCAAGATAATATTACTACTAATACTACTAATATAATAAAAAGCAAGTGAAATTAAGATGAAAGAAATCCTAGTGAAAAATGAATAATGGCTGACAATGCTTCATCTAATAATAATAAAATTCAAGATAATATTACTACTAATACTACTAATATACTAAAAACAAATGAAATTAAGATGAAAGAAAACCTAGTCAAAAATGAATAATGGCTGACAATTCTTCATCTAATAATAATAAAATTCAAGATAATATTACTACTAATACTACTAATATACTAAAAACAAATGAAATTAAGATGAAAGAAAACCTAGTCAAAAATGAATAATGGCTGACAATTCTTCATCTAATAATAATAAAATTCAAGATAATATTACTACTAATATACTACTAATATAATAAAAAGAAAGTGAAATTAAGATGAAAGAAAAACCTAGTGAAAAATGAATAATGGCTGACAATTCTTCATCTAATAATAATAAAATTCAAGATAATATTACTACTAATACTACTAATATACTAAAAACAAATGAAATTAAGATGAAAGAAAACCTAGTCAAAAAGGAATAATGGCTGACAATTCTTCATCTAATAATAATAAAATTCAAGATAATATTACTACTAATACTACTAATATAATAAAAAGCAAGTGAAATTAAGATGAAAGAAATCCTAGTGAAAAATGAATAATGGCTGACAATGCTTCATCTAATAATAATAAAATTCAAGATAATATTACTACTAATACTACTAATATACTAAAAAACAAATGAAATTAAGATGAAAGAAAACCTAGTCAAAAATGAATAATGGCTGACAATTCTTCATCTAATAATAATAAAATTCAAGATAATATTACTACTAATACTACTAATATACTAAAAACAAATGAAATTAAGATGAAAGAAAACCTAGTCAAAAATGAATAATGGCTGACAATTCTTCATCTAATAATAATAAAATTCAAGATAATATTACTACTAATACTACTAATATAATAAAAAGCAAGTGAAATTAAGATGAAAGAAAACCTAGTCAAAAATGAATAATGGCTGACAATTCTTCATCTAATAATAATAAAATTCAAGATAATATTACTACTAATACTAACATACTAAAAAACAAATGAAATTAAGATGAAAGAAAACCTAGTCAAAAAGGAATAATGGCTGACAATTCTTCATCTAATAATAATAAAATTCAAGATAATATTACTACTAATACTACTAATATAATAAAAAGCAAGTGAAATTAAGATGAAAGAAATCCTAGTCAAAAATGAATAATGGCTGACAATTCTTCATCTAATAATAATAAAATTCAAGATAATATTACTACTAATACTACTAATATACTAAAAAACAAATGAAATTAAGATGAAAGAAAACCTAGTCAAAAATGAATAATGGCTGACAATTCTTCATCTAATAATAATAAAATTCAAGATAATATTACTACTAATACTACTAATATACTAAAAAACAAATGAAATTAAGATGAAAGAAAACCTAGTCAAAAAGGAATAATGGCTGACAATTCTTCATCTAATAATAATAAAATTCAAGATAATATTACTACTAATACTACTAATATAATAAAAAGCAAGTGAAATTAAGATGAAAGAAATCCTTATGACAAAAGAATAATGTTTGCAGAAATGATTTTGAACACTGTCAAGTCTGGAAAGATGTCAATTGTCTGTTGACCTGAAGAGGTCAAGATTGAACCAATCTCACTAGAATCAGTACTTGAGTAGCAGTTTTTATGAAAAGGCTGTCTAAGTGGAACTTCCTTCTTAAATTTGGAACACAGAGAAAATGTAAGTATTTTTGGAAGCAGCAAATATCTGAACCGGTGAACCAGAGTAGGGAGTGTCCTGGGTATGACGATAAACTACATCCGCGTTCTGGGTATGACGATAAACTACATCCGCATTCTGGGTATGACGATAAACTACATCCACGTCCTGCGTATGACGATAAACTAGATCCGCGTCCTGTGTATGATGATAAACTACATCCGCGTCCTGGGTATGATGATAAACTACATCCGCTTCCTGGGTATGACGCTAAACTACATCCGTGTCTTGGGTATGACGATAAACTACATCCACGTCCTGGGTATTATGATAAACTACAGCCATGTCCTGAGTATGATGATAAACTACATCCGCGTTCTGGGTATGATGATAAACTACATCCGCGTCCTATGTATGACGATAAACTACATCCGCGTCCCGGGTATTACAATAAATTACATCCGTGTTCTGGGTATGACGATAAACTACATCCACGTTCCAGGTATTACAATAAACTACATCCGTGTTCTGGGTATGACAATAAACTACATCTGCATCCTGGGTATGATGATAAACTATATCCAACAGAAAGGCTTCTGATCAGGAGGTTTTGAGGACCATGGAACCAGTTCTTAATTGATGGTGTTCCCAGGTTCTCCCTGACCCGGGGTGGTAGCACCTGTTAGGGTCCCAGTTATGGGTAAATAGTTAACCCTGAAACTGAGTTAAAAAGCATTATGAAAGTGTAAAAATAGGTTTTAATACTAGAAATATTTTGCAAAATATTATTACCAGAAATAAATTTTTAAAGAAAAAAAAACTATTACCAGCAATATGTTTTTGAAAAAAAATTACCAGCAATACATTTTTTAAAATAATATTACCAGCTATACGTTTTTGAGGAAGAAAATATTACCAGAAATAGATTTTTGACAAAAAATATTACCAGTAAAAAAAAAGTTGTCGGCATTAAATAACCCATCGATGTTGATATGCCGTAAAACGAAACAAACCAAACCAGAGTAGAGAAGGCTCATACAAGCTTTTGCTTTTTGGAAATAGTGATAAACGCTATGACTGTTTCAATGATAAATGACAGGCTTGCAACATTGTGTTTGCGGTGAAAAATCATATTTTAATCGTCACTTTTTAAAGCAAAAAAAAACATTGCTGAAGAGTGACGGTAGCTAAAAATGTGATCTTATGGGGAAAAGTGTCTTTTTGACGCTACATCTTATTGTGTTTATTTATGTTTGCTGATCCATTATCATTGGCCTCAGCTCTTCTCTCACCTTTTATATGTATCTTCTTATTCTCTCCCTTATCCCTTCCAATATAACTTAGATTATCCATAATTTCATAACTGTACTCTTCTCTCACTCTGTACCTGTATCTTCTGATTCTCTCCCTTATCCCTTCCAATATAACTTAGATTATCCATAATTTCATAACTGTACTCTTCTCTCACTCTGTACCTGTATCTTCTTATTCTCTCCCTTATCCCTTCCAATATAACTTAGATTATCCATAATTTCATAACTGTACTCTTCTCTCACTCTGTACCTGTATCTTCTGATTCTCTCCCTTATCCCTTCCAATATAACTTAGATTATCCATAATTTCATAACTGTACTCTTCTCTCACTCTGTACCTGTATCTTCTTATTCTCTCCTTATCCCTTCCAATATAACTTAGATTATCCATAATTTCATAACTGTACTCTTCTCTCACTCTGTACCTGTATCTTCTTATTCTCTCCTTATCCCTTCCAATATAACTTAGATTATCCATAATTTCATAACTGTACTCTTCTCTCACTCTGTACCTGTATCTTCTGATTCTCTCCCTTATCCCTTCCAATATAACTTAGATTATCCATAATTTCATAACTGTACTCTTCTCTCACTCTGTACCTGTATCTTCTGATTCTCTCCCTTATCCATTCCAATTTTCATTTCCAATGTGTGCAGTCAAAAAAAAATAGTGACTCTATTGTGGGATGAAATTTCCGATTCAGCCTTTCTTGCCTCTACCCCTTGGTATTTATCGTTGTTCTCTGCCTTGTATCCACTTTGTTCATTCGTTTGTTGTATCACAACTGCAGGTATTGTACGATGTACCTCAACAGAACTGACTCACTTTTCCAAGAGGGTCTCCTTATCTTTTCAAGATGCCAACCACTTGCCCAGATGATAAACATACTAGACATCTGGGCACCTCAGAATCGAGCACCAACACACCTGGATGACCGTCCAACTACGTTAATATTATGTAAAGTTGTTAATGACCAACTTTCTTGTGGGACAACAAAGAAGGGTCTCATTTAACGAAACGATGCACTCACCTTCTCTTTAATTTGAAGTCCGACATGCCAGACTTGTTCACCATTCTCTGCCATTCAACTCAGGTTCTGGTTCACTATGTCTGCTACAATGTGTTTATATATATATATATATATATATATATATATATATATATATGTGTGTGTGTGTGTGTGTGTGTGTGTGTGAAAAATATATAGAAAATAGGAAAGAACTCGTTAGATAAATAATCTAAAGTTCTTTAGTATTTTTGTTATTATTTTTTCGGCTCTTGTTTTGAAACATGAGAACTCTTATGTAGCATGTTGGAATCATATTTTAAATAAATAATTATATATATATATATATATATATATATATATATATATATATATATATATATATATATATATATATATGTTTTTATTCATGACAATATTTTTATGCTTTTTCTTCCTTATCTGCCTTTTGCTTTCTTTATTTAATATCCAACCAGCCTGCTTTTGTTTCATCTGAAAATCTCTAAACTCAAATTTCTACTGAATTAGAGTTTTACGAGACCTAAGACTAAGATTTATAGTGGCAATCCTAAGTCCACTTTACTTTCCAATATGCAAGAAATGAATGTGAAAAAAAAATTGTATATATGGTAAATAAGAATGATAAACTTTATATATCAATGATTAAACAAAATGTATAGAAAGGGTTGGAGGCACGGTGAAGTAATGGATAGTGGCTCAGATTGTGGAATCGGAGAGCTGAGTTCAATTCCAGTTGAATCCATTACATTCATTTACATGCTAACACCCTTGGGAAAGGTATGAATCCTCTTCTTCTACCACCCACCCCGCAGCTATGGGTAAATAGCAGGACAGATCTTGTCTGACAACCGGTCTAGGAGAAGGACAACTCTGAATTCAAAATCTGATTCTCCAGATTGGGGTTGTGCAGTAGGCTAACAACCTATTCACTTAAAAAAATCAAAATCTGGTTTGTTATAGAAAACACAACAATACCTTGCGGCCCTATGTTCCTCAAGGAATTTAAAAGATATAATAAAAAAATAATAATACACAAACGGGTATCAGTCTATATTTCTGAGATGAGGTATTATGTACACTATTTACATTATTCGGACTATTGTCCTCATCTTTGTCGCCATATTTATCCGATCCTTCAGTATCTGTCTATATTTCTGAGATGAGGTATTATGTACACTATTTACATTATTCAGACTATTGTCATCATCTTTGTCACTATATTTATCCGATCCTTCAGTATCTGTCTATATTTTTGAGATGAGGTATTATGTACACTATTTATATTATTCAGACTATTGTCATCATCTTTGTCACTATATTTATCCGATCCTTCAGTATCTGTCTATATTTCTGAGATGAGGTATTATGTACACTATTTATATTATTCAGACTATTGTCATCATCTTTGTCACTATATTTATCCGATCCTTCAGTATCTGTATATATTTCTGAGATGAGGTATTATGTACACTATTTACATTATTCAGACTATTGTCATCATCTTTGTCACTATATTTATCCGATCCTTCAGTATCTGTCTATATTTCTGAGATGAGGTATTATGTACACTATTTATATTATTCAGACTATTGTCATCATCTTTGTCACTATATTTATCCGATCCTTCAGTATCTGTCTATATTTCTGAGATGAGGTATTATGTACACTATTTACATTATTCAGACTATTGTCCTCATCTTTGTTGCCATATTTATCCGATCCTTCAGTATCTGTCTATATTTCTGAGATGAGGTATTATGTACACTATTTACATTATTCAGACTATTGTCATCATCTTTGTCACTATATTTATCCGATCCTTCAGCATCTGTCTATATTTCTGAGATGAGGTATTATGTACACTATTTACATTATTCAGACTATGGTCCTCATATTTGTTGCCATATTTATCCGATCCTTCAGTATCTGTCTATATTTCTGAGATGAGGTATTATGTACACTATTTACATTATTCAGACTATGGTCCTCATCTTTGTTGCCATATTTATCCGATCCTTCAGTATCTGTCTATATTTCTGAGATGAGGTATTATGTAAACTATTTACATTATTCAGACTATTGTCCTCATCTTTGTTGCCATATTTATCCGATCCTTCAGTATCTGTCTATATTTCTGAGATGAGGTATTATGTACATTATTTATATTATTCAGACTATTGTCATCATCCTTGTCACTATATTTATCCGATCCTTCAGTATCTGTCTATATTTCTGAGATGAGGTATTATGTACACTATTTACATTATTCGGAGTATTGTCCTCATCTTTGTTGCCATATTTATCCAATCCTTCAGTATCTGTCTATATTTCTGAGATGAGGTATTATGTACATTATTTATATTATTCAGACTATTGTCATCATCCTTGTCACTATATTTATCCGATCCTTCAGTATCTGTCTATATTTCTGAGATGAGGTATTATGTACACTATTTACATTATTCAGACTATTGTCCTCATCTTTGTCGCCATATTTATCCGATCCTTCAGTATCTGTCTATATTTCTGAGATGAGGTATTATGTACACTATTTACATTATTCAGACTATTGTCCTCATCTTTGTTGCCATATTTATCCGATCCTTCAGTATCTGTCTATATTTCTGAGATGAGGTATTATGTACATTATTTATATTATTCAGACTATTGTCATCATCCTTGTCACTATATTTATCCGATCCTTCAGTATCTGTCTATATTTCTGAGATGAGGTATTATGTACACTATTTATATTATTCAGACTATTGTCATCATCTTTGTCACTATATTTATCCGATCCTTCACTATCTGTCTATATTTCTGAGATGTGGTATTATGTACACTATTTATATTATTCAGACTATTGTCCTCATCTTTGTTGCCATATTTATCCGATCCTTCAGCATCTGTCTATATTTCTGAGATGAGGTATTATGTACACTATTTACATTATTCGGAGTATTGTCCTCATCTTTGTCGCTATATTTATCCGATCCTTCAGTATCTGTCTATATTTCTGAGATGAGGTATTATGTACACTATTTACATTATTCAGACTATTGTCATCATCTTTGTCGCTATATTTATCCGATCCTTCAGTATCTGTCTATATTTCTGAGATGAGGTATTATGTACACTATTTACATTATTCGGAGTATTGTCCTCATCTTTGTTGCCATATTTATCCGACCCTTCAGTATCTGCCTATATTTCTGAGATGAGGTATTATGTACACTATTTACATTATTCGGACTATTGTCCTCATCTTTGTTGCCATATTTATTCGATCCTTCAGTATCTTTCTATATTTCTGAGATGAGGTATTATGTACACTATTTACATTATTCAGACTATTGTCCTCATCTTTGTTGCCATATTTATCCGATCCTTCAGTATCTGTCTATATTTCTGAGATGAGGTATTATGTACACTATTTACATTATTCAGACTATTGTCCTCATCTTTGTTGCCATATTTATCCGATCCTTCAGTATCTGTCTATATTTCTGAGATGAGGTATTATGTACATTATTTATATTATTCAGACTATTGTCATCATCCTTGTCACTATATTTATCCGATCCTTCAGTATCTGTCTATATTTCTGAGATGAGGTATTATGTACACTATTTATATTATTCAGACTATTGTCATCATCTTTGTCACTATATTTATCCGATCCTTCACTATCTGTCTATATTTCTGAGATGAGGTATTATGTACACTATTTATATTATTCAGACTATTGTCATCATCTTTGTCACTATATTTATCCGATCCTTCAGTATCTGTCTATATTTCTGAGATGTGGTATTATGTACACTATTTATATTATTCAGACTATTGTCATCATCTTTGTCACTATATTTATCCCATCCTTCATTTGTCCGATCCTGAGATGAGGTATCTGTCTATATTATTGAGATATTGTCCTCATCTTTGTTGCCATATTTATCCGATCCTTCAGTATCTGTCTATATTTTGAGATGACATTATTCATTTATATTATTGACTATTGTCCTCATCTTTGTTGCCATATTTATCCGATCCTTCAGTATCTGTCTATATTTCTGAGATGAGGTATTATGTACATTATTTATATTATTCAGACTATTGTCCTCATCTTTGTCACCATATTTATCCGATCCTTCAGTATCTGTCTATATTTCTGAGATGAGGTATTATGTACACTATTTACATTATTCAGACTATTGTCCTCATCTTTGTTGCCATATTTATCCGATCCTTCAGTATCTGTCTATATTTCAGAGATGAGGTATTATGTACACTATTTATATTATTCAGACACTATTTATATTATTCAGACGCTTGTCCTCATCTTTGTTGCCATATTTATCCGATCCTTCAGTCTATATCTGTCTATTTATTATTCTGAGATTGTCCTCAGCTATATTTATCCGATCCTTCAGCATCTGTCTATATTTTGAGATGAGGTATTATGTACACTATTTACATTATTCAGACTATTGTCATCTTTGTCGCTATATTTATCGATCCTTCAGTATTGTCTATATTTCTGAGATGAGGTATTATGTACACTATTTATTTATCCGCCATATTTATCCTTCAGTATCTGTCTATATTTCTGAGATGAGGTATTATGTACACTATTTACATTATTCGGACTATTGTCCTCATCTTTGTTGCCATATTTATCGATACTTCAGTATCTTTCTATATTTCTGAGATGAGGTATTATGTACACTATTTCATTATTCTATTGTCCTCATCTTTGTTGCCATATTTATCCGATCCTTCAGTATCTGTCTATATTTCTGAGATGAGGTATTATGTACACTATTTACATTATTCGGACTATTGTCCTCATCTTTGTTGCCATATTTATTCGATCCTTCAGTATCTGTCTATATTTCTGAGATGAGGTATTATGTACATTATTTATATTATTCAGACTATTGTCATCATCCTTGTCACTATATTTATCCGATCCTTCAGTATCTGTCTATATTTCTGAGATGAGGTATTATGTACACTATTTATATTATTCAGACTATTGTCATCATCTTTGTCACTATATTTATCCGATCCTTATATTTATCCTATTTATATTATTCCTATTTCATCATCTTTCTATATTGTCCGATCCTTCTATCTGTCTATATTTCTGAGATGAGGTATTATGTACACTATTTATATTATTCAGACTATTGTCATCATCTTTGTCACTATATTTATCCGATCCTTCAGTATCTGTCTATATTTCTGAGATGTGGTATTATTTACATTATTTATCATCTTTGTCACCATATTTAGACTATTGTCTATATTTTGAGATCATGTACATTTATATTATTCAGACTATTGTCCTCATCCTTATACTATATTTATCCGATCCTTCAGTATCTGTCTATATTTCTGAGATGAGGTATTATGTACACTATTTACATTATTCAGAGTATTGTCCTCATCTTTGTTGCCATATTTATTTACATTATTCAGACTGAGATGAGGTATTTGTCCTCATCTTTGTTGCCATATTTATCCGATCCTTCAGTATCTGTCTATATTTCTGAGATGAGGTATTATGTACATTATTTATATTATTCAGACTATTGTCCTCATCCTTGTCACTATATTTATCCGATCCTTCAGTATCTGTCTATATTTCTGAGATGAGGTATTATGTACACTATTTACATTATTCAGACTATTGTCCTCATCTTTGTTGCCATATTTATCCGATCCTTCAGTATCTGTCTATATTTCTGAGATGAGGTATTATGTACATTATTTATATTATTCAGACTATTCATCATCTTGTCACTATATTTATGATCCTTCAGTATCTGTCTATATTTTGAGATGAGGCCTATTTATTTATTCAGACTATTGTCATCATCTTTGTCACTATATCCGATCCTTCACTATTTCTATATTTCTGAGATGAGGTATTATGTACATTATTTATATTATTCAGACTATTGTCATCATCTTTGTCACTATATTTATCCGATCCTTCAGTATCTGTCTATATTTCTGAGATGAGGTATTATGTACACTATTTACATTATTCAGACTATTGTCATCATCTTTGTCACTATATTTATCCGATCCTTCACTATCTGTCTATATTTCTGAGATGAGGTATTATGTACATTATTTATATTATTCAGACTATTGTCATCATCTTTGTCACTATATTTATCCGATCCTTCAGTATCTGTCTATATTTCTGAGATGTGGTATTATGTACACTATTTATATTATTCAGACTATTGTCATCATCTTTGTCACTATATTTATCCGATCCTTCACTATATCTGTCTGAGATGAGGTATATTTATAGATGACTATTGTCATCATTTTGTCACTATATTTACAGTATTATTCTGAGATGTGGTATTTTCCTCATCATCTTTGTTGCTATATTTATCCGATCCTTCAGTATCTGTCTATATTTCTGAGATGATTATTCTGACTATTGTCCTCATTATTTACACTATTTACATATATATATATTTACATCTATTTTCTGTCTATATGGGAGTATTGTCCTCATCTTTGTCGCTATATTTATCCGATCCTTCAGTATCTGTCTATATTTCTGAGATGAGGTATTATGTACACTATTTACATTATTCAGACTATTGTCCTCATCTTTGTTGCCATATTTATCCGATCCTTCAGTATCTGTCTATATTTCTGAGATGAGGTATTATGTACATTATTTATATTATTCAGACTATTGTCATCATCCTTGTCACTATATTTATCCGATCCTTCAGTATCTGTCTATATTTCTGAGATGAGGTATTATGAACACTATTTATATTATTCAGACTATTGTCATCATCTTTGTCACTATATTTATCCGATCCTTCACTATCTGTCTATATTTCTGAGATGAGGTATTATGTACACTATTTATATTATTCAGACTATTGTCATCATCTTTGTCACTATATTTATCCGATCCTTCAGTATCTGTCTATATTTCTGAGATGTGGTATTATGTACACTATTTATATTATTCAGACTATTGTCATCATCTTTGTCACTATATTTATCCGATCCTTCAGTATCTGTCTATATTTCTGAGATGAGGTATTATGTACACTATTTACATTATTCAGACTATTGTCCTCATCTTTGTTGCCATATTTATCCGATCCTTCAGTATCTGTCTATATTTCTGAGATGAGGTATTATGTACACTATTTACATTATTCGGAGTATTGTCCTCATCTTTGTCGCTATATTTATCCGATCCTTCAGTATCTGTCTATATTTCTGAGATGAGGTATTATGTACACTATTTACATTATTCAGACTATTGTCATCATCTTTGTCGCTATATTTATCCGATCCTTCAGTATCTGTCTATATTTCTGAGATGAGGTATTATGTACACTATTTACATTATTCGGAGTATTGTCCTCATCTTTGTTGCCATATTTATCCGACCCTTCAGTATCTGCCTATATTTCTGAGATGAGGTATTATGTACACTATTTACATTATTCGGACTATTGTCCTCATCTTTGTTGCCATATTTATTCGATCCTTCAGTATCTTTCTATATTTCTGAGATGAGGTATTATGTATATTATTTACATTATTCGGACTATTGTCCTTATCTTTGTCACCATATTTATTGCAACATTAATAAATGACACATGGCACAGTGGATAAAGGTGTTAGTTAGATCCAGTGACAGGACCCAAAGAGTGTGAGTTCAATACCCGGTTAAGGCAGTGGAGAACTTTCAGAGGGAAATTAACAGGAGATAACTGATAACTGACATCCATTAAACATGGCATGTGGAAGTAGATCAGTCTACCCCAGTGAGCGAAATAAAAGGTTCAGTTCGACATTCCAACCACCTGATGAACAATGGCCGAAATGTTGTTATAAACATGGTGACAAAAGATGAGGATAATAGTCCAAATAATGTAAATAATATACACAAATGTGTATTTACAAATATGTATAAAATTGTTCTTGAGAAATGTCTCGTGGTTATAATTTTAAAGTTTGGCCTCAGATGACGTAAAATTCTTCTGTAAGTATATATATATATATAAGAGAGTGATTATTCTGATAATAATGTTGAGCTTTGTTAATGCACCTACATTCAGAGGGAAGAGGAAGGTAGAAAATCAATTAGTATCTGGTGTATTTATCTCTGTAGCTGATTGTTTTTTTTTTTTGAGTAGCGGTGAACTGCGCTGATCTGAAGTCGCCGTTGTACGAAATGGTTCTTTTGACGCAAAGTTTGTTTTCATTTTCGGATTAACAACCAACTCTGAGGCTTAGGCTTTTTAAAGATTAAATTTGATTGGTTAACTCTTCTATCTGAAGTTCGCCAAAAATCTAATTGGCTCAAGAGAGGCTGATTTTCTTTACCTTCTAGAAATTGTCGTCCATTGTGTTTTTAGTGCTCTCCATTTGGCTGCTAATTATTTGTGATTTCTCCTTCATTATAAATTTCCAACCTTTTCTCTGAGTGCATAGTCTGATAGCTGCCTGTTTTTGTTAAAAGAGAACAGCATGCTATTTTCTTATGCAAACAATCTATATTATAAAAGTATATGTGTGACGTTCATATATAATCCTTACATATATGTTTGTGTTGTGCGTACGGGACTTACACTTGCCTGTGGCTGATGGGGCTGCTTGGTCAGAATGGTTATTCCTATTCATTTCCCCCATTATGAGTATTATTATATCTATGATATAATAACACCTTAATACAAGGACAGAACGAAATAGTTGAAAGAAAAGTAATGACATATATACTTTGTTCTCAAAGAGATTTTTATACTACTAAGTCATACACAAAATCATATACAAATATTTACACTTGTCCTTTAGAGAAAGTATAACATATGTATGCAACAACAAGCAGTGTGAAAAGGGTTACAAGATAGTGGGGTCGAACTTGTAATAATTCACAATGAGAATTCAAGCTACTAGATAATGTTTTTGGAGAAGCCATATTTTTTTTCAAATGGAAAGATTTGCAAGGCCATGTGGTGGAGTCATATTTATTTTTCCCAACAGGAATTCATGCAGGGAGGATTTATCCTCTATTTCCCTGGTCAGGACATATTTTCCAATGAGAAAATGGCAAGTCATGGTTATTTTCCAAGAAGAAGACTGAGAACTAAAGATATATCTCTGTATCACAAGTGAAAACAGTGCTATGTGGTTAAGTGCTACTCAATAGCAGCTGGCTTTCATCAGTCTGTGAAGTGACATCACTAAGTTGCTATCACATGACCCTCATGACTTCATACCAACTAAAGTGGGGGTAATCACCTTTTGCATCAATTCATGGCATTTAATGTATCCACAAGTACAGGTACACACGTACATACATACATACACACACAATTTAACAAAGTTTGTAAAGATATTAAAATAATATATTCCCCCTACCAATCAGTCTAGACAACTCCTAACCTGGGCTGAGCAATAAAGTCATAAAGTTGGGGGAAAAAAATCAGTGTAAGTTTTTAAACTCTAAAATTATAAGATTTCCTCAAACATTTTAAAAATGATTCAGCAATAAATATAATTATTTAAAAAATTAAAAAAAAAAATTTTCAGTCCTTCATTGAATTAAAATATACCTGCACACACACACACACATACATACATACATACATAAAAAACATGCATGCACACAGGCACACGTATACAGGGTGCGATGGATAAATTGTTATCTAAATTACACAAAAATGTAAATAACACTGACATCTCATTTTAACAAATATATTTACCAAAATTACATAGAAATATCTTGAAATACTAAAGAGTAAATTTATTCAGTAAAATCACGATTGGTTTCAACCACAACTTCCAGAATCTCCTGCGTCTCTTCTGGACGAACTCCTTGTTTAAGTTGGTGAATGCTTCCATTATCCTTGCCTTCAGTTCATCTAATGCATGGAATAATAATGCAACACAAAATGTACTTAGAACAAAATATATTGAAACAAGAAAGTGTACACAATATTTACATATAGTCTTTTGTATATTCCTGGTAAGACCGTTCCTGGAGAATGTGTTGACTGAGTCGCAGTCAGGCAGAGTCTCTGGTTGAATCTCTTGATTCCTCCCTCTCTTCCCGGTACCAACCATATTTATATGGTCGGTACTCCACTATGCAAGTTAGGTGGATCCTACCACAACACTTCCAAAAGCTAAAAACTCTGGATTACGAATTACAAAAGAATTTCAAGAAATCATATAGTAAGAGCATATTTTGTATTTGCTTCTGTAGGGGGTGGGGATCAATTTGCAAAGAACTGACATAGCAAATGTGGATTACTGTTACAAGAGGCAGAAAAGCGTAGAAAGTTACAGTGTCCTGATGAAGTGTCCAGGTATCAGAAGAAATGGGGGCTTTTAAAAGGCGTGGTGTTTACTCATTCCCCCACAAGAATGAGATGTGACACAAGGTCGGATTAATGTGAGGACCCGAGCGCGTGCACCTGGGCAGGGTCAAAAAATTCCCCCTCAGCCCCTGCACCGATCCCTCGCTCTGGGCTTTTAAAAGGCAATAAAAATGTCTGCCAATAGAAGGATAATGCAAAAGAAACACAGCCGGCTGTGCTGATATTCTTTTTCTTTTCTTTTAAGTCTATATCCTGACGTAATTCCCTGTGATGTGATTTGATTTAAAAAATTCTCCCCACGATCATTCACAAATATGCCTGCTTTGAAATTGTTGGAAATGATACTTCCACACTCTCTCCTTATTTTTTTTATCTTTTTTATTTTATTGCAACATTTTCTTCTCATTGCATTTATAGTAGATTTGTTTCCTTTTTTCTACCTCCTCTCATAGAAGAGTTCCGCACGTTCTTGAAGATTAAGAAATTATTGATTACCAACAAATATGTACTTTGGAAATAATTTTATCCTATGTACTTTCTGACTGTCTGATAGATATTTTTTTTTAATTTTACTTTTACTTATAATCAGAATGAATTTTGGATACCTCCCATATATATGACTGTACTAAAAAAAATATGAAGTGTATCTTTTATCTCAATTAACTCAGTGCTTATTTTTTTGCTGATGGCAATCTGATCAAATTTCAAAGCTAAAGACATACATTTAAAATATTACATTTATTAGAAAATATATATATATTATTTTTAACATCTGTCTATATTTCTGAGGTGAGATATTGTAACTATTTACATTATTTACATTGTTCAGACTGTTGTCCTCATCTTTATTGTTATATTTACAACGTTTCGGCCATTGTACGCTCTGGCCTTCTTCAGGTGATATACGTTGTAATTTCAAACCAAACCCTTTATTTAATTCACTAGGGTAGAACAATATAAACAGTGTGAATATTATTTTTTAATCAATCCACTCCCCCAAAAATTGGAGAGCCGAGTTTGAATTGAAATCAGGTTTGTTAGATTCACTTACATGCAAATACCCTTGTTAAAGGTATGAATCCATCTTTCCCCCCAGCTATGGGTTGAATAGTAGAATAGACTGGGTTCTACAGCCTTGGTTTGCAACCAATCTACCGCAGAAATGGCAATCTACTGCGGGAAAATCTTCTGCCTGGTTAGTCATGAATTGGAGTAGATATGATTGCTCAAGTGCGTATCTTGTATGCCACACAATTTGACTGTCCCAAAGTAAGCCAATAATCCCACTAAGACGTCAGGAGCTACTGAGAGTGAAAAAGAATGAGAAGATTTTAGTGAGGAGAAAGGACAATAAAAGAACAGGATTCAGGTAGAGAGAAGAGTTCCACAGGTAAGAAGTGCAAGAAAATAAACTATGGATGAGACCTAACTGCCAATCTAGTAGTACACTTAAATTCATGCAGTCAAGGTACCAAAGAGGAGAGCAATATTTATTTGTGAAAATACAAAATGTGGCACAAGGCCAGAAATGGGGAATAGGGAAAAGGACAGTCTTCTTCTCTCTTAAATTTAAACTTAGCTAGCCACAATCACTGACCTGAACATACTACAATATTCCTAACACTAAAACAACACATTCTTATTTACCATTCTTACTACATTCACCATAATGCCTTAGAATCTCCATGAAGACCTAACTGGTCCCCATAAGTACAATTCTTGTCTTTATAAAATAACAATATAAAAACTAGCCCCGATGTGTATTTACAATATGAAAAGAAAAATCTTTCCATGAAACTAAACAAAATAATGTTAGTAATAACCACCCCCCCAATCTTTAAATGCGGCAGAAATATCAGTTAACTGGATGAAATCAATGAGGAACTGTAATAATATAAAATATTCATTTATTCCAAGCATTCACTCAAACACAAACTCATTCAAACACAACAACAAATACGAAAAAACACACCCGAAACGAAAAGTGCCCAGCATCCACCAGAGAACTGACATCTCTGCACATCTAAACGGGAAGGGAAGGGGAATTAAACTAAAGAAAATAGGGACAGAAATAAATAGCGAAGAGCAATATTTATTCGGATATGTATAGAAAATGTGGCACAAGGCCAAAATGGGGAATGAGGAAAAGGACACTCTTCTTCTGTCTTAAATTTAAACTTAGCTAGCCACAAACACTGACCCAAACATACCACAATATTCCTAACACTAAAACAACGTATTCTTACTTACTTTTCTTACTACATCCACCATAATACCTCATGTTTCTATGATAATCCTAACTAGTCCCCTTATGAACAATTTATTCTCGGGGGGGGGGGGATAAAACAACAATTAAAAAAAAAATCTAAACGCCAATGTCTATTTAAATATGAAAAATCAATAATGAGAGCTGATTAGAACAATTTCCATAAAACTATTTATAGAAAAGACAGAGAGAAGCCACATCATGGCGACGGGAAAGTGACTGAAGTTGAGATGCAAGATATTCAGTTTAAATACAGGAATTGTAAAAATTACTTCAAAGAGCTACACATTTCTATAGATACTGTTTTTCTGTTATCCAGGGGTTGTTGCCAAACTGAAAGAGAAATGAGATGTTTATTTCAATTCCATTCAAATTGTGCATGTATTTTTATATATGAGATCTGTCTGAAAAGTAATGGGACTGTGTCTGCTGTGTGATCTATAGAGGAAAGAGGGATAAGCGAATTGTGTTATCATCTAATGTGTTATTTTGGGGGTATATAACTGTAATGTTAGCTTTCTGCAACTATTGCATTTTATTTCACATGCTTCTGTGGCAAAACAAATCGTGGTTGCTTCACCACGACAATGCACCTGCTCAAAATGCCTTGAGCATCCAGCAGTTACTGGCCAAGAACAACATTGCCGTACTGGAACAATGTCCATATTCACCTGTTTCCTTTTCCCCAAACTCAAGTGCATCATCAAGGGGATCTGTTTTGAAGGCATGGATGCCATCAAAAGGGCCATAACGACAGAATTGAGGGTCATTTACACTTTCAACAGGAAGTCAACTTTTGTTTTCCCAGTGCAACTTTGGATTTCAGTGTTGCACTTTTCGTCTTCTGTTAAACCACAATGTAGATATTTAAATATTTGTCCTTGTTCGGCTTTGGTATTTCCGATATGTAGCTTGCATACTAGACTGTTCCTTTTGCTAAAACCATTAAGAAACAAGAAAATTAGAAAAAACGACAAGAGTACTGAACTGTTATGTGATATCAGTCTACATATTATTCTTCTATTGGCAGACATTTTTATTGCCTTTTAAAAGTCCATGTTTCTTCTGATATCTAGACACTTCATCAGGACACCATAGTTCTCTACGTTTTTCTCTCCTTTGTAACTGTAAGTAATATTGTTCTAAATTCAGTTTTATATAATGTTTTTATGTCATATATACTGATTTAGTTTCTCTTTTTATATATCCTCTTTGCAACCAGCCAATCAGCTTATGCGAAACATCGATATATAAGTTATGGATTTAGGAAACCTCTTTTTCTTTGAAATTGTTTTAACAGAAAGTGTTTATGAATTTCAACTGACAGAAGTGCTGGCTGCTTGGTCAGTAAATGTTGAATGTTTCCACATGAGGAAATGGCTAATATTACTATTACCATTAGAGATGCAGAGAACACATAGTATACTTAGATCGCAGCCCAACAGCCTGGGAGCAAAAAAAATGTTACTCAGGAGGCAATTGGCAGTTCAGTCAATAAATGCCAAATGTTTCCTAATGATAAAACTGCTTATATTACCATTACCATTAGAGACGAGGAGAACTGATATTACACTTTGATCCCAGTCTAATGACCAGGGAGCAAAAAAACATAACCTGTGTAGCAATTGGTTGCTTGGTCAGTGAATTTCGAATCTTTGCATATAAGAAAACAGCTAATATCATCATTACCATTAGAGATGAGGAGAACAGATATTACACATTGATCCCAGACCAGTGGTCAGGGAGTGAAGTAAAGCAAAACAAGAGTCAATGGCTGCTCAGTGAAAGAATGTCAACTTGTAGTATGTTTGTCAATTTGCATGATGTTTTTTGAATATTTTAAAGTTATTTTGCATGTGATTTTAATTTGGAACTTAAACAAAACAAACAATTTCCTTAGAATTACTTTAGTCCATTTCATAAAAGTTTAGCTTAATATATTTCACTTTTGCCCTGAGCTCCGCAGATGTTCCAAACAGTGACATGTTTGTAGGTTTTGTTTTGATTTTGCTTTCTCCAATCATCTCTGACTTTTGTGTATCTCTTTGAGACTAAGTTGGCAGCTGCAGCATGGACGGTGTGAATGACAGAGGGGGGGCAGAGAATGTGGAAACTTGATCATAGCACCGACAGGCTCAACTGTAAACTCTTTGAAAGCTCATTATGATCTTGTTAAAACGAAACAGACTGCCAAAAGGAATTCCCAAAGCACTGCTCTCCTCTGCTTTTGTTCATCAATTCAGTTTACAGCGAAAAACAGGCCTGTATTTACGTTAGTGGGTGGTTCTCAAATCCCATACGCTATGATGGGATTTGTCAACAACCCCCCGACGCTGGAAGGCCATCATCGGCTGATTCCCAATCTGGTCACCAAAAGAAGCCCAAGGAAAATATTATTCAACTCAAATTCAGCAGATGTTTTCAAAAGTTATTTACTCTATAGCAAAATGGTGGCTGATGGGATGGAAATAACAGTTACTGGATTTAGAGATCCTATCTTCCCGAAAATTTGTTTTAACCAAAAGATTTTATAAATTTCAGCCAACACTGGCAGCTCAGTCAGTAAATGGTGAATGTTTCCTTATAAGGAAAAAGGACATTCCTTCCCCAATTTTTGAAAAGACGTTTATCACTTGTTTGCTTTTTAGGATTGAGTTTCCAGTTTCTTCTCCTAAATTACTCTCCTTTTTTCCCCTTCTAATAGCCGCTTGCATCCTAGTGGCATTATCCCCTTGCATCTTAGTGGCATTATCCCCTTGCTTGGAGTGAAATGATTAGAAAAATAATGCCAAATGTTTCTCCATAAGAAAATAGCTAATATTGCTGTTACTATTAGAGGAGAACAGAAACTACACTTTGATCCCTGATTGATGGCCAAGGAGCGAAGAAAAGAATAATTTGAGTATTTAAATGTATTAATTAATAATATATTGTCAGATTAATAAAAAAAAATCCATTCTAAAATTCTCTTTGATTATGTTTAGATATGAAACTGTGCAAATATAAAAAAATTTGTTTAAAGCTACAAATTTTGGCCTTAGGTGCAGCAGCTTAATAGTATCTCCTCCATGCCTTGTGGGATACAGGTTCAAATCCTGCCAAAGGATAATAAGTTTTCTTGAACATTGAGGCCAGTAGATGAAAATAAATAAATATACTGATTAATAAATCAATGGAGTATCTACTCAAATATGATTATCTCCTGAAAATAACATTTAAATATGGTATATTTTTTTTATATATATATATATATATATATATATATATATATATATATATATATATATATATATATATATATATATCAACAGTCAACACTCAGAGGTGACAGGCTGTTTTGGGCTGGACGCAATCATTAGGGCAGCCATCTAGCATGAAACAGCCTGTCGCCTCTGAGTGTTGACTTCAATGTTCACTTTTTATATTTATATTTACATACGGTCTATCTCTGATATTGAGCACTTTTATCCCATAAATATAGCACACCTTAAAATATATATATATATATATATATATAAATTTATCCCTAGTAAGATGAGATGTGTATTAAATATATATTAATTAATATATATATATATATATATATATATATATATATATATATATATATATATATGATGAGATGAGTATTAAATATGTATTAATTAAGTATAAATATATATATATATATATGATGAAATGAGTATTAAATATATATTAATTAATATATATATATATATATATATATATTATATTTTTTATATATGCACAATTCCTTTCATAATAAAATAAAATAAATAAATCTCCATAGACAAGCAAACTAGACGATGGCCAATACATCTTCCGTTTCATTTTTGACACCCCACCTTTCCCCGACTTGACACCTTGAAAGTATCTCTATACCGCTACTTATTATAAACACCCTACACTCGCCTACCCAATTTAGACAATTCACCATAGCTGTTACCATGGGGATTTTGATTTCAATTTTAAAACAAGCAAATTTCAGATATACGTTATTCCAACAAAAATTTCGCTTGAAGATGGAACGGAGCCCATTTTACTTTCAACTCAATTTAATTTAAAGGATTATATTTGTTGAAGCTTGGATAAGCATGGAATAATAATAATACAACACAAAATGTACCTAAACAAAATGTATTGAAACAAGGAAAAGGTACACAATATTTACAGTTAGTTTTGGTATATTCTTGGGAAGACTGTTCCTATAGAATGGGTTGACTTAATCGCAGTCGGGCAGAGTCTCTCGATTCGATCTCTTCTTCCTTCTTCCCTGGTCTTCCCAGTACCAACCCATATTTATATGGTCGGTACTCCACTATGTAAATTAGGTGGATCGTACCACAACAATATTGAAGTTTTCGGCTCTTGTTTTGAAACATGAGACCTCTTATGTAGCGATTTGGAATCATATTTTTAAATAAATAATATATATATATATATATATATATATATATATATATATATATATATCTTGAGGTAAGATGAGATGAGTATTAAATAAATTAGTGAGTAAAATATGTATTGACCCATTTATGGAAAATGATTTTTTAATTTTTACTTCTTTGCTTAGTTTAAATTTAACATAGGTCATATTTGATTGGCTGATCACAAAACTTATAAACACCCACTTTTTTCTGTAAAAAGAGGTTGTATTTTGCTTTTTAGCAACTGAGTTTTCATTTGAATGAAGTGTCTAATATTTCTAAACATTTACAACAGTATGTCTGTCAACATACACAATTAAAAAAGTTCTCATTAAAAATACATTTATATTTTTTCATGAAAATAATAAACATAAATTAAAAATTCTTGAAGCTATCTATATTAAAAAATGAAACCAAACCTTAATAAAATTAATTATGAATACTACACAAATGTTTTAAAATGTGTACAATAGATAGTTTAAAATATCGAGGTTTGCACTAATAGTTTAATTATTTATTAAAAACTCTCAACACACTATACTTAGTTACCGCCCCTGAAGTGTTAGTCAAGGCAATGATAATATTCCATCAGAATTTTTCAATTCACAAGTAAAAAATTTCAACTTTCCGATGAACACAGCAATTTTGTCTTTGAACATGATGAATACTACAATATTTCTCTTGGAATAAACAACACATTGATGATGACATTGTGCTATGTTGAAAGTACTTGGAAAAAAATGATATATATCAACAGCAATTTTCTCTCGTTCTTTAATAATGACACCAAAAAGCTTGTCTGTGAATATGAAAGGATCCAACTGAAAGTAAATAGACAAAACTTGTCTAAATTATTCAATAAAATATGTCTCAATATATATATGTGTATGTGTGTGTGTGTGTGTGTGTGTGTGTGTGTGTGTGTGTGTGTGTGTGTGTGTGTGTGTGTGTGTAATCCTAAAAAGTATTCCAGCAAAACTTATAACACCAAGCTGAAATAAATGAAATGAGTAACTATGCTGGATATATCTATCTATCTGGTGCTCAGTAAAAATGGCAGCGGTAAAAATGGCAACGGAAAAAATGGCAGGGTAAAAATGGCAACGGTAAAAATGGCAAAAGTGGATAAATAGGAAAAAATGGCAATTCGACAACAGAAAATATTGACCGTTCGAGAAGGATGGGTCTAAGCTCCTATCCCTCTAGTTTAAAATAGGGCTAAGTCCCCCCCCCACTCAATATTTTAAAATAAATATTTTTAAATAGATATTTACTCCTTCTCCTCTTGTTTTAAATAGGGGCTAAGTTCCCGCTCCTAGTATTAAAAACATTTTTTTTTAATTTTCGATGTCGATTTTTAGAAGTTTTATTGGTGGGAGGGCGCTTGGTAAAAGCACAAATCATAGCGTGTTTAAGTGAATTTGATGACTACAATTAATTTTATAATTGATAGCTGACATTAGGATTAGATGTGTGTGTATATATATATATATATGATAAGCAAATATAAATGGATATAAATCCGACAGAATGAAGAAAATATCTGGAAAAACAAAAACAAAAATCCTAAAAATGCGATTATGTTCATTCATATTAAAACTAAATAATCGCATTTTAAGGATTTTTGTTTTGTTTTTTCCAGATATTTTCTTCATATATATATATATATATATATATATATATATATATATATATATATAAAATAAGTGTATTAGTGTTTATGTATATATATATATATATATATATATATAAAATAAGTGTATTAGTGTATACAAACACACACACACACACACACACACACACACATATATATATATATATGTTAGTGTTGGGACGATTAATTGGAATCGGGGAATCGGAAAAATCGCAAAGGCGAAGGTTAGGAATCACATTCACAGATTTTGTATTGACTCTCAGAGTCTAATTATTTTATTGGTAAATTATGGTTTTAAACGAAGTAAATATTTTAGAGTTCACTTATCCTATTCCCTCAGCAAACCTTTTGAATTTCTGTTCACACCTATTTGCTAAATGTCTATATGACGCCTCTCAGAGACTTCACACTTGAGTATTAAAAGATTGAAAACGCATCAGACAAGATTTTAAATTTTACTGGCACCAGTCTCACCCTGTCGTTGTCTGATAGCCTCTGAAATAATTACTGTTTTATTGTTTGTTTTTTTTTTCGGTTTCATCAAGTGGATCTATAATTGTTTTTTTCCCAAAGTTTTTCAGTGTGTTCAGACGTAATCGCCTAAAAAGTAAAATCTCATGGGAGGGGGGAGCTTTAGCTGAATATTCTTTTTAATTTGACAAACTTCTAATGTTTTTCCATTATGTATTGTATCCAAAATGTTAATAAACTCATTGTGAGATATTCATCTATATTTTTTTCCTTTTGCTATTTTTTCTTATTTATCCATTTTTGTCATTTTTACCGTTGCCATTTTTACCTATTTATCCACTTTTGCCATTTTTACCGTTGCCATTTTTACCCTGCTATTTTTTTCGTTGCCATTTTTACCTAAATTCCTATCTATCTATCTATCTATCTATCTATCTATATATATATATATATATATATATATATATGATGTCACACATTATGAAATGGACAAAGTTCGACAATTATTTTAAGACATTTTTATGTTTATACATTCTTTTTATAGATACAAATATTTAAGTAAATGCTCTGTTTATAATAAACAATATTAATAACATTTACCGGCCTGAATGTCTATTATGTTTGATCATGAGCTGTTCGAAGCTTTTATTAATTAAGCTTTAATTTCAGAAGAAAATAAAGACAAAACTGTTCAATATATATATATATATATATATATATATATATATATATATATATATATAATAGAAAAAGTGTCCCATAATGATGGGACACATTTTAAAGGCAATTAACTTGGATTATAAAAATGACATAGAGTACCAAATATATTTATTACATAAGTGATATATAAGAGTTCTACATATTATCTAAGATTACATCCTTGAAATGATCACCACCATGAAGAGAACATGCAGAAGCACACTCACTCATTTCCAACACAGAGCAGCTTAGCATATCAACTAGAATAGCTGCAAAGTTTCTATGGATGCTTCCACAGCTGTAAAAGAAAGCCCCAAGCAACTGTGGATTACATCCATTCCAGTTGATATGCTAAGTCCCTCTGTGTTTGAAATGATAGGCAACTTCTATTCCCACCACAACCAAAAAATGAAATGTGGACAACTATAGGATTTTACCTCAGAGCCCTTTGAATATGTAGCCCAGAATACCTAAACGAAGAAGAGAGATATATTGAGAAAACTTTCAAACTTCTCCACTAACCACATTATTTTTCCCTCAATGCAAAAAAACAAGCTTACAAAATCCACAAAGACAAAAAAAAAAAAGACAACACTAATAACACTTCTAACAAAAATCACACAAAATTCATAATCTTGCCTTGCAACACTCCTACTAAACTTGCAAACAAATTAGTCATCCCTAGTACTAGGATTATTGCCACCACCTCCAATGCAAAAAAATGTTTATGTGGGGGAGACATCATGTGATGTAAAAGCTTGCATTTACGAACACGAGAGAGATTTGTGTTTGAACAATCAACCTAACTCTCTTGTTTTGCATTGAACATAACTTTGATTTCAGTAATGCTACCCTAATTTGAAAAAAACCAACATAATTCTTTAGGGCAAAAATACATCGAAGACTTAATAACATTATTACCAACTATAAACACTCGCCTAAGACATTACATCACCATCTTTCTTCGAATACATTCTTAACCCTAGAACACTAACCATAGGTATATAGTACCCAGCGCAAATTTTCCTGTTTTTAATTACAATTTTCAGTACCTGATTTTCTTACCTAAATAATGTTTTTCAGTTCCTATTAATGTTAACTCAAAGTACAAGGTTTGAAGTGCCTGCATGCAAAATATTTTAAATATAGATTTATATTTAATTTGTTTTTTGATATTTTCAAAATCGGGTGTGATATACCCATGGTTAGTAGAGGTGTAACTTTAATTGATGGTTAGTGTTCTAGAATTAACTTATATCTATCTAATACAAAGAATACATTCTTAAAGAGGTGAGCCATGTAACTCCCCATTATGTGGGCTGGACAGACAAAGGTGAAGATAAAACCCCACCCAGACAGACACATGCACACAATTACAAATACACATTAACATCCGTTGCCCACTGAGAGATACAAGAATCTTCACAAACCTTCATATACATAGAATTATTTAATATATTTTGTTTATACATTATTTTTATATACAGAAAATATATTAAATAAATGTTGGACTTAACCCATTTCATTATACATAGAATTATCCATGATTTTAATACACGTGACACATCTCTGGCCAATGAGAACTAACCCAACAAATATAATCGAAAATACCAATGATTTCTGTCTTTTTATTTTTTGCTTCAGTCTCTGATGAAGCTTCAATAAAAGTGAAACATCTTAGATTGAGATACCTTTCCTATTTGTTCTTTTATTTTATCATACTGTTAAATTTAGATCCATATTTGATCTGCATTTGATCTTTAACTTATATATATATATATATATATATATATATATATATATATATATATATATATATAGCACTAATACACTTATAAAAGTAAGCAGCTATACTCGTCCGGCAAAAACTTAGGTGTTTTAGCTTGTAAATGAACAAACCAATACCCAAGGGAAAAAAGGGTAAAAAAGAAAGAACTAAGAACATGTACTTCCGGCGAAAATAATCGTCTAGAATCTAAGTTCAGAGTCCAAAGAAAAAAAACCTCCGACACGAGTAAAGTAAAAATAACTAAACAAAGTGCTCAATACGCTAAGTAGAGCAAAATAAGTAAACCTAAAGAGCCAGACAAACATACCTAGGTTTCACCTACGCGGATCGTCAAGGTAAACACTTTACCCTGACGATCCGTGTAGGTGTGACCTAGGAAAATTTGTCTGGCTCTTTAGGTTTACGTCAATCACTGTGTTGACGGATTCAACCATTTTCTTTTGATTTCACGATATTGTTGTGTAGCGAACATATCCATCAAACTATCCATCCTAAAAAAAAAATTACTACACGCATGCACAACCAAAGTTCCATTCTATGACCATAATGGCAATATTTATACCCAAACTAATGGTGTTACTATGGGAAATCCACTCGGTCCATGCTTTTCCAACTATTACATATCCTACGTAGAAAATACGACATTTACACAGGTCCACAAACCGGAAATCTATGTTCGCTACGTAGACGATATTTTTATTTTAGCTGATAACATTAAAGAAATAGAGACACTTATGACCACATCTGAGAAAAACTCCGTCTTTAACTTTACCTATGAACTTAGCCAAAAAAACAAACTTCCATTCTTAGATGTCCTCGTTGAACACAACAATAACACTTTCATTACATCATTATACAAAAAACCCACCAGCAAAAACTCGTGCCACCTTAACTTCAAAAGCGAATGTCCACTTAGGTACAAAATAGCAGTAATAAAAAACTTTCTAAATAGAACACACCAGAATTCATCCTCTCGACTACTCTTCTTCAAAGAACTTAACAATGTTAAACAAACACTCATCAACAACGGCTTCCCTAACCACCTTACAGACCACCAAATTAGACTATTTCTCCCCAAAGCAAGTAATAACGATAGTGAACACACAGCCAAAAATCACATACACACTTATTACAAAAACCAAATGCATATTAATTACAAACAAGACGAATCTTCTCTAAGGTATATTATAAAGAAATATACTACTCCAATTGATCCGAATAAAAAAAATCAAATTTATTATCTATTATAAAAATTTAAGACAGCCAACCTTATCCTCAAAAATAACAACACGCCAACTAAGTCAAAATTACAAAGAACGAACATTATCTATGAGTTCAAATGCCCCTTAAGGAACTGTGTTCCTGATCAAACCGGACTCATGAATCATTACATTGGTTACACAACCACATGCTTATCCAGACGCCTTATGTTACACCTATCTGATCACAGCTCGATTAGAACCCATTTAAACACACACACAAATTTACCAGACGCCATTAGAAACATACGAGTAGAAAACACAAATATAATAACTGCATCCACCTGCAAAAAAAAGACTAAAAATAATGGAAGCTTTAATAATAAAAAAGAAAAAGCCAACTCTTAACAATATTAACTACGAACAAGGCCACAATGTGTTAACCGTATTCGGAAATTAAAAACATCTCTATTAAGCTGAAAAATTGAATCATCCTTGAAAATGGCTAAAGTTATAACCGAAAGTGCTCGGAAATATAAAACATTTGGACAGTTTTTACACACTCTTTGTCCAGAAAAGAAAGCTCTTGTTCAAACACAAGAAAAATTAAATAAAAAGCTTAACCGTAGTATATATATATATATATATATATATATATATATATATATATAGAGAGAGAGAGAGAGAGAGAGAGAGAACAATAAAAAACATGAAATAAGACAGAAGATAACCATTGACATTGCATTTAGATTTTTGAAGATTGTAGTTGACTGAGAAGCAAGAAAACAGAAGAGAAGAAACTGATAACATAGAAATTACAGTTATATCTAAGCATTTCCGTTGTAAATTGAGGAGAACTTAGCCACCACTCTAGTACCACACTTAAATTTGTAAGGTCGTGCTCCTAAAGAGGAAAGCTCATCAGAAAAATCACGATAAAAATACTTATAGTAAATGCAGTTTTTTTTCTATGCTTGCTGTACGTTTTAATCCCAACATTCTGGCTCAGTACACTCTTCCTTTTCACTAATTTCATTATTTTGTTGCTAATTTTACTAATCAGAATGACTACGATTTTGTTCTCCTATTCACAATCAACATATATGAAAATATTTCCCATGATGCAATGCATGTTTTCCAGTAAGGAAAATTCACCAAATAAATCAATTAAAAATGAAGTAAACAAAAAAATTAAAAAACGAAAACGTAAAAAAAAAACGAAATAACAGTTTATCTTTACGAGCGTAAGGCAGCCATTTTTCAATTCCAATTAACTGGCAAGTCTTTCCTGATTTTTAAGAAAACACAAATGAAACAGCAGAATATTCTAAACAAATGTCAAATGTGCATGATCATCTTTAACCTATTTCAAAGCAGATATTGCAGTGTGTTTCTTTCTGGCTTTTACAAAGTTTTTGAGATTGTCACACCAAATTTGGTAAGAACTCTTTGACATTGTCAAGAGTGTACAATAAAAATGGTTTTGGTTTTATTTTTATTGAAGTTATTTTAAAAATGGTGTTTTATATTTGTAGTGCCTATTTTGAAGTGGAAGTGAGTTTATTTTGTGATGTTGCCGTAAAATTAATTTTTAGGAATAAGGAAAAGAAATAAGGAAGAAATAATGAAGAAGGTCAAAATAATTTGAAAAGGAGAATGGACAGAAAAAAAGGAAAAGAAAAGTTGCAACAAAGGAAGGAAGGAAGACATCATGCTGATTGAAAAATATAAGGATCATTGCTTAGGAAAAAGGAAAAACCTTAGGCAAAAATATCCTAAAAAAATCTCATCAAATATAAGATTTACAGATTGCATATTTCAGTCAGAAACATGATTATTAAAAGAAAAAAAAACAAAAAACAAAAAGAAAAGAAGCTATTATTTCTAAGTAGACCCAGTGATACCAAGTGTTCCTTGAATGTATTGTTATGACATTTGTATCTACTTACGACAAGTTACTATAAGAATCTGAGATAATGTCAAATGGAAAAAAAAATAGTTACAAAATTTAATATTTTTTTAGCTATACCTTCATCTGAATAATTGACTTAAAAATAAAGTGATAATTTTTATTTGATGAAGTCTTGTCAGCCATTATTATTAATGTTTGAGTACGATTTACTTTCATCTTCATTTTTGATTAGATGAAGCATTGTCAGCCATTATTATTAATTTTTAACTAGGATTTACTTTCATCTTCATTTTTGATTAGATGAAGCATTGTCAGCCATTATTATTAATTTTTGACTAGGATTTACTTTCATCTTCATTTTTCACTAAATGAAACATTGTCAACTATTATTATTAAGGGTCTGTAACATAATTGATCTTGACCTATTATCTTGACTTCAATCACTTTCTCAACACTGTGACGAGGCTTCCCTCTGACTTTTCTGCAAATATTTTATGGGTATTGTTTTGGTGATATTTCCTCACTCGCGCTTCTGGATGAATTTAAATGTGCTACTAGATTGGAAATTACGTTGCTCCATTTTATTGTTGAACTTGCTACATGCAAGTGCATGTTATATTCCAATAGTTTTGTTTCTCACACTTCTTACCTGTGGGACTTTTTTCTGATTTCTTGCTTCCCTGATAATTTCAGTCTTCAAAAATTTAAAGGCAATGCCAATGACCATCTTGTCTTTTTCCTGAACCTTATTCTTTTATTGTCCTTTTACTTTTATTCGCTAAAGTTTCCTCATTCACTTTCACTCAAAGTAACCCCTTGCATGGTAGTGACATTATCATCTTGCTCAGGGCGAAATGAAAAAACAAAATAGAAAAGATATCTAGGTTTGATGTAATATGGCAACACCTGTAAGTAGAAGCTTATGAAGCTTTATTTGACTAATTCAGCTTTAGCGGTGAAAACATAATTATAGTGGATGGTTAAAAACGAGAGGGGAGATGGGATGAGCTTATTTTATTACCACAATGCCCAACATCCTAGGGGGCGCTCTTTAAGCCTATAAATAGACAAGGATATTCTCACCCACCCTATTTTTGGTCATTTTCGCTCTGGCTTTCTGTAAGATAGCAACAACTCTAAGTAGAAGCTTATGAAGCGCTATTTGACTAATTCAGCTTTAGCACTGATAACATTTATTTTCTTATACTGGATGTTTACAAACGAGAGGGGAGATGGGATGTGCTTATTTTATTACCAAAGGTGGGTGTTCATGTATTAACAAGTCATATTGTTTTTCCCATGTGGGCATATCCAAGATCCAGCTGGTTTGATCCCATGTTCACCTGTCGGGACAGTTACTAATTGAGCGAATTGTCAATCTCTACCCCTGGCTAAGAGGTTAGTCAATTCTACACTCTAGCTTCTCTGGAGAATACTGAGTGTCCTGTCGAATCTGGCACCGTTCGAGGTGTTAAATTCTGTGACATCAAACTATAAGGTTGAGTTATAAGTACAAAGGAAAAATAAGAAAAAAATTATCCGCACTCTTGTCTAAAGATATTTAGCAGATAATTTTTGACTTTTCGTAATTTCTGTTTCGGGAACCAATTGTAATGATAAATGTATTTTCTCTTTCTGATAATCTGATATGCTCAGTCACCCGTTGTGTCTCAGTTTTTATTCAATGCTGACTCCTTCTGCTATCCTCTACTGCTTCAAGAGCCAGTAAGATATCTTTAATCATTTCTAAGATACACCGGTTCACAATTTTGCTGTTACAAGATTTGGACAATTTTGCTGTTACACTTGGTATATATATATATATATATATATATATATATATATATATATATATATATATATAAAGAAATATAGTCTTAAGGTGTGCTATATTTATGGGATAAAGTGCTCAATATCAGAGATAGAGCGTGTGTAAATATAAAAGTGAACATAGAAGTCAACACTTAGAGGCGACAGTCTGTTTCATGCTAGATGCAATCGTCAGCCATCGTTTATATATATATATATATATATATATATATGGCTGGCCACTCTTTTCGAGGATACCTGTCTACTAGGCGGCTAGCCAATCCCTATTGCAGACACTTGCTTAGGCACATTAGTGTTTATTCAAAACCCACAGAGTCCCCCCCTTATGGTTTATACTGCGATTATGCTAAACAAATCTTAGTTACAGTTTCTGGGAAAGAGCATGTTATCTAGCGTGATCAACAATTTGAACAAGGCCAGCACACTCAAGCCCTCGGCCACGATGACTTGTGACTTTGTGCTAGCACAGCTATCGGCGGCACCCAAGGATTCTGCCTACCCATTTTCACTCACAAGGCTTGGGTCAATCCATGGTGTGGTTTTCAGGCACTGTTCAAGGGTGCCACATATTGGGATCGACTCCTCCAGTCCGATAATATCAGGAAGTCTCCTTCCTGACAAATCGACCATGGTGAGATTCGAACCCGAGTCTCATGGTCAGAATGTAAACGTTCTAAACACACTGTCATATATATATATATATATATATATATATATATACTTCCAGAAATCCGGCTGAACTCTCTAGGGAAAGGGTTTTTTAAAAAACAGCGGCTCCTACTGCTATTAAGCATTACATTTCCAGTAAATTGAATTCTCTGAGCTGGTGACATACTTCATATAGAGAACGATGTTAAAATTTGCTTCTTTTCTGCGGTGTGGCAATGGCCTAGAGGTAAGATATCTGCCTGATGTCAAATCAGTTGGTTTTCGATCCTGGCTTATACCAATCGGACGTCTGGTCACACTGAGGAACTGTGATACAGCAAAACAGTCTGTCTGTGCATATATATATATTGTCATCCACAGGGAGATTTTTTCTCTGTATCACATCTCATCAATGATGGCTAGACGTCCGGTTGTCTTTAGCTAGGATCGAAACCTAACTGAATTTTCGTCAGTCGGGCATTCTACCACTAAGTCGTTGGCACAGAGCAGGGACGGAGGTGAATTTAAGTGTATTTATTTTTAGATGAACACAGTGACTGAGAGAACTTAATTCGATTTACTGAAGAGTCTTACATTATTACCCGTAATAGTCACTGTTTACAAACCCACACTTCCTCCCCAGAGATCTCAACCGAAATAAATTTTTCAGTAGCATGTATATTGTCATTCACAGACAGATTGTTTCATTGTATCACAGCTCATCAGTGTGGCTAGACTACTGGTTGCCCTAGTTTGATCCTGTATATATATATAGGATATATAATATATATATATATATATATATATATATATATATATATATATATATATATTTTATACCTATATATATTTCTTTTCTTCCTCTGGCGTGCATGAGTTTTGGTTCCATATTGGTGAAAAATAAGAGGTTTGCCAATGCTTTTATGGTTGTGAAAATGTCCATATATAAGCTGTATAATGTCGTTCATTAATACGCAAGTACTTTCAATGCATGCTACCTGAATTTTACCAAAAAACAAAATAATTTCCATGCCTGAAGATGACTGAATGTACAGTCGAAAGTACTTGTGTATTAAAGAAAGACCTTATACAGCTTATAATTTTTGAAAACAAGGCTCATAACATTCATCGAGTGATTTGGAGGTTAATGCACCTATAAAATTTTGTTTGTGAAAAGATTTCACCATTTTATATCATTAACTTTACTAACCTACTTTTTGTATGAATGATTCATTGTAATATAAATTGAACTGCACCATATATTTGATATATATATATACACACACACACATATATATATATATATATATATATATATAGTCATCCACAGGCAGATTGTTTCGCTGTATCACAGCTCATCAGTGTGGCTAGACATCCGGTTGCCTCTACCTAGGATCGAAACCCGACTGAATTGGCATCAGTCGGGGATTCTACCACAAAGCCGTTGGCGCACAGCAGGGATGAAAGTGAATTTAAGCGTATTTATTTTTAGATAAACACAGTAACTGAGAGAACTTTATTCGATTTACTGAAGAGTCTCGCTATATCAGCCATAATAGTCACTGTTTACAAACCCACACTTCCTCCCCAGAGACCAAAACTGAAATAAATTTTTCAGGAGCATATGTGCCCTGTCCTTTCAGAATGTAGCGATCATGGCTGTCCACACCCTCTATCCTTTGCAGGACTCAGCAAGCTCCTTCCCTCTGCTTTCTCCCCCAGGCCACGTTCTGTCATCTACCTGCTCAAGCCCATCAGGTATGTCACATGCTGCTTTCTCTCTTTCCCTCTATTCGACCTGTGAGTATCAGATTCTCCAGGCCCTCCTTCCTCATTATGTGTCCCAGAAACTTCAGCTGCTTCTTCCTGATATTAAGTATAAGCCTTCTGATTGTTTGTAACCTCTCTAAGACCTCATCATTGCTCACACGCTTGGTCCATGATATCCTTAGCAGGTATTTTGATCAAATGAAAGTATGATGAAAATGGTTGCTCAAAATCGGAATTTTTCAACCTGTCTGTCTTCTTTCTTAATGAGAAATAAAATGAAGGACATTTTTGGGGGAATTTTTTTCTTATTAATTTATGTACTGGAAATCTGTTAGTAAGGCATGAGATAGTTTGTAATTAAAACCGCAAACTATAATATCTCTATCTATAAAAGTCAGGATGTGTGTGTGTGTGTGTGTGTGTGTGTGTGTGTGTAACAAATGCACCACCACAATTTTCGACGGATTTGCACCAACTTTACATGCACATGCTCCAAGTTAGCGGGACGGCCAAGACCGACTTTGCATTTCCCAACTCCCATCGATAGTGGAAATAATCGATTTTTTCATGCTTCTACGGCAGTTTTCATGTAGTTCACAACTATTTTCTACTAGCCAGAGTGAGAGCCTATAGCTGGCTGCCACAAATAAGCAAGAAGATTCTATTGGCCAGCGTGAGAGCCAACAGCTGACTGACACGAATGTTAACTAGCATGCTAGCATGCAAAAAAATCAATAGCTGCATTCGTCACAAGTGGGAAAATTTAAATCTGCATGGCACTTTACTCCAATTGGCTCATTCGCTTGCTTAAACTCAACGTTGATTCTGATTCCGTAGAACTGGGTTGGGTGTGAAAAAGTATTTGTTGTTAACATTCTTTTTTCATTCGGTTTTTCCAGTTACGAATCCTTTTTAAAGCTGATCGTTTTGTGTTCATTTTGTTTAGTTCTTTTTTTCGTAACAGATTGAATGTTTAGTATAGAGCTTAGAAAAAATTCACAGTGTTAGATAGGCAAGAAGTAAAGCATGTAGCAACATCAGCACAGCAAGGGGCACTCCTTTAAAGGCAAGGACGGGTAAAAATATTTTAAGTCAAGTGATAGCGATTGCTGTATAAGTCGTACGATATTTTAATCAAGCACGGGCAACGCCGGGCCATGCTGCTAGTATTATATATAGGGGGATGAGAAAATAGGTATACAGTAATGAAAAAGCAAAATAATTTTTCCTGTATACCCACTTTTGCATCTCCCTGTATAAAGTATACGAGAGAAAAATCACTCGGAGTCACAAAGTGGAAACAGATTTTAGTTGTCAATCAAATGGGCAAAAGAGACTTTCCCAGCAGGGATGTCTTCATCCATGTCCTGCTACATCTTGGAGCAAGGGGAAGAAGAGAAAGAGGAAGGAAAGCTTTGTCATTTTATAGAAATTAAACAGCTCCACCTAATGGATGTTTGATGAAGCCAAGTGGGGTAATAAAATTTCCGGCTCTTTTACTAGCATCATAAGAAAATGTATTTCTTTTGCTTTTTTTTCTGAAGCAGTGAGAAGGCAGAACGGTTTTACATTAGTGAAATGTGCGGAATGCAAGAACGGGAGATTGAACAAGCCGTATCTTACACTATTTACATTATTCGGACTATTGTCCTCATCATTGTCGCCATATTTATTACAACATTTCAGCTATTGTACACTCCGGCCATCTTCAGGTGGTTGGAATGTCGAACTAAACCTTTTACTTCACTCACTAGGGTAGACTGTTCTAGTTCCACATGCCATGTTTAATGGATGTCAGTTATCAAGTTATCTCCTGTTAATTCCCCTCTCCAAGTTCTCCACTGCCTTAACCAGGTATTGAACTCACACTCTTTGGGTCCTGTCACTAGATCTAACCAACGCCTTTATCCACTGTGCCATGTGTATGAATTTCTGGGTATTATAAACCTAATATTTCAGCCATCATTTTTTACCAGTGCTCATATTGCAATTTTTTGCTGTTATCATTACATGTTTTTACCTGAGCTCATATTGCAATTTTTGTTGTTATGATCGCTTTTCTCTGGCAATCCTTATTACTGGTTCCCATATTGTATTCATTTCTATGCAATCATTTGAATCATGGAAGATTGTAGTTCAAAGACAGTAAAATCGACCTTGCTAACCAATACAATCCTCTGTGGCCAAATCGGTTAAAGGCACGTCAGGCTATATGACGGTTCCATATAGGATACAGGTTTAATACCTGTCGGAGAACGAATATTTTCTATGAAAATTTCTCAGATATTCAGGCGGTTAAATGTTGTTTAATACTGTTTATTATAAACAGAGCATATACTTGTATCTATAAAAAGAATGTATAAACATAAAAATGTCTTAAAATGTATATACATAGGGAATTTTTACCAAAGTGGTCACCCATATAAGTACTGATTTTGCTTAACTTTGGTGATCTTGTGAGAATTGGTGTTTCAGCATAATATGGCCATAAGTCTTTTTTAGAGAGTGATTGAAGAACTGCGTGATGGAATTAGTCAGATCTTTGGATAAATTTTCGTCTGGACATTTTGGGTTTTGGCTCTTTGTTGCTATGGTTCAAACAAAGTGTCTCGACATGTCGGATGCTCTGAGTAATTGACGAAGGGATTTGAGTCAAGTGTTGCAAGATGTCTCTTGATCTAAATCTGTGATGAGGGGATCAGTTGGCTTTAGATCAAGTCAAGAGAGAATATAGATCAGCAGCTATTGAGTCAATATCTCTTTCAGACAGATTATTGTCTTAGGTAACAGGAAAGAAACGGAGAAAGAGGGAGGGTGAAGAAAGGATGAAATAAAGATGAATAAAGGAAAAAAAAGCAGAAGATGAGAGAGAAAGAAAGTGGAAAAGAATGGGAAGAGAAAAAGTAGAAAAGAGAGAAAAAGTAAGAAAAGAAAAAGAGAAAAGACAGAAAAGTGCAAAAGGGAGGAGAAAAACTGACAAGCGTCAAGTGAAAAGAGAGAAATGAAGAGAGAAAAGAGAGAAAAAGGGAAAAGAGAGACCAATATGAAGATAAAAAAAGAGATGACTACAAAAAAGAAACGGAAGAAAAAATGAAAAAGAGAGATTAACAAAAGCCGGGAGAGAGAGAGAGAGAGAGAGAGAAAAAAAAGAGACAAAAAGAAAAAAAAAGCCATGAAAGAGAGACCAATATAATGAACAAAAAAATATGAAGATGAAGATAAAAAAAGGAAAAAGAAAATGGAAGAAAAAAATGAGAATGAGTGATTAACAAAATTTGTGAAAGAGAGACCGATATGAAGAAAAACAACAAAAGAAAGACGAAGAGAAAAAAGAAAAAAAAATTAAAAAGAGTGACTAATAAAAGTCATGAAAGAGAGGCTGATATAATGATAAAAAAGAGAGATGAAAAGAAAAAGAAAGAAAAAGTAAAGGAAGAAAAAATAAAAAAAGTTATGAAAGAGCGAACATTACGAAAATAAAAAAAGAGAGATGAAGACAAAAAAAAAAGAAAAGGAAGAAAAAAATAAGAAAGTCTGACTAACAAAAGTCATGATAGAGAGACTGATAGGAAGACGAAATGACGGAAAAGGAAAAGAAAATATTATGAAAGAATGACTAACGCAAAGAGAAGAGCAGAAGAAAAGAAAACAATGACAAAAAAAGAAAGAGAAACTGACATAGAGTGAAGAGTGATAAATGAAGAGAAAAAAAGAAAGAAAGGAAAATGAAATGAAGAGAAAAAAGAAAGAAACGAAGAGAAAAAAGAAAGAAACAAAGAGAAAAGTGATCAAGAAAACGGAGAAAAGAACAGAGAAAGAAAGAAAAAATAGAGAGAAATGAAGAGTTAAAAGAGAAAAAGAAAAAGAAAGTACCAATCATAAGCAAGTGAGTGGCAACAAAGATTGAAAAATGAAAGAGAGAGAGAGAGAGAGAGAGAGATGAAGTGTCATGAAGGAAAGAAAGTATTGTAAAGTTTGTCTAATGTTCGTAGTTATTGGTTAGCAAGACTGTAAGGAAAATACAGGAACCAAAAGGTTGAGTGAAGAACAGGTTTAATCACGTGATAGACACGGATTAATAATACAATAATAGAGAATAGCGTAGTTCAGTACAGCAGTGTGTATGACTCAAATACTAGTTGATATTCAAGAATTAGTGTAGAGAAGGTCAGTTGTCTTTTGACACAACATAAAAAGAAAGAAAGAAAGAAAGAAAGAAAGAAAGAAAGAAAGAGGAAGATTAAAAAGAGAAAAGACAGAAAAGAAAGATAGGGAAAAGAAAGAAAGAAAGAAAGAAATTTAATAAGAAGAAGAGAAAGTAAAAAAGATAAGAAAGAAAGAAAGAAAGAAAGAAAGAAAGAAAGAAAGAAAGAAAGAAAAGGAAATTTAAAAAGAAGAAGAAGAAAGGGTAAAAAGAAAAGAAAAAAGAAATTTAAAAGAAGAAAAAGTAAAAATAAAGAAAGAAAGAAAAGACTAAACAGAATAAAGAAAGAAAGAAAGAAAGAAAGAAAAAGAAATAGAATAATGAGGAAAGAAACAGGAAGAGAAAGTAACAAAAATAGAAATGAAAGAAAGAAAAAATAAACAGAAAAATGTGGAAAGAAAGAAAGGAAGAGAAAGTGAAAGAAAGAAAGAAAGAAAGAAAAGACTAAACAGAATAATGAAGAAAGAAAGAAAGGAAAAAGAAATAAATAATAAGGAAAGAAAGAAAGGAAGAGAAAGGAAGAGAAAGACATAAATAAATAAATAAACAAACAAAGAATGAAATATAATAATGTGGAAAGAAAGAAAGGAAGAAAGGAGATAAAACAAAGGAAGAAACGAGAAAAAAGAAAAAGAGAAAGAAAACACGAGATAAAAACAAAGAAAGAAAGAAAGAAAGAAAAAGAAAGAAAGAAAGAAAGAGAATAATGAGGAAAGAAAGAAAAGATGAGACAGGAAGAAAAAATAGAAAGAAAGAAAAGAAAGACAGAAAAGAAAGATAGGGAGAAGAAAGAAAGAAAGAAAGAAAGAAAGAAAGAAAGAAAGAAAGAAAGAAAGAAACAGAATAAGGAGGAAAGAAAGAAAAGATGAGAAAGGAGGAAATAAATAGAAAGAAAAGAAAGACAGAAAAGAAAGATAGAGAGAAGAAAGAAAGAAAGAACATGTAGCAGCCATAGAGGAAGAAATAAAAAAGGTAAGAAAATAATAGAAAAAAAAACCGAATAAACAAATTTAAATCATGAAAAGGAAAAAATAAATGTTACACAAGATTTTTTTAAAATTAAATAAAGTGACAACAAAGCCGCTAAGACACAAGGGATTAATGGGTGCGGAAAAATTAGAAAACAGAAACATTAGTAAGGAGCGAGAAGAGAAGAAGAGTAATTAGGAAGACAACAGATAACGATTCACATTGCATTCACATTTTTGAAGATCAATGTTGCCCGTAAAAGAGAGTTCCACAATGGAGAAGTGAAAGGAAAGAAATTGCTAACATAGAACTTACAGCCAATTCAAGTGTAAATTGGTGACGCCTTGTCATTAGGCTCATACTGCACTTAAACTCATTAATTTTAGATACCATATCAAACAGCACATCCGAACAATTACCCGAAAATATTTATAGAAAAGGCGCAGGGAACCAACTTTATGGCAGTAGGAAAGTAACTGAAGCTGAGATGCCAGGTCAGGACCAATAATATTGCTGATCCTTCTTTGGATTTTATCAAGAATCTTTAAATATATAGCAGAAGCACCAGATCATATGCGGCAGCAATATTGTAAACATGGGAATATGGTAGACTTATCCACCCTTGGGCAAATTAATTTTTTTTTTTGTATTTTTCCAATGAAACATGATCAAGTGCACATGTTAGTACTTCGTATGTCAATTCCATGAAGTTGTTCTTTGCTGATTAACCACAAATTCTCGATTAGATTTAAACCAGGAGAGTTTCCAGTCAAGTCTATAATACTTTGATTTGCTCACTGGTAACTGCCAGTGTGTTCATGCAGTGTTACAATTTTCATTTGCTTCCTTGGAGTAACATCCATCGCAGACAATGGTTGTAGGACAACTAATTGACAGTCGAGACAATAGTGTCTAGGCATGATAAAAATCTGATGCAATCACAGATAACAATATTTTTAAGGCCAAACAAATTTAATCATACACCCCAAGTGGATAAAGGCGTTGGTTAGATACAGTAACAGGACCCAAAGAGGGTCAGTTCAATACCCGGTCAAGGCAGTGGAGAACTTGGAGAGGGGAATTAACAGGAGATAACTTGACAACTGACATTCATTAAACATGGCATGTGGAACTAGAACAGTGAGCGAAATAAAGGGTTTAGTTCGACATTCCAACCACCTGAACAAGGCCGGAGCGTACAAGAGCCGAAACGTTGTAATAATATGGTGACAAAGATGAGGACAATAGTCCAAATAATGTAAATCGTGTACATAATACCTCATCTCAGAAATATAGACAGATACTAAAGCAGTTGTTTCAGTTAATTTGCACAAAGCTGTAGATATGTAAGATAGATTCTGGATAGAAAAATTGTCTTGCCCGATGCAGTGGAATAACTTTCTTAGCAGCTGACCTAGCAATGGATTCAATAGAGTCTTTCCATTTCATGTTAGCTGAAGAAGTTTCAATGAGTCACTCTCCTAGAGGTTAGCATCAGCCATACTGATGGAAGGCAGAAATATGTCTCTCAGTATACCTATTGTTATGGTGAAACACACCTATTCTATAGTTAATAGACTCTCCGACCTAATATAAGTAGGAGTAGTAAGAGAAACGAGGGTTAGTCGATGTCGGACGACAGTAGTTGACAGTTAGTCGAATACGAAAGTAGTCAGCGAACACAACAAGATTACTCTGCGTAATACCTATTATATCAAGTTCCTAACGTTTTGTAAGTCGAACCTATTTTAGGACCGATCTAGTACAAATACAAGCCTCCACTGCGAAATAACTCCACAACACCTATCTGCTAAGTGAACTTGCAAGTCTCTGTTGCAGACACCTGCTCAGGCACATTTTTAAATCTTCAACATGTGCAGAGACAACCTGTGACGTAAAGTGTAACCATACTGAGTTGACCGTAGTTACATTTTCTGGGGGTGAGTGCTCAAACCCTTAACCCCGATGACTTTTAACTTCATGCTACGACAGCCATCAAAGGATTCTGAACAGTTTCATGTACATAATTTTTCATCCCAAAACTTGGGTCAACTCTTCGTATGGTTTTTAGGCATTTTCCAATGGTTTCACATGTTGAGACAATTCAAGGTTTTCTAATGGGGATGCTGAAAGGATGTATAGTGGGGAGAAAAGGTTGCATATTATGATTGATAATACAGTAATAGAGAATATTGACACTTGACTTCATGTGGCTAAGATTTTAGTGATCAGGGAAGCATCCTCTCAGGAGTCATTTCCATTATTGCAACTGTTCTTGGAACCTACTCCTAACCAAATGAACGGAATGAGAATGGTTCAACTAAATGTATATGGCATTGCAGTATCTGGCTGTGAAGGTCTGAACTGGTGGAACTGATGATTGTAGTTCGCCCAAACATCTGCCATGAAAATAGTATTAGAGTAACGAGAGGCTAGAAACGTTTATTCCCTGGGAATTGGGTAGAAAGGTGGAAAACAATTCATCATCCACAAAGCTCTTGAACTCAATCGTGTCTGGCAAGTGAAGATCATAAAACTCCGGTCCAGATGTGGACAGCAAGATGCCATTTTTGATCTGATCTGACTCTTGTCAAGATAAAGAATCTTCTCTGTCCAAGATTATTAAGACATTATCATGACAAATTGACATTGGTGAGATTTGAACCTGGGTCTCATCATTGGAACATTAAACTTAAAACAGTATGTGCACAACTATCAGACATCTAGGTAAGACAGTGTCATGCCTCTGCCAAAAGACATCAGGTGTAAACTTAACATAAACATGTTTTGAAGACAGTTTGCTGATTCAGATTTTCCACTATTTATAATATTTACAAATGTCTTGCAGGAAGTTGGCGATCATGGCTCTCCACAATTTCCTATCGCTCTTTTTGTCTTTTTGCTATCTCTCCTAAACCCTGTTCTGTTTAGGTCAGCTATGCAGTGCTTACCTCTGTTCCTTTCGCCTTCAATCTGTCCTCTGAGTGTCAAATTTTCCAAGTCTTCTTTTCTCATTATGTACCCTAAAATTTTCAACTATCTCTTAGTTTAAGTGTTTTTTTTTTTGCTTCCATTTTCTCTAAATCCTTGTCATAGCACACATGTTCAGTCCAAGGTATTCTCAGCATCCTTCTGTAGAACCGTATTTCTGTTGCCTCAAGTCTCTTCCTCATCTTTGTAGAGATTGTCCAGCATTCTCTGTCCTATAGGAGACAGCTATCGCGTAACAGTTCAGTACTCCTTTCTTTGTATCTAACGATATTTTCCTGTTTCTTAATACATTGCTTAGCTTTTTGAAGGCTGCCTTCCTGAGTACTCTTTACTTTTCCCACTCATTATTAATGCTTCTGTTCCTAATTCTTCCACACGCTGTAACCCCCTTGTGTTTTAGTGGCTTTGCTGCCTTTGCATGGGTGATAAAAAATAGTCTTTGAGAAAAGCTTATTAACCATCTTTCCATTGTCAGCGCCTTTTTCAATTATGTACCATGTCTCTTTGGGATGTTGGCAATCATGGCTCTTCACAGTTTCCTGATCTTCATAGCCCTTAATAAATTTTGTCTTTTTGTAATCTCTCCCAAAACCTATGATGCCAACCATTTATACAAGAATGCTAGGCAGATTATGCATTGTTTTTCCTGTTCCTCATGCCTTCAGTATGTCTTGTGAGTATCATATCTTCCAATATCAGTCTATATCTCTGAGATGCAGTATTATGATAACTTGCATTATTTACATGATTCGGACTGTTATCCTCATCTTCATTGCCATATTCACAATGTTTCGGTCATTGTATGCTCTGGCCTCCTTCAGGTGATTGGATCTCTGAGTAGAGATATTATAATAACTTGCATCATTTAAATTACTCAGGCTGTTATCCTTATATTCATTGCCATATTCACAACGTTTCTGTCATTGTACGCTCCAGCATTCATCAGGTGATTGGATCTCTGAGATGAGGTATTATGATAACTTGAATTATTTACATGACTCGAACTATTATTCTCATCTTCAGTGGCATATTCACAACGTTTCGGTTGTTGTAGGATCCGGCCTTCTTCAGGTGATTGGATTTCTGAGATGAGGTAAAATGATTACTTGCATTATTTACATTACTTGGACTGTTATCCTCATCTTCACTGTCATATTCACAACGTTTTGGTCGTTGTACGCTCCGTCTTTCTCCAAATTCCAATCACCTGAAGAAGGCCGGAGCATACAACGGCTGAAATGTTGTAAATATGCCAACAAAGATGAAGATAACAATTTGAGTAATGTAAATAACGCAAGCAAATCTTCCTCTTTCTTCATAGGTTTTTAATATTTTTTTGTGTTAGGCATTTAGTCACAATTATAAGTCATCCTGTTTGAAGCAATGCCCCTAGAATTGTAATGGTCTATGGTAATTATTTATTCATTTCTAAAATAAATCTATTTTTCGAATCTCAAAACCATCATTTTAAAATACTGTATTTTCTAGATTGTATAAGTCTATCACTATTTGAATAGTCCTTACTAAACTCCTAAAATACAATGTCACACTTTGTGCATGCAGTCAAATGATGTAACCCCAGAGCTATCTCTTTGCTTCGCTGAGAGGCAAACCTGAATTGAGAGCATATCAAGATATCGGATTCTAATTTCGTCATAGATAGCGATCTTCATTGTTGTTTTTTAATCTTTGTCCAAGTCCTGTCTTTACAAGTGATACCAGCATATTACGATAATATCAAAGTAGAAACAAATGTTAAAATGAAGATCTTTACCATTATTCGCTTTTTGTTTTGTATCTGTTGTGAACATCTTTGCTAACAATCTTTGCTGACAGTGATTCATTGAATTATCTGCTGATTGCATTTGCTCTTTCGCAAGGGATGCTTATGAATCAAAACTGTTACAAATTATATCATTATAACAAAGTAATAAACATCATATAAAAGAAGGAAAATAAAAAGACTGAATAATTTAGTCGGAAAAAATATCTGGCAGATCAATTTATGGAAAACATTTACTGATATATTTTCTCAACAATTAGGAGAAAATATCTAGGCCTCTGAATTTGGCATAATTTCTAGATATCCCTGAATGTTGAAATTTCTAGACTTTAATATCTGAGCCTGTCTGAATTTGACATGATTTCCAGATATCTTTGAATGTCGAAATTTCCCGACTTCAATACTTGATGCTGGCTGAATTTGGCATAATTTCTAGAGATACTTAAATGGTAAAATTTTCAGATTTCATTATTTGAGCCTGTCTGAATTTGGCATAATTTCTAAATATCTTTGGATGTTGACATTTCTAGATCAATTTATGGAAAACATTTACTGATATATTTTCTCAACAATTAGGAGAAAATATCTGAGTCTGTCTGAATTTGGAATAATTTCTAGATATTGTTGGATGTTGAAATTTCCAGACTTCAATATTTGAGCCTCTCAGAATTTAACATAATCTCTCGATATCTTTGGACGTTGAAGTTTCCAGACATCAATATTTGAGGCTGTCTGCATTTGGCATAATTTCTCGATATTTTTGAGCATTGAAAATTCCAGACTTCAATATTTTACTTTGTCTGAAAAATTGGAATAATTTCTAGATATTTTTGGATTTCCAGATTTCAATATGTGAATCTGATTGTATTTCTAGATATATTTAGATTTCAGAATTCATGCATTTTATATTTCTCTATCTACTTCTTTAGGTGTAGTATACAATGATTAAAATGTATTGGGACTGGTGCTATAGAAAAAAAAATCTACAATACATATCAATTCAGTATTTAATCTCCTTTGAAGTAGCCACCTTCTGAAGCCATATACATTATCCTGCATTTTTTCCATTAATGGAAGCATCCCTTGAACTCTTTCTTTTTTTTTTTTTTTTTTTTTTTTTTGGCTGCCTCATAGCATTCTCTTGGATTTCCTTGACATCTTGTTCCTTTGAAATGGGATCTGAATTTTAGAAAGAGGAAAAGTTGCAAGTGGTGAGATTTGGAGAATATGAACATTGTTGAACCTTAGAAATGCTATACCCCATGGGCACTAAACCTTTCAAATGAGATCTGAATTTTTGGAAAGAGGAAAAGTTGCAAGCGGTGAGATTTGGAGAATATGAACATGAGAAATGCTATACTTGGCCAAAGAGCATGGCATAAGCCATGGTCACTGATCGAATGTCTGTGGTGTGGTGAGACGACCACACTCTACACACTTTCCTACCACGTAGTTCTACAAACATTTGAAGTGAGCAAGAACATTGTAATTTAGTGCGTATGCACGACCTGGTTCAAGCTTGATCTGTATCAACCTCCGTACTTTAGCTCCATTACCATAGCAACAGCAGTGATACGCTTTGATAGACCCCATGAGCACTAAACTTTTCAAATGGGATGTGAATTTTGGAAAGAGGAAAAGTTGCAAGCGGTGAGATTTGCAGAATATGATCATTGTTGAACCTTAGAAATGTTATACCTGGCCAAAGAGTATGGCATAAGCCATGGTCACTGATGGAATGTCTGTGGTGTGGTGAGACGACCACACTCTACACACTTTCCTACCACGTAGTTCTACAAACAATTGAAGTGAGCGAGAACATTGTAATTTAGTGCACATGCACAACCTGGTTCAAGCTCGATCTGTATCAACCTGTGTACTTTAGCTCCATTACCATAGCAACAGCAGTGATACTTTTTGATAGACCCCATGGGCATTAAACTGTGAAGTGACGTGCTTCATCTTGATAGCTGTATATAATTAGGCCTTTCTCAAATAGATTCTTTGTCTGTCTTCTTATTTTTCAAGGACTTTCTTTTTCTATGATGTTTCTTTTATTATTTTTCTTTCTTTCGAAATATCCTTTTTTTCTTCTTATTATTTTAAAACCTTGCCCTGCTGGCTCTACTCTCTCTGCTAGGGCTAGTTTTACGTCAGATATCGCCATAGCAAATGACCTGAAACTACCTACAAAGGCAGGTGCAAAACATTATTTTTCTTACTTGTCCTTGAGCTGAAAATAGCCTTCCTTCTTTTAAAAATACACAAGCAATTCCCAACACTTGCTTGTACTTACTGCATTATTGCTGCAAGGTTCATGCACTGCTGAAGTTATGCTGCACTTTTTCCACAAGATTAAACATACAGTAAACACACCAAATGTGTATTTTGCACTGAAACAATTCCTAACTCGTAAACAATAGTGACATGTGTTCTTGCATTATCAGTTGTGAGAAAGATTTTTCTTTTACTGTCAGTTCACCCAATAAAAGGCTAAAGGACCTCTCACAGTATCAAGTTAATGAGCTAGATAGTTGTACGAGAGGGAGAAGGAGGAATTAAAAAGTGCACATTATAGGACAAAGTTTGAAGTTTTTTTTTAATGAAATTCACCCCATGAAAGGCAACAAAGCCACTAAGACACAAGTATTATTTGACTAAAGCATTATTGATCCAGTGATCAGCAGGAGGAGACATAGTGGAGTAATGAATAGCGGCTCAGATTGAGGAATCAGAGAGCCGAGCTCAAATTCCAGTTGAATCCATTATATTCTCTTATGTGCTAATACCCTTGGGAAAGGTATGACCCCTCTTCTTCTTCCCACCAGCTGTGGGTAAATAGCAGGACAGACCGAGTTCTATAGCCTTAGATGGCAACTGGTCTAGCGTAGAAAGAAATAGCAATTTACTGCGGCAAAGAATCTGCCTCGTCAGTCATGTATCAAAAGACACATGGTTGCCTAAGCATGTATAACGCATGCACATAACTGACTGATAGTCATTTACGTGCTAATACCCTTTGGAAAGGTATAAATCCTCTTCTTCCCCCACCCCAGCTATGGGTAAATAGCAGGAGAGACCGGGTTCTACAGCCTTGGATCGCAACTGGTCTACCGCAGAAAGAAATAGCAACCTACTGTGGGAAAAAATCTGCTTCGTCAGTCATGTATTAAGAGATACATGGTCGCCTAAGCATGTATCACATATGGCACATAACTGTCTGATATTCACTTATGTGCTAATACCCTTGAGAAAGATATGAATCCTCTTTTTCTCCCTCCCCCCAGCTATGGGTAAGTAGCAGAACAGACCAGGTTCTATAGCCTTGGATCGAAAGTGGTCTACTGCAGAAAGAAATAGCAATCTACTGTGGAGGAAAATCTGCCTCGTCAGTCATGTATCGAAAGATACATGATCGCCTAAGCGTGTATCACGCATGTCACATAACTGACTGATATTCACTTACCTGCTAATACCCTTGGGAAAGGTATGAATCCTCTTGTTCTTCCCTAGCTATGGGTAAATAGCAGGACAGAGCGGGTTCTATAGCCTTGGATGGCAACTGGTCTATCGCAGAAAGAAATGGCAACCTACTGCGGGAAAAAAAATTCTGCCTCGTCAGTCATGTATTGAAAGATACATGATTGCCTAAGCGTGTATCATGCATGGCACATAACTGACTGACTGAGCTGCAGAGAGAAATGTCTAGTTGAGTGGCAAGTTCTTAAATAACTCAGCAAGCAAGATTAGTGATTATTTTTTACAAATGTGCTCATCTGCATAAGGCCCGAGAGCCTCTCGATGTAGAGAGTTACAGTGTAAGAGGTACAACTTATGTGGATTTTTTTTATCAAGTTCAGGCCAAGCAAGGCAGTAAAGCCACTAAGTCACAAGAGGTTACTGGGTGTGGAATAATTAGAAAACAGAAAAATACTAAGGAAGGAGAATAAAAATAATAATCAGGAAGATAGTCGATAGCAATTGACATAGCACCGAAATTTTTGAAGATTAAACTTGACTGGAAAGCATGGAGCAAGCCAGAAGAGTGTTTTACAACTGCAAGAAAAGAAACTGTTAGCATAGAATTTACGGTTACATCTAGCCAGCTCAACTGTAAATTGATGAGATCTAGACGCCAGTTGAGTGCTGCGCTTATATTCAAAAAGTCTATGTACCATAGTGAAGAGCTCATCCGAAAAATTACCATGAAATTATTTATAGAAAAGACAGAGGGAGACAACCTTACAGTAGAGGGAAAGTGATTGGAGCCGAGCCGCCAGATCAGGACCAATAATATTGCTGATTTTTCTTTGGATTTTATCAATGAGCTCGAGGTAAATAGCTGGAGCACCGGACCATATGCGGCAGCAATATTCTAATCATGGACGAATGGTAGACTTATAGATATGTAAGATAAATTCCGGAGAGAAAAATTGTCTCGCACGACACAGTGAACCAACTTTCATAGCAGCTGTTGTCAAGGAATCATCCACAAAGGAACAGTTCCAGAGAAGAAGCTGCCTGGGTGGAACTTTCTTATTAAAGGAACATGAAGGAATGATTTGCTCCCGTGAACATGACATGGCGAACTCTACCCGCGAAGATCTGAACTGGGGGAACTAAGGAATGTAACTTGCTGGAACATCCGCCATAGTAACTGCAATAGATTAGCCAGAGGCTAGCAACGTTTTGTCTGTGATATAAGGGTTGGAGGATGGAGAATAATTCATCACCCACAAGGCTGCGTAAACGCTTTTGGACGCTGGCAGTTAGGATTGGCCAGCACGAACCCAGATACTCCATTTTCTGTTCAATCTCGCTTATGTAAAGATATGGGAGTTGGACACTATTTACATTATTCGGACTTTGTCGCCATATTTATTACAACGTTTCAGCCGTTTTACGCCCCGGCCTTCTTCAGGTGGTTGGAATGTTGAACTGAACACTTTATTTCGCTCACTGGGGTAGACTGTTCTAGTTTCACGTGCCATATCTAATGGATGTCAGGTTGAGATCATAGACAAAGAACATTGGAAAATTCGTAAACTTAAGGAATCAGCACATATGCTGAGCCACAAAATTCTCCTGAGCTGACCAAGCATAGAAATGAATACAATATGGAAACCAGTAATAAGGAGTACCAGAGAAAAGTGATAATAACAATAAAAAATGCAATAAAAAACATGGTAAAAACATGCAATGAAAACAGCAAAAAAATTGCAATATGAGCACTTGTAAAAATGGTTGCTGAGACATAGGTTTATAATACCCAGAAATTCATACGCAGATGTCCTCAAGGACACATGGCACAGTGAATAAAGGCGTTGGTTAGATCTATTGACAGGACCCAAAGAGTGTGAGTTCAATAGCCGGTTAAGGTAGTGGAGAACTTGGGGAGGGTGTAGCGACCGCTATGCTTTTCCACGCCCACAATTTATTCGTCTGTGATTGGCTAATAAGTCAATACTACTTTTCTATAAGACAATTTAGCAATCGCAGTCATCACTTTGAATTTTTCGGTCATGAACTTGCTCACATGTTTCTTTGATACAAAATCAGTAATTGGTCAAATTTCAACCAATCAAACATTTTAATACTAAATCAATTTTTCCTGCGTTTTCGCTCGCAGCCTACCGGTACCTTTAAAAGAAGCAATTTTGCTAAAAGCCGCCAGTAGAGTCCAGCTATTTCGCCTGTCCACACAAATCTACGACTTTACTCACAACATTTCAAACGCACATACAGACACAGATTTTTGTAACACATTATATATATCTCTCTTTGTGACCCAGCCAAGTTCATGAACCAGAACTCTATTAATTTCTCTAAACAACACATTTCTTAATTAACTGTATTCTATTCTAACAGCAGACCCTGTTCAACATGGAATCCTGAACATTCTTATTAAAGAGAAACTCTTTCGAACATTCAATCATAAATCAGAATATAGTTGAAGGGAAACAACTTTTTTTTCCTTAATCATTACACTTCATTGCATGATTGTTTTGTATGTTAGATTTCAATATATATTTATTTGTTGATCCAAAGGTGGAGTTTTGTTGTTTTTTCTTGAATCGTTAAATGTACAATAGTTATATGCACTAAGAACATTCATCACAATGGGATATAATAGGAGATGACATAACTGACATCTATTAAACATGGCACGTGCAATGACACAAATCTGTAGAGTAGATAATAGTTAACCAATCCAAGCAAGAATAATAATAAATATACAAAGAGTGACGTATATTTAGCAACAGTATATTTTCATTCAGTAAAATCCCTGATTGTATTAAAGCTGTTATCAAGGCGAAAGGTGGCCATGTTTGTTGACATTGAAATTAATAGAAAATAAACGGCTTTTGATAAATTTGAAGCACTGAAGGCAATCCTGAATTTTATTTTTATTTTTATGCTATCCAATATTTTGTTTGTATTTGTTTGAGGAGGTTTTAAACTTTTACCTAGAATTGCAAACAATTTTGGGGTTCTATATGCGTGAAGAAGACGAGATGGGAAGAAGACGAGATTCAAGAACGTTTTGTTTTTCTTCGTGAGAGCCACATTTCATACGAATGGCAAAGTCAACAAGTATAATGCTCGCATTAGGGACGAAGAAAATTCCCATGCCACAGTTGAGCACTTGGGGAACTTGAAAACTTTTGACATCGTTCATGGAATCTACATACCTTATACCTTTGAAGTTCTCATTCAAATTTTGATGAATAAATCTTATTATATATATATATATATATATATATATATATATATATATATATATATATATATATATATATATATATATATAAATGACAATAGAAAACTGTAGTAGTTGCCGACGAGTTTCGTCGGCAACTATTACAATTTTCTTATTGTCATTTATATTTATAAATATTGTCTTTTCTACAGGTTAACTCTGAGAAATTTTTATATATATATATATATACCTTTTTACACTAAATTAAATTGGACCTATAGCTATCTTTTTAACTTGAGTATAAATCGGGCCTGTAGAGCCCGAAATGCGATTTTCAAGTCGTAAACACTAGACTCAAGCAGCCGCAGAAGTTTAAATATCTGGGAAGCGTCTTGACAGAGGACGGTAAGTGCGACACTGAGATCCGTAAACGTATTGGGATGGCCAAGGACGCATTTCAAAAACTGGGCAGAGTATTGCGAGACAGGAGGATTTCTTTGGTAACAAAGAAAGGAATACTGAACTGTTACGTGACATCTGTCCTTCTTTACGGCAGCGAATGTTGGACGATTTCCTCAAAGACGAAGAAGAGACTCGAGGCGACAGAGATGTAGTCCTACAGAAGGATGCTAAGTATATCATGGACCGAGCGTGTCAGCAACGATGTGATCTTAGAGAGGTTGCAAACAAAGAGAAGGCTTATAGTTAACATCAGGAAAAGCCAGCTGAAGTTTCTGGGACACATAATTCACGCGTCGAATAGAGGGAAAGAGAAACAAAGGAAAACAGTGCGTGACATATCTGGCAAGCTTGAGCAGGTGGATGACAGAATGTGGTCTTCGGGAGGAAGCAGAGGGAAGGAACTTGTTGAGAGCTGCAAGGGATAGAGGGAGGTGGAGAGCCATGATCATCTACGTTCTGAAAGGACATGGCACAAGAAAAGAAAAAAAAGATCATTTTATAACTACCTCAAGAAGTTGGCATAGCACTCTCCATTGATGGTGTGGCCCTTTTGCAGAGGGCCATAATATGCAAAATCCTTTTCACATCTCAAAAACTGAGGCCATCACCATCATTGCACATGAAATTTTTTAAGGTATTTCATCCCAAGTAAGGCGGGAATGTCACTAGCACACAAGGGTTTACAGAGAGTGAGAGTAAGAGTAAAGAAGGGTATTAGAGGAAAGGATATAGAGAAGGATGGGGATCGGGATCAAGGCATCAGAAGATGTCGATTGATATTACATTTGAATATTTGAAGATTATAGCTATCAGGGAAACAAGTAGCAGGAAGGGAGTTCCACTGGCATGAAGTGCGAGAGAAGATGTTGAAGTAGAAGAGGTGGTTACATTTAACTGTTTCAACAGTGAAAGAGTTTGGAGCGAGATGCCAACCTAGTAGCAGGCTTAAATTAAGCAGTTGGTGTACCAGTGAAAAAAAGTTCCTCAGAGCAGTTGCCATGAAAATATTTTTAGAAAAGACAGACAGAAGCCACAGCACGTCTGTTAGAAAGTGACTGTAGACGAGATGCTATCACGCTGAATTCCATCTCTAGATTTTGTCGAGGACATCAAGAGGAACGGCAGGACCTCCAAACCGTATATGGAAGCATACAAGTCGTATGTTTATCTATAAACCAAAATCATTTATTAATTAATTAGGGATTTTCGTCAGATTCTTGTATTTTTTTCTTAAATAACCCAACAAATGTCGTTAAATTAATCAATTGGGCACTGTATTTTGTTTTATGGTTGGCAAGGGAAAGCAGCGTGTGACATACTTGGAGAGCTTGAGCGGGTGGATGACAGAACGTGGTCTGGGGGAGGAAGCAGAGAGAAGGAACTTGTTGAGAGCTGCAAGGAATAGAGGGTTTGGAGAGCCATGATCGCCTACGTCCTGAAAAGAAATGGCGCATAAAAAGAAAGATTACCGTATTTAACTCTAGTGTAAACGGGACTTATTTTTTTTAGTTTTAAATTCTAAATTAAATCGGACTTCTTACCTACATACAGGTTATATGTTTATCTTTTTGCTTCTCGTGTAACCCAGAATTATTTATTAATTAATTCATTGGGAGTTTCGTCAGATTCTTGTATTTTACCTTAAATATACAAACCCCACCCACAAAAAAATGCCGTTAAATGAATCAAACGGACACTGTGTTTTGTTTTATGATTCCTGACTTGCGACTGAGATTGAATCGGTAAAACAAAGGTCAACCGTCTATAGTTCAGATATTCCAGATATTCATACAAATACTTTTTCAGGTCAGGCTGAACTTCACCCGGTCAAAATCCGACCAGTTTCGCCAGTCTCTTTTCTATCACACAGACGCACACACGCGCGCGCACACACACACACACACGCACGCACACACCTACACACGCGCGCACACACTGATGGCTTCAGATCGATTTCAAACAGATTTGGACCATGATCAACTCAGCGAAAATATAATCGAATTTGTAAACATTTATTCGCAACATTTCTATCTAGAATATCCGTTATTATTTGAGTAAAGCATTACTTTAGCGCTCGATACAATGCTGCAATATTGATCCGACGATCTGCTGGGAGAACTGTCTGGTCGAGTGGCAAGTTCTTAAATAACTCAGCAAGCAAGTTTAGAGACTTTTTTTTTACAGTGGTGCTCATCTGTACAAGGCCCTCGGGCCACTCAAGGTAGAGGGTTACAGATTAAGGAGTACAGTATTTAGACTATTGTCCTCATCTTTGTCGCCATATTTATTACAACGTTTCGGCCGTTATACGCTCCGGCCTTCTTCAGATGGTTGGAATGTCGAACTGAACCCTTTATTTCGCTCACTGGGGTAGACTGTTCTAGTTCCACGTGCCATGTTTAATGGATGTCAGTTATCAGTTATCTCCTGTTAATTTCCTTCTCCAAGTTCTCCACTGCCTTAACCAGGTACTGAACTCACCCTCTTTGGGTCCTGTCACTGGTGTACATAATACCTCATCTCAGAAATATAGACAGATACTGAAGGATTGGATAAATATGGCAACAAAGATGAAGACAATAGTCTGAATAATGTAAATAGTGTACATAATACCTCATCTCAGAAATATAGACAGATACAGAAGGATGGGATGAAGTCGTTGGTTAGATCCAGTGACACCTGTATTAACACAAAAGGATCTAGAAGAGTGGCAGTTCAGGATAACTTTCATTTCACGATATGATACGAAAGACTGGATCAGTTCAAAGATTTGCCCAGAGACACCCTGACTTATCACCTTGGGAAGAAGACCTGTATGTCAAACCCTGTCGAAAGCTTTCGAGATTTCAAAGCAAGAGCCCCAGCATCATTCTTATCTAGACCTTGATAGACTCTTTCCAAAATGATCGTCAGTACTGGAGAAATGAAAGCCGTATTGATTATCTGAAAGAAGTCCTTGCGATCTGAGATGCTGAACCAATTCATCATTGATTAGGGACTCCAGTCGTTTCCCCAAAAGAGGTAGAAATCTAATAGGTCGATAGTTGGAAGGGTCGGACTGGTATGTGTGGAAGATAACGGTTTACCCTAGACTTGAACAGGCTAAGATTGTAATGATGAAGGGAAGCAACGGTTTCCACAAAGGAGTGGTTCTTGGAAATAACCTGCTTGAATGGAACTTACACCTCACCACTGGAATATAAAAGTGATGAAGGTGGTTGCTACAATGTGTGTAGAATGGCTAGTCTTCGCCGTCTGGTGAAACTAAAAACTTTAGTTCATTTGCACAATCTCCATGGCAATAGCGATTGAGCAGTGAGATGGTGAAAACATCTCGCCTGCGAGAAAAGTGTGGCAAAGTGGAAAACAATTCATCAACCACAAGGACGCGGAGACCAATTTGAACTATCGAAAGCAGGAAGTAGAAACTAGCAGCTCCTGCTCATGTATGGCAGCAGTAATCTATTTTCAGCCTGATCTGGCTCCTGTAAAGGGAAGATGATAGGAAGAGTGAGGTACTTTCTGGAGTAGTACAGGGAAAAATATGTCTCTCTCGTCTCTGGGTCCCACACGCTACTACTACATAAATTGTCATGGACGAAAAGGACGATTTCTTTTTCTCATTCATTTTATTAGGAGAGAGTCGTGGCAGCTTGGATTCTAAGAGGCAGCGAGAGAAATGACGTTCCGGGAACGAATGTCGAACGTTGGCTTAGCGCCCCTCCGCAGGTGATCATAGCCGGTCTCTCAGTCTTGTGGGAAATTTAACGAACCCCAGAGTTGTGGCTTGATGAACAAAGTTAAACAATTGAACATTGTAAAATCATACTTTTACAGAAGAAAATCAGCACATAACGAGAAAGAGGATAGAAGATTGTTAAAAATGTATTCTTTCAGCGGTTAAAACTTAAAGAATCGGGGACGAAATCCAAATACATATCTGTTTGAAATAGATGATACACATCTGAATGGAGTTCATATTCTGCTTGTATTAGCTGCATTGTCCTCGCATTATCCAGGCTAGGTTGTGCCCAGCATGATTGTTGAGTGGGCTGGAGACGTCTCATCGCTCCATATTCTTCTTGCCTTGTGTATCCTATAACACGTCCATTCGCTCCTTGTTCTATTTGGCGTCTGGGCTTGGCGCTCAAATCCTATTTCGCACCTAATTTTGGGTCATGCCCGTTAATATCAGTTTAATAGAGTCTTCTCATTATCAGCAGGAACGATCTACCAAAGGGAGAAGGACTAAGTCTTTTATAATGTGGGTGTGGGAAGTGTATCGACCCTTCAAAATTCTCGCGGCCCTCTACTGATTTCGCGCCAAAACCATTAGATGTAGTAGCATGGGGGACCCAAAGACATATATTTTTCCCAAATCTACAAGTTCCCTGTACTACTCCAGCAAGTACCTCACTCCTTCTATCATCTTCCCTTTACAAGAACCAGATCAGCATTGAGAGGGTTGGGCTCCGTCAGGTTATATTGCCTAAGTAACACCACTTCTACTACGACTCCCTTCTCATTCGTTAATCTACTTAGGGAGCCCTTCTTCCGATCTTTATCGACGCCGAGATGGATTTATAATGTATAATTTTATGTTTATTTTGAAAAAGAAAAGGGGAATTTAATGTTACAGAATACGAAGGCCAGGGCCAGAATCGTCAACGACTGCCGTAAAACAAAATAAACCAAAGCAATCTAAACCAAAGAATACCTATTCTATTCATACGAATCTATCCTAAAAATATTGTCGGCATTAAATAATCCATTGAGGTTGATATGCCGTAAAACAAAATAAACCAAAGCAATCTAAACCAAAGAATACCTATTCTATTCATACGAATCTATCCTAAAAATATTGTCGGCATTAAATAACCCATTGAGGTTTATATGCCGAATACATATTCTAAAACAAAATAAACCAAACCAATCAAAATTCAAAGAATACATATTCTATTCATACGAATCTATCCTAAAATGTTGTTGGCATTAAATAACCCATTGAGGTTGAACAAACAAAACCAAACCCGTAAACCATAACATAAACCTAAAACATTAAAAAATTGAGGTTGATATTAAACCAAACCAAACAAACTGACCCAAACATACCAAAGTATTCCTTACACCAAAACAACACATTCTTATTTACCATTCTTACATACCTGGCATGCTTGCATGCTGGATGGAATTTATTATCTCTCAGTTACGTCTTTGTGCAGAGTGCGACTCAATTGTGGATCAGAGACGTAGCTGAGGAAAATAAATACTGCGTGGTGCCCGAACCTGTTTGCACCCCCACCTTTTTTGCATTAGAGAAAGCGAATCGGTCGTCGCTACCGAGGCCAGCGCAACCGATGGTTGAGGGAGCTGGGCAATTTTTGCACTTCGCCCGGGTGAACACGCTCGGGTTCCCCTAGAGTTAACCCTACCTTGTGTTCCATCACGTCTCACACGAGGTAAATATTACTTACCATTTTTACTACAGCCCCAATAAAATCTCGAATTTTACTATGTAGTTCTAACTAGTCTCCATATATACAAATTGACTATTTATAAGCTTAGGAACGTCCCCCACAAAACGTTTAAATACTATTTACATGGAAAACATTTTTTCTGGAGAATGTGTGTGAAGTTTATGTCGGTCTACCTGATAGACACGTCTGTGAAAGAGTATAAGATGTCAGGAGAGAAAAGTAAGATATTAAATATAAGCGTTCCCAGGGGTGGGGCATTTTTTTTTTTACCACGTGCCACTATATCTTATAGCCAGGGTTGTAAAAGAGAAGAAAGAAAATGAGTGCGAATATCATTACCAATTTATAGGCTTAAGGAGCGTCCCTTAGCGACAGTTTCTTTAGGGAAAGTTGTATGGGGTAACCCAGAAATGCATAAAACACCACCTCCGGGTTCTACCGGGTGTCGGTATCACACAAAGTTGGGTCATTTCATGCAACTTATTCTATTGGCGTGTCATTCTTTGGGGAACCTGTTGCAGGAACACAAAATAGTGCCTGAATTGAAGAGTGCCATTTCAAGTGTATGAATTACTTTTGTAAAAGTTCTAACTGCAAATCTGAGAAACAAAAAAAGAAAAATGAATGCCAAGCAGAAAATCACATGACCAATCATAAAAAAGTGATATTTTTCAACTAATGAAAAATAATGTCGGCGAATGGCATAATTTAGCTCTTGAAAATATATTTACAACTGAGCACTGTTGAATGAGAAGCTAATTTTAAAAACAACGGTCACCTGCGTAAATGCGAAGCTCTTCAGTAAAATGAATGAAGCACTATGGCTGCTTAGAGTTTGTTTATGTTTGTAAAAACAATACGCTAAATTTGGCAAGATAGTTCTGTTCAGTGCAGATGGGTCAGTGGTAGAAGTTCTGACTGACACCAAATCTGTTGGGTTTCGATCCGGGCTTGAGGCATTCTGTGGTCTATTCGCATTGAGGAGCTGTAACACAACGAGTCTGTACTGTTTGCGAATGACATATATGCTAAAACATTTTTGAATGTTTATACGTTCTTTTTCATAGATACAAATTTTGTATCTATAAAAAAGAACGTATAAACATAAAAAATGTGTTAAGATAATTGTCGGACTTTGTCCATTTCATAATATATATATATATATATATATATATATATATATATATATATCCAAGCTTGCTTTTCCTACTTGAAATTGAGCACTTTTTAACATGTACGATTTTAACAAATATTTCAGTGTTTGTTTATTTCGGCACACACACACATATATATATATATATATATATATACACACACACACCTAGTGAGACAGACAAACCTACCTAGGTTTCACCTAAACGGATCGTCAGGGAAAGTCTGCTCTACGGTTGTATTGAGCTCTTTTGTTAGTTAGTTGTTTACTCGTATCGGGGTTTTTTCTTTGGGCTTCAGACCTGCATCTGTGCGATTTTTTTTTGTCGGCAGAAGTTCATGTTTGTAGCTCTTTCTTTTTTAAACCTTTTTTCCTCGAGATTGATTTGATTAGCAAATCAAAAATTCGAGGGTTTTTTCAAAAACGAGTCTATATATATATATATATATATCTATCTATCTATATATATATATATATATATATATATATACAGAATGCTTCAGTGTGCCTAGACATCCGATGGTTTCAAGCCGGGATCGAAACACGACCGATTTAGCAAAAATCAGAGACTCCACACCTAAGCAATCAGCGCAAGGCAGAGAAAGGGAATCTTTTAACGTATTATATATGTGATGTATATAAACATTAGACCAGAGTGCTCAATTCTGACGAAGACCGATACGTTAAGCAGCAGCAGCAGCAGATGTAAAAAAAAATTCCCTTTCTCCACAGTGCTCTATCGGCGAACCGGATCATATATATATATATATATATATATATATATATATATATATATATATATAATGTGATGTATATATATATATATATATATATATATATATATATATATATATATAATGTTATGGTAATTTACCCACGCACGTAGGACTCTGCCGGCTATAAATAGGAGCAGTTACTGCCTTTTAGACGAGGGACGTTTCCAACAGTCAGCTCTGACAGACGGACTGAACATTCTCGCTGTAACACTCTCGCTTGTATATGTTTGTATTACTGTTTCTGTTAATATATTTGTTTAACTCATTTCCATTCTTGTGTCTTTATTTCTGGCCCTAACAAGAACACAATAATAAGCATTGGTTTGTCAATAATACTTGCTTTAACTTATTGCCTTCATAATTCGCTTCTCTAGCTAAATCATTAGCAAAGCATTTATATTATATTAATTTTCAGCAGTGTATTCATTAATTCCTGTCTAATGAAAATACATTTCTTTTTACTTTTCAAAGAAATGCATGCTGATAGAATAATGAAACTTTAAAAAGTAATTAGTCAGACATTGCAAGATAGCATTATTTAATCATCAAAATCCACAGTGAATTATTAATGATATTCATTCATTCATAGTCGGATTTCTTTCTAAGACATCAATTGGTGGGCGAGGAGTGGCGTGTAACTGACAAAGCGGGTCACTGAAAAGTAATTAGAAGAAAAGAAGCTGATTTATCAATACGTGGAAATGGGGTGGGCAGGTAACAGATAAAGAGAGCTACCGAAATATTTCTCTGGAAGAATGCCCCCGATCCCTCAAAAAGTTACAAAATCGTTCTGTTACAGTCCGGAATCATGATAATATTTCAACATTCTAAAAATAACCTTGTCATCAGTGATGATAGAAAAGAACCCTCATCTGTATAAAAACGACTCTTCCACCACAAGAGAGTCAGTAGAGTACAAGAACAGAGTAGACTAGGTTACCTGTAGCAGTAGTCAGTGATGAGTAGACAAACAGCAGTACGGAAACACCCGTCTAGCCAGCGCTCGGGGGAGATCGAAAATAGACGATTTCAAACGCCTTCGTCACAAACGAAATTCTCGGAACCAAACCAAGTAAGCACTGACTTTTTTAAACAAAAGAGACACTGAGAAATTTTTTTACATACGCTATACCAATATTGTGTAATTCACATCACAAAAAAATATACAAATTCTTGTTATTTATGTCAACACGTGTCTCAAGGTCTTATAGTTGTTAACGTTTAATGCATTTTAATTTCAGGTCATTCATATCAACCTCGTTGCAGTTCCCTCGTAGAGAAGATGATATTTTGACAAATATCTTTAGTCTGTATGACCTTCCGTTAGTTTTATTCGGGCATACACTACAAATATAGCTTTCGAAATAGTTTTCAAAGGTGGCATTAACAAAACAGATACTGAAGTTATTAATTTTGTTCATGTTGGAATTCTCTGATCTTTTCGAAGGTAACTGACTATTCTGAGGCTGTGTTGGTGGATTTTAAAACTCGTCAAACTGGTCAAGTTATTCAATCTCTAAATTGTTTAGTATTTATTTTTCAATCTATAAATAAACATTGGCCAGGTTTCTAGGTGAACATATACGTCAACACAAATCGGGTTTATACATGAGTCTACAGTAAGATTTTATTAGGTTTATTCTTACCCTATACAGAAAAACCGATCGGGTTTATACTTGTATTAATTCAAAAATATCGATGATGTTTATACTTTAATCTACAGTAAACTTTGGTTGTGTTTATCCTTGAATCTATAGGGGAACAGCGGTTCGGATTGTACTTAAGTCAATAAGTAAATATAGGTCTGTTTTATACCTGAGACAATAGGTAAATATTGGCTGGGTTCATACAGTGTGCGATGGATAAATTATCCTCTAAATGAGGCAAGAATGACAATAACACTGACATCTCATTTTAACAGATATACAGGGTGCGATGGATTAATTGTCGTCTGAATTAGGCAAGAATGAAAATAACACTGACATCTCATTTTAACAGATATACAGGGTGCGATGGATAAATTGTCGTCTGAACGACGCCAGAATGAAAATGACATTGACATCCCATTTTAAGATATACAGGGTGCGATGGATAAATTGTCTGAATGAGGCAAGAATGAAAATAACACTGACCCCATTTTAACAGATATACAGGGTGCAATGAATAAATTGTCATCTAAATTATGCAGAAATGAAAATAACACTGACATCTCATTTTAACCGATATAAAGGGTGCGATGGATAAATTGTCGTCTGAATGAGGCAAGAATGAAAATAACACTGACATTTCATTTTAAGATATACAGGGTGCGATGGATAAATTGTCTGAATGAGGCAAGAATGAAAATAACACTGACCCCATTTTAACAGATATACTGGGTGCGATGGATAGATTGTCGTCTAAATGAGCGAAGAATGAAAATAAAACTGGCATTTAAACAGATATGCAGGGTGCGATGGATAAATTGTCGTCTAAATGATGCAAAAGTGAAAATAACACTGGCATCTCATTTTAACAGATATATTCACCAAAAATTACACAAAAATATCTTGAAACAATGATCGGTTTATACTTGCGTCTCTAAGTAATATTTTTGGTTTGATCCTTGGATGTATAGGCAAATATTCGGGTTTATCAATGAAAATAGAGGTAAATATTGGTCGAGTTTATACTTAAATTAGTCACCATCCACTAGGAAGCTGGCCACTCCTGGGGGTGCCTTACCCACTCTGTTGGAGATGCAGCCTTTTTTTTGTCGGTCTCGCTTACAGGGCATTCAAGATTTTTTTTTTTTTGTTGTTAAATATGTCCAGATTGTGAATAAAAGAAGAATGTCTCTTGAACATCGAATAAGCAGACAATCTCAACCATAAAGCGACAGTCTGTGAGACGTCATGGAATCGAATGGTTTTTGTATATTTGTGCTGCCAAGACGTGCCCACCAGCCGTCATTGTCTCTCTACCTCTACGGAATCTCAGACATTTCACAATTGATATTGGCTTTGCTGAAATCTCCGTCTTTCCATTTCCTCGTGTGAGGCTTTGAATTGGATCCTGGCCAAAATATTGCAGAGACTGAATGAATGGCACTGCAAGAACTATTGTACCAAAGTAAATGAGACTTCTTCGCGAGGGAATGACGGCTTTTACAGACATTTGAACTTAATAAATCAGTCTTCTCTACCCGGCTTTTCAAATGAGAACAGTATTTCTTCCTTAGACCCACAAAATGGGGCTTATTTTTGCATAAAGCCTGAGAAATTAAAAAAGAATTATTCTTCCTCATTAACCTCTTAAAAGTGAGGCGATCCTGAGAGAAAAATAAATTGGCGACCGCAATCTTAACAACTTAAGATATGTAGATGTTGTGGATTCCGGGATGAAATCCGGTCTCCAATGAATGACAAACGCAGGAATGAAATATAACAAATAAATGTATTTACACAATAATACAATTGGTAATACGGTTAGTAAATCCAGAAACGCGGTTAGTAGCAATAATAATAATAATAATAATAATATATATATATATATATATATATATATATATATATATATAGTCTGGTAAATTCAGTCTCGAAGTAGGACTTCCTTAGAGTCTACGTGCTTGTAACTGTGACTTCTACAAGCGGTTACCTCACACTATTACTCTACCTCCAACTCAATCACAATCTCTATCTTTCTCCTCTACACTAACTGACTCTGGGTATTTAACGGCAGCAGTCCAAGTACACACTGGTCGAGTCCACTTATATGAAAAAGAGGTGGACCCCATAACAGTAGACAACACAGAATTGATAACAGACACAAAAAGAAAATTACAGGGTACCCTACAGAAAGTAGCAAAAGAAAGCGAGAAGAAAAGACTAACTGTCAATTGTAAGAAGATAAAAGGCATTGTTATCATCAAAAGGGGCAACCTAAGATGCGAACAACGAATTAGGAATACCAAAATCATGCAAGTGCAAAAATTTCAATGGAAAATGTGACACCGAAATACGAAGTATGCATTGGATTAGCGAAAGTTACCTTCTAAAAGACAAGCAATTAGAAACAGAACAAATCTCGTTAGAAACAAAGAAAAGATCACTGAACTGCCACGTAATATCAGCCTTCCTATATGTCTGGTATATTTACCCTGTCTCCCCACCAAGGCTGAATGTGGCACAAGGTCATTTTCACGTGGGGAGCGCCATACGCATATTTATGCATATGGGCCAAGGAAGAAATGTTGTGCCTAGCCCAATCGACCGCTGTCACAATGGCGACTCCTCTTGCAACTTCCGGTTCACCAGCAAGCTACGCTCTTCTATAAAAAGGAAGCAAACGCAGTAACGGTCTCGTAAGGAATATGGCGACGCGCTCGGCTTGAAATAGTAAGTAACGATTTTTTTCCCCTCACTGAGGTCAGTTAAGTGCCATGCGTGATACATGCATGCCATTTAACTGTTGGTTGCCATTTTTTTTTTCTGTGGTAGACCAGTTGATATCAAAGGCTATAGAACTCGGTCTGCCCTGCTATTTACCCATGGGCAGGGAAAAGAAAAGGATTCCAAAGGTATTAGCACGTAAGTGAACGTAAAGAATTCGACTGGAATTCGAACTCGGCTCTCCATTTCGTCAATCCGAGTCGCTATCCATTACGCCACCGTGTCTCCATATACAAACACAAAAACATTCATGAAACCGATTCTACTCACTCACTTATCTTGTTTAGAGTCATGTAAATCATCCAATCAAAAACAACAACAAAAATGTAACAACCTCCCTATGTTTCCATTATGTATATTAAAAAAAACGTAACTTTGGTAAGGGGGCAAACAGGTGCTAGATCTTAGCCACAAATCATCTGTAGGTAATAATGGTTTGGGGTACCCTAGTTCTGTCCCCTAGTCCAGAGTTCATTGTCGAGTGTAGTTTTAGGTTATACCCAGGGCCCTAATTCACTCGATAAAACAATCAACCTCAACTTCCGCTCATTTCCTTATTGGCCTCCAATCACATGATATTTTAAACCGTGACCATCTAGAAGCTTCTTCTGCTGCCATTGTTATTGAGCGAATGGCCTTATTCTTTTCCAAACCTGCTACGCCTAATTTTTGCAACATCTTACAGAATGAATGCCCAGGGAAGCCTCTGCATCTGATTTCAATCAGTTCACACTGAGCACCCCGACCCAGCCTTTTGCATTCCTCTACAATAAGAAAATATTACCCAAGTTTCCTTTCGTGGGCTCCGTCCATGCTTTCTTCCCAAGGGACTGTTAATTCTATTATGATGTCTTGCGTGGCCTTTTCCCAATAAATAATCATGTCTAGACGTAGCTGAATCTGTATATGTGTGTGTGTGTGTGTTTTAGTTACAAGTGTTTTAAGTTTGCATGGGATAAAAGCAAATAGAGAAAAGTATAGAGAAATATCCGCGTGTTCACAGGAATAAAAAAAAACATACACAGAAATAACACTAAAAGCATGTTAAATTTTAAATTAAACTCATACAATTTAGTTACAAGTGTTTAAAGTTTGCATGTGATGAAAGGAATAAGTCACTTCGTATTATAACACTCAACAACCAAGATCTAACACCCTCTCCATGTTTCCATTGTGTATGACGTGGAGTCACTCATATCATAGAGAAATAGCCACGTGTTCACAGGAAAAAAAACATACACAGAAATAACACTAAAACAATATTAATTTTTTAAATTAAAATCATACAATTTAGTTACAAGTGTTTTAAAGTTTGCATGTGATGAAAGGAGAAGAAGTCACTTCGTATTATAACACTCAACAACCAAAATCTAACACCCTCTCCATGTTTCCATTGTGTATGACGTGGAGTCACTCATATCATAGAGAAATAGCCACGTGTTCACAGGAAAAAACATACACAGAAATAACACTAAAACAATATTAATTTTTAAATTAAAATCATACAATTTAGTTACAAGTGTTTAAAGTTTGCATGTGATGAAAGGAAGAAGTCAATTCGTATTATAACACTCAACAACCAAAATCTAACACCCTCTCCATGTTTCCATTGTGTATTAAGTTTGCATGTGATGAAAGGAAGAAGATTCTAGTTGAAGCTATTGCATTCACTTACGTGCTAATACCCTTGGGAAAGGTATTAACTCTCTTCTTCTCCCTCCAGCTATGGGTAAATAGCTTCTGATATTTTTTTACGAAGTGACTTTTTCCTTTTTTCATATACAACTTTAAAACATTTGTAACTAAGATGCACACACACCAGTTCACAAAAATAAATTGCATGATTATAATTTACAATTTAGCATGCTTTTAATGTTATTCCTTTGTATGTTTTTATTCCTGTGAACACGAGGCTATTTCTTCTGGTATGATGTGAGCGACCACACAATCTAGCTAATTTGACACGAAAAGGGTTAGGCCAAGTTGCCAATCTAGTAGCACGCTTAAATTCACGTAGCCGGGGTACCATAAAAAAACAGTTGCCATGAAAGTATTTGTAGAAAAGGCAGAGGGAAGCCATATCACGTCGGTAAGAAAATGACTACAGTGGAGATGAATGATTAGGATAGATTACAATATATATATATATATATATATATATATATATATATATATATATATATATATATATATATATAAAGGTTAATGGTTAATGTTCAGAGTTGAATCAGACCAGGAAACAGTAGTATTAAAAAGCACTCAATACACGTGAGAAAAAGCACAAGTAAAAATAGAAATAACGTGGAGAGTTTTTAACTTTAAAAAATAGGAGGTCAATTAAAATACACGACTATTATATAAGTATAGATAATTATGTAGCGTTCTTTGTAGCTTTTTGAAATAAAGTGTTAAAGTGGTGATTTTAAAAATATCGCCTGAAGAGACCGTCAGGTCGAAACTATGGTCACGTATTTTAGTTGACCTCCTGATTTTTAAGGTATATATATATATATATATATATATATATATTAAAAATTTTAAGTGATCTCCTGATTTAAATTTAATTGACATCCTCATTTTTAAAGTATATATGTATGCAGCTGATACCACGCTTTGCGGGTGCACCTCCCAAAATCTAGAACACCAAAGCCCGGTAGCCGCTCTCACTGCTAACTGAGCGTTCACAAATCTGTGCGGAGAATAATGTCTGGTATCATTTCTTCTTCCACCCCCACCCCAGGACGTATGGATCATGGCTCTCCACAATTGCTGTCCCTTGCAGCTCTTAATACATTTTATCTTTTTGTTATTTCTTATTTTTGTAATGTCAACGAACACTCGTTGCCACTTTTGGGATGTCAACTAATACTCGTTGTCACTTTCGTAATGCTCGTTGTAGTAGAGACTTTGTAATCGCAGCTACAACTATAGTAACGCCGTTGAACAATACTGGTGTCAGACGCCTTCGAATAACACTCGCACTAATAGTACTTGCTCGATAATGCCTGCTTGAATAGTAACCACTGGATAGTGATCCGAATAGAGAAACAGTATAGAGAATAGAGTAGAGAATAGCGCTCCATATAATAATAGATGATAGAGTAGAAATTCAAATCCGTAGAGTATAGAGGATAGACTAGGAATAGCGATCAATCTAGACATCACGCTACTTTCTACTTATGCGTTTCCTCTATGGTCACGTGATCTACTTAATTCAATAATGGGATCGCCTGTGTTTTCTACCTGGCGATCTATGTTCAAACTCAAGTGTCGGCAGCAAAACTTTATTCCTATATAACATTTGTGAACCTTGTTCTGCCATCCATTTACTTAAGGAGGTTATGCATTTTTTCATCTGTCCCTCTTGCCTTCAATCTGTCCTGTGAGTATCATATTTTTCAATCCCTCTTTCCTCATTATGTACCCTAGAAATTTCAACTATCTTTTACTGATATTAAGTATAAGTTTCCATTTTGTTCCTATTTTCTCTAAAACTTCACTGTTGCTCACATGTTTGGTCCATGATATTCTCAGCATCCTTCTGTAGAACCACATTTCTGTTACCTCGAATCTTCTCTTCATCTGTGAGGAGATTGTCCAGCATTTACTGCCATATAGGAGAACTGGTACTACATAACATTTCAGTCCTCTTTTCATAGTTTCTAACAAATTTTTTCTGTTTCTTAATACTCTGCATAACTTTGAAAATGTATCTTTATTATCCCAATGTGTCATCAGATTTCAATGTCGCACTTTCTGTCTTCTATTATAACGGTTCTCAGATATTTAAATTTTTGTACTCATTTGACTTTGGTATCCCCAATGTGTAATTTGCATGTTGGACTGTTGCTTTTGCTAACAGCCATGCATTCTGCCACCTTGCAATTGATGTTTAGTCCTTTCTTCTCGCTTTCCTTCACTAGCTTCTGTAGGAGTTCTTGTAGTGTCTTTTCCATGTCTGCTATCAATACTGTGTCATCTTCATATCTTATCAGTATCTGTCTATATTTCTGAGATGAGGTATTATGTGTTCTCAAGGACACATGGCACAGTGGATAGAGGCGTTAGATCCAGTGACAGGGCCCAAAGAGCGTGAGTTCAATACCAGGTTAAAGCAGTGGAGAACTTGGAGAGGGAAATTAACAGGAGATAACTGACAACTGACATCCATTAAACATGGCATGTGGAACTAGAACAGTCTAACCCAGTGAGTGAAATAAAGGGTTCAGTTCAACATTCCAACCACCTGAATAATGTAAATAGTGTACATAATCCCTCATCTCAGAAATATAGACAGATACTGAAAGATCGGATAAATATAGCAACAACGATGAGGACAATAGTCCGAATAATGTAAATAGTGTACATAATACCTCATCTGAGAAATATAGACAGATACTGAAGGATCGGATATATATGGCAAGAAAGATAAGGACAGTAGTCCAAATTATGTAAATAGTGTACATAATACCTCATCTCAGAAATATAGACAGATACTGAAGGATTGGATAAATCTCCTGTTAATTTCCCTCTGAAAGTTCTGCACTGCTTTAACTGGGTATTGAACTCACACTCTTTGTATCCTGTCACTTGGTCTAACTGACATACATCTTTATCCACTGTGCCATGTGTCCTGTGTATGAATTTTTGAGTATTATAGACCTAATGGAGAAGGCCGGAGCGTACAATAAATTGTAATAAATATGGCAACAAAGATGAGGACAGTAGTCCGAATAATGTACATAATACCTCATTTCAGAAATATAGACAGATAGCTAATTTCCGACTAGAATTTTGGATTTTTCTTTGGGAGTGCTTTTAGCCTTACGCGTATATGGTTAATGAAATCGTATGTATATCACAATATTTATAAATATGCATGATAGATTCTGACGTGAAAATTTACCATTCGTCTGCACATTGGATGTTGCTGCCATATCTGGTCCCTTGCTATGGCTATATATATATATATATATATATATATATATATATATATATATCGAGATTCTTAACAAAATCGAAAGAATGGTCTGTAATATTATTAATCATGACCTGGCATCTCAACTTCAGCCACTTCACTACCGTCACGACGTGGCTTCTCTCCTTTTTTTTTTTTTTTTTTTATAAATATTTTCATGGCAGCTTGGTACCTCGATTGCATGAATTTAAGCGTCCTACTAGATTGGCTGTTAGGTCTCATCGTTTTACTGTGAACTAGCTAGATGAAACCGTAAGTTCTATTCTAATAGTTCCTTTTCTTGCACTTCTTACCCATGGAACTCTCTTCCGGTTTCTTGTTTCCCTGCTCCTGAAAATCTTCAAAAATGTGAATGTAACGTCAGTCACCATCTTTTCTCCTCACTAAAGTCTTCTCATTCATTTTCACTCCCAGTCACACCTTGCATCTTAGTGGCATTAAAGCCTTACCTGGGGTAAAATGATTAAAACATTTATCCATGCTATTATTTAAAATTTTTGCAATTATTAATATGGAGTAATTTCGGGGGATCAGTTTATTACGTAAAAACTACAGAAAACCGATCCTCCACTTTATATCCAACAGAATTTAATAGTTTACCGTTAAATCATACAAAGGAGCATCTGATTAGTATTCAGGTTCGATTCCTGTCAGAGGATGAATATTTTCTATGAGGTTTCTCGGACGTTCAGGCCGGTAAATGTTGTTAATACTGTTTATCATAAACAGAGCATTTACTTAAATATTTGTGTCTATATGAATAACGTATGACAATAAAATTTATTAAAATAGTTTTCGAACCATTTCCTAGTATTTTTATATATATATATATATATATATATATATATATATATATATATATATATATATATATAGCATGGCCTGGCGTTGCCCGTGCTTGATTAAAAATTCGTACGACTCATACAGCAATCGCTATCACTTGACTTAAAATATTTTTGCCCTTCCTTGCCTTTAAAGGAGTACCCTTTTCCGTGCTGATGTTGCTACATGCCTTACTTCTTGCCTATCTCACACTGCAAATTTTTTCTAAGCTCTATACTAAACATTAAATCTGTTACAAAAAAAGAACTAAACAAAATAAACACAAAACGATCAGCTTTAAAAAAGGACTCGTAACTGGAAAAACTGAATGAAAAAAAAGAATGTTAACAACAAATACTTTTTCACACCCAACCCAGTTCTGCGGAATCAGAATCAATGTTGATTTTAAGCAAGCGAATGAGCCAATTGGAGTAAAGTGCCATGCAGATTTAAATTTTTCCCATTTGTGACGAATGCAGCTATTGATTTTTTTTTGCGTGCTAGCATGCTAGTTAACATTCATATCAGTCAGCTGTTGGCTCTCACGCTGGCCAATAGAATCTTCCTGCATATTCATCACAGCCAGCTATAGGCTCTCACTCTGGCCAGTAGAAAATGGCCACAAACTACATGAAAACTGCCGTAGAAGCATGAAAAAATTGATTATTCCTACTATCAATGAAATTTAGAAATGAAAAGTCAGTCTAAAAATTAACTTCTGCATTTTGACTGTAGACATGGGTTTCATTTGGACACCATGTGTATTTAAAGTAGTTTCCGGTTATTATTTTTAGTTAGGACGACTTGTGTATGTTTAGGTTTCATTTGTTTTTCTTTTTGTGTATCATTCTCTGAAAAAAAAAAACACTGAGTCACCAGAAGTTAACGGCATTCGGACGTTTGAGTAGCCGGTAATAACTTCCAGCTGGGTGCAATACCTTTACCCATGCTTTCAAATTGATTTTGTGCAAAAACAATTGTGTTTTTTCCAATTTTTGGCGCTGTCAGAACCACCACCGGGTAATTTTACGTAGTCCTGTGAAGTTTTGTTGAAATCGGTTGAAAAATGTAGAAAATACGACCCCATATATAAACGAACAGACACACACACACACACACACACACACAATCTGTGTTTTATAATAAGTAAGATATATATATATATATATATGACTGACACATCGGGAAAAAGCATGGCATGGCATGTGGAACTAGGACAATCTACCCCAGTGGATGAAATAAAGGGTTCGGTTTGAAATTCCAGACATCTGAAGAAAGCTAGATAATACAATGGCGGAAATGTTGTGAATATGGCAATGATGATGAGGATAACTGTCTCAATAATGCAAATAATGCAAGGGTTAAATTGTATCTGAAAGTAATCCTTTCTATTCTCAAAAGATTGTTAATGCGATATTAGCTTGCAAAAACATAATTATTCATATGATCAAAAATATGTTTCAGCTTTAAATAACTGACAAGGGGTTAATATGCTGTAAAAAAGCAAAAAAAAAAAAAAATACAAATTACTTATGTTGCAAAAAAAAATAACGACATATATATAAAAGTGATATTTCAATTAATCTTGATTATTATTTAAACTTTTACATATGTAAGCTTTTAAATATATTTTCCCAATTATTAATATGGTGTAATTTGGGAGGATCAGTCTATTACTTAATAACTATAGAAAACTGGTCCTCCACTTTATATCCAACAAAATTTCATATGAATATGAGCTTACCCATACATATAGCTTACACTCAAATTGTGCTGAAAACTCCATTTTCTGGAGTTAAGCAGTGTCAAACCTAGTCAGGAGTTAAATGGGAGACCACTATGGAACAACCTCCGACAATTCGACATATTTTCCAGCTTTAAATAACGCTGAAAGGGTATATAAGCCAATTGCCATCTTTTGTTTTCCTCAAAAAAAATTCTATTTTATTCTCCTTTATTCTCATTAAAGTGTTCTTATTCTTTTCCACTCCCAGTCACCCCTTGCGTCTTAGTGGCATTAAAGCCTTACTTGTAGTATAATGATTTAAAAATGACATCAAGAATAGAATTTTGTTTACTGCCCAGCGGTAGAAGAAGCCGTCAGAGATATAACTGTTTGAATCTTTCGCTCTCAGTGACATCTTGTAACAGGTTATTTAAAGCCAGAAATTATTTTCAGATTGTAAGAAATCTTTGGAGATAATTATGATTTACTTATACGAATTCTACTAATTAACCAATAGCTGAGGGAGAAGAAGGGGACTACAACCTTTCCCAAGGGTATTTGTGCATTTGTGAATATAATGAACCTGACCTACATTGGAACTCAGCTCCAATCCCAAGTATTACCAAAGCAGGTGTTCTAACATGATAAGTTACAAACCTTGTGGCCAATACACACTTTGGCTCTATACACTCTTCATTATTACTATTATTTTATTACTAGTTTTATTCCATCTTATTATTGTTGCTTTTTATCCCAACCCTCTGGCTCTACACACTCTTCATTATTACTATTATTTTATTACTAGTTTTATTCCATCTTATTATTGTTGCTTTTTATCCCAACACTCTGGCTCTATACACTCTTCATTATTACTATTATTTTATTACTAGTTTTATACCATCTTAATATTGTTGCTTTTTATTCCAACACTCTGGCTCTATACACTCTTCATTATTACTATTATTTTATTATTAGTTTTATACCATCTTAATATTGTTGCTTTTTATTCCAACACTTTGGCTCTATACACTCTTCATTATTACTATTATTTTATTACTAGTTTTATACCATCTTAATATTGTTGCTTTTTATCCCAACACTCTGGCTCTATACACTCTTCATTATTACTTGTTATAAAATTAAACTAATAATAAAATATTATTGGTTTTATTCCATCCTATTGTTAATATTTTTTTCCAGATCATTGCAACATGATTTAGAACGGAAACAGTTTGGCCTCATCCTCCTTACTCTCCTGACCTTGCTCCATCTGACTATCATCATTTCAGATCACTTCAGCATTTTCAGCGGGAAAGCAGTTTAGTAATTGTGAAGTTAAAACTTGTTTCAGTGTTTCTCTGCAACAAAACCTAAATTAATTTTATGCCTGAGGATCATGAATTTGCCAAACAGGTGGGATTATGCTACTGATAAACATGGGTATTGATGGTGGATATTATCTTGATTAAATATATCGGTTTGAACAAAAGAAGCATTTCTTTCTTTTCCATCTTTCCAACCTAATATGAACATCTTGACAATAGAAGTAAATAGCTTGTAGTATATACAAATCTCAATCGTATGAATCTGATCTTGCAACAAACAAGATTTGCAAAAGGATTTGAGTTTTCTCATATTCAATCCGCTTGATCTTAGGCTAGAAAGAGGATCTAGACTTGAACATGTCTGATTTGGCCTAAGCCGCTGTCCAGTATTCAGGGATTTAAATTTATTTGTGTATCTAATCCATAAGCATTTGTAGCATTTGATAGTTTTAGATGCCCGGTAAATGCTGAGATAGTGTGATTACATGGATCTTCGAAGGATATATCTGTTTCGAGGTAAAGTTCCATATTGTCAACGTGTATAAAAATCTGTTAGCTCTTTGTATGATCCCCCACCACCACCACAATCATCACCCACACCCTGGTATAATGTTTTTTAGTATGTTTTGATGGAAAATCTTTTTCTTTTTGCTTCTTTTTTTTTGTTTCTTTAATTTAAGGACAGCTCTAAGCCACCATATTGTGGAAGCAACTGGTTTTGGATGAAAATAAAAAGTAGATGAATATTTATATCAGTTGGAAATTATACAAAAATGTTATTCATTTGTTTTACTATTTTTTTTATTTCTGGTGAGGATGCAGATAAATATGTTCAAAGTTACAAGATATATATATATATATATATATATATATATATATATATATATATATAATATCAAATCATCATAATAATAATGATAGCGACATATGCGCACTGGAAGAAGCACAAAATCAAAACCACTGAGAGATGGTATGACAGACAGAGTTACCCAAAATAAGGATGTAACTATCCTCAGGGACATGCCAATTCAAACTGACATGGAAATAAAAGCCAACAGACCTGATATCATTTTAAAAGACAAGACATTTAGAAAGTGTATGCTTATTGACATAGCAGTACCATATGAGAGAAACACCTCCATGAAAATTATCAAGAAATTGTCCAAATACAGACCTGAAGATAGTGATTAACAGGAAGTGGGGAACGAAAACTGAGACTTATTTATTTTTGTTCATTTCATGATTGCATTTAAACATTAAACAGACTGTCACTGCTGGGTGTTGACTTCAACGTTCACTTTTATATATATATATATATATATATATATATATATATATATATATTTGGTTGGATAGATGTGAGTTTGTGACCCTGGGTTTCATGCTTTAGCGATCGTCAGACAAACTGATTAGCTCTATCTCTGATATTGAGTGCTTTCTAATAAGTACTGCGCATATAATATATATATAACTATATATATATATATTTATTTATATTTATATACACTTTTCACATATATATATATATATATATATATATATATATATAATATAAAAGGTTGAAACACAAATGTTCCATGGTTATAATTTATTACATTGGAATCGTAATCATGATCCAAATCATCAGACCTACAAATTCAAATTCTTTTTTGAATTTGTAGGTCTAATGATTTGAATTTGTAGGTCTGATGAATTGGATCGTGATTACGATTCCAATGTAATAAATTATAATCATGGGATATTAGTGTTTGAGAAATTTTTATATTATATTCTTACTCTGTTCTGGACATTGAGTTCTACCTGGATTCTATCCTCTTGAAAAATATATATATATATATATATATATATATTTAGCAATAATATTATCGATATATATATATATATATATATATATATATATATATATATATATATATATATATATATAGGATTCATTAATTATTGATATATATATCAGGATCTTCACCCAAAATTAATTTCTTCCAAGGTTTTGAGAGTCGTCATTTTTAAAAATTTTTTCAATTTCTTTTTTTCAATTATTTTTCAAATTTTTTTTTCAATTTTTCAATTGAAAATTTCTTTTCTGTATTTGGATGCACTGGTGCATTGTTAGTTAGGAGAATATCCTGAACATATTCAGGAGCAAAATGCAATAATTTCTCTTTTTGCACTTCGGGAATGAAATGTTTTAAAAAAACAATCATTAAAAATGACACGATTAAACCAAGAGTTTTTTTTGTTGTAATACATGACTGGAAATTCATTCATGCAGTCCTTGTGATAACATGGCTTAGCTGACCTCCCTACTACTATGGGCTTGAGGCGGTGGGTTCCTGATGCATTTGCCCCAAATAAAGCAAAAAATTTGTCCTTGCTTATTTTTTGCTTGGAATTTTGTCTTCATGGTTATATACATGGGTATATTTATTTCTGTTTGAAATGGTATAAAAAAAACATTTTTTTTGTCTTTTCATTAATATAAAGATATTATATTTGCTATGCTGGATTTAGGAGCATATCAACATGCTGATTGGGATTCACTTTCTTCAAAACACTCCTTTTTAACATTCAATTGTGCCACTTAAGTTTCTTCTTGGATCAATCAAGAAAAAACTTCAGTGGTGCAATTCAGTGGTACATGGATGTTTTCATTTGTTCTTGGAAATATCAGGTGAAACCTCAAACCTTTTCATGTTATGCTGCTATGGCCCACAGGAACCACTATTTCCAGGTATACTAGTGTAACAGTTCTCATCACAACAGTGGCCTATTTTCTGAGAGAATGAGGCACTGTATTGCATCTAACAACTTTGGCTATTGTGATTACTGGCGACATTGTAATAGTGTATCAAATAAGAATAAATCTTCGCTTTCTCTTCTCTTCACTCAATTTGAGGTGTTAACATCTTCTGCTGATAAAGTTGAATGTTTTGCCCATAAATATTCCTCAAAGTCTACTCTTGAATCATATGGAGTATCTGGCTTTCAACTTTGAACTGAGTCTCTATTGAACGAGATACATATAAATCTGTTCATGGATTGGGCTATCATCTCTAGATCTCCTCAAAGCATGTGGACTTGATGGCATCTCTGCAATAAGACATTTATTCTTGAACTGGCTCGTGTTCTCTCTAAACAATACCTTTAATGTCTTGCTGGTTTTTGATTTCCTTCTTGTTGGAAATTCTCATCTATAGTTCCTGGTTTTCTTCAGCGTATTAACCTTCTACCTCTTTTTGGCAAAATACAAGAGTCTCTAATCAAACCTGAACTGCTTAAGCATCTCACCTGAGAGGGCCTTCTTTTGGATAAGCAATATGGCTTTCACTTCTCTAGGTCAACTGCTGATGTATTAATGTTTTTTTTGTTGAAAATGTCTATCAAGCTTTAGATAGGAATGTTAAAGCTCAGACTGTTGCTTTGGATATCTCAAAGGCAATTGACAGGGTTTGGAATATGGGTCTTTTTCACAAGCTGAAACTTTTCTGGACAAATTTTTAAACTGATTCAGTCTTTCTTATCCGAATGTGTAGTGAAAGTTGTCTTGAATGGCCACTCTTCTACATCTTTTTGCATTAATGCAGGTGTCTCCCAGGGCTCTATCTTTGAACCTATGTTTTTCCTAATTTTCCTAAGCGACCTTCATATTGGTATCAGTGCTCAAGTTGATATCTATTCTGATGACACAACCATTTATTCCTGTCTTAACAGAAAACCTGATCAATTTGATAAGGTCAAATTGGCAACTGATCTCAAAAATGATTTACATTATGTTTTTAAATGTAGAAGGCAAATAGGCCAATAGTTGGAAGGATCAGACGGATCACCTGATTTCTTAAAAACTGTAACAACAGATGTGGACTTCCCAAAAGAAAGAGACAGTGAGGCATTTATTATATAGTTTAGAGAGCATGGGCATGTCTGAATGACTATACCAGAAAGAGCATTAGGTCCACATGCTTTGTGGGGATCCAGATTATAGTAGAAACTATAGAAGGAGTTATATGCATATCACTCAACAGAGACTCAGTTCTAAGTCGGGAGTTAGGCAAGGATACTCCAAATGAGTCATGAGTAGAATTTGAGGAATATTTATGGGCAAAACCTTCAACATTATCAGCAGAAGATGTTAACACCTGTTACGTAACGCTGGTAGCAGAAAGGACTCTTGCAAAGAGGAGGTTCCTTTCTAATTGACAGTACAAATGAAACATCAACAGAAACTATTGCGGGATCTGAATTGCCAAGGGGGACACGAGAGCTCGGAGAGGTTTTAAGGAACAAATCAAGTAAAGAGGAATGTCGATAGGATTTGTTAGGGAAACGAGATGGGAAATTCACCATTTCACTGAGAGACTGAGCAAGTGAAAAATTCAAAGCTTAAATAGTAGCTTTTCCACTTTGTCAGACACGTACATGAACACACACACATGCACACGCACACACACGTGCACACACACACACACCATCTTGGGTATGATGATAAACTGCATCTGTGTCCTGGGTAAGACGCTAAACTAACGCCTCTGATCAGGAGGTTTTGACAAGCATGGAACCACCTCTTAATTGCTGGTGTTCCCAGGTCCACCCGGACCTGGGGTGGTAGCACCTGTTAGGATCCCAGCTATGGGTAAATAGTTAACCCCCAAACTGGTGTCAAAACACTATGAAAGTGAAAAAAATGTTTTAATACCAGAAATACTTTGTAAAAAAAAGTTATTACCAGCAATACATTTTTTTGACAAAAAAAATATTACCAGAAATACATTTTTGAAAACAAAAAAAAAATATTACCAGCAATTAAAATTTTGTTGGCATTAAATAACCCATTGAGGTTGATATACTGTAAAACAAAACAAAGTAAAACAAACACACACTCACACACACACACAGACACATATATATATATATATATATATATATATATATATATATATATATATATATATATTATGATATTTTATTGTAAGAGATTATAATAAAAACATTTTTAAATCACTAAACAAGAGCTTTCATGTTTAAATACTATGATTGTACTTCTTCAAGCAATAGTAACTCACTGTTGATAAAATGATTTTTAAGGAAATTTAAAAGCAAAGTTAAACTGCGGGAGACATAAGGTCAGAATTAAAATTAGACTTGTGGGTATGTCTTGATTAACCAATTAAATGTCAGATCTACGCTAAATAATAAAGTAAGCTCAGATGGTGGAGGTGGGGGAGGTATTTTTTCATGTCATGATAAACCAGAACATAGACATGAAATCACTGATGATTGTGGAAAATATGACAGCAATAAATGTATCATGATTGATATATATATATATATATATATATATATATATATATGTATGTGGGAGAGTCTTTTGTGACCAGAATCCTTCTTTTATGCATGATTTATTTAAATATGTCAGGAAAAGTTTATTATGCAGTTTTTCTTGTGTACTTTTCATATATATATTACCTATATATATATATATATATATATATATATATATATATATTTTCAAAAACATGGTCAAGATATCATGCCCATAAAACCTCTGACCTTATAGTTAAAAATAATTATTCACCTCTTAAACAAAATTAAATAGGAAAAATATTATTTACAAATTTAAATGTTCATTAAGGAATGGTATTTCTGATCAGTCAAAATTTGTAAATAATTATATAGGCTACACTACAACATGTTTGACACACAGACTCACTCTACACCTTTCTGACCATAGCTCCATTAGATCTCATTTAAATATTCATGGAGACCTACCAGACATTATTAATAGCATCATCTTACATGCAAAAAAAGGATAAAAATAATGGAAGCCTTATTAATAAAAATAAAAAACCAAAACTCAATAGTATTAACTATGAACATGGACACAATATCTTGACCGTGTTTTGAAAATGAAAACATTATATAAATACATACATGCAACAAACTATTTTTTGTCTGTCTATATTTCTGAGATGAGGTATTATGTACATTATTTGGACTATTGTCACCATATTTATTACAACGTTTCATTGAACTGAACCCTTTATTTCGCTCACTATGCCATGTTTGATGTATATCTCCTATTAATTTCCCTCTGAAAGTTCTCCACTGCCTTAACCGGGTATTGAACTCACACTCTTTGGATCCTGTCATGTGGATCTAACCAACACCTTTACCCACTGTTCCATGTGTCCATCTGGGTATGAATTTCTGGGTATTATAAACCTAATGTCTTCAGCAACCATTTTTACCAGTGCTCATATTGCAATTTTGCTGTTATCATTTCATGTTTTTACCAGAGCTCATATTGCAACTATGTTATCATTGCTTATCTCTGGCACTCTTATTACTGGTTCCCATATTGTATTTATTTCTATGCTTGGTCGGCTCAGGGGATTTTTGTGGCCTAGCATATGTGCTGATTCCTTAAGTTTACGAATTTTCCAATGGTGTTCCTTGTCTATGATCTCAACATGATCCCACAGAAGGTGGTGATCTCTCTTCGCTCTCCATATATGGTCAGCTACGCCTGATTTTTCTACTTCCCCTCGCGTTACAGCTTTCTGGTGTTCTTGAAGCCTTACCTTGAGGAGGCGACCTGTCTCTCCTTTATTTTCCTTTCCGCAGCTGCACGGGATAGCGTACACACAGTCTTTAGTCATGTTCTCCTCTATAGGGGTGGGTCTTACTCGGGAGAGATATCTGTGAAGTATCGTCAAGCTTTTGAAGGTTGTCCTGATGTTATATGGACCGCAGATCCTTTGTATTTTCTCTGATGACCCCTTCACATAAGGCAGGCACACTGTTTTCTGAGTGTTGTTGTCCTCCTCTTGTACCCACCTATCCCAATTTTGGGGGGCTGCTGCCATGTACCCAGGGTAGTTGTTATGTTGCAGGGTACTACTTATACTGACCAATTCTTTATTTAACATCTCTGGATCGCCACTTATGACTTTTGCTCATTGTTGTAAGCAACGAACGATCCCTTTCTTTACGCTGTATGTTGGTGGGAGTTGAAATTGAGGTACTGTCCGGTGAATATTGGTTTACGGTATACGGATGTCTTAAACCCATGCTCTGTTCGAGATATTAGAACATCCAGGAATGGGAGTGTGTTGTTACTCTTTTTCTCCATTATGAACTGTATCGAAGGTCTTATTGAGTTCACATGGTCCAATAGAACCTGAACATCTGCCTGGTGTGGCCAGAGTATGAAGGTGTCATCTACGTACGTTAACCCTATAGATGACTTTAGGGATATAGATTCTAATGCCATTTCCTCAAAGTATTCCATGTATATATTCGCCATTGCTGGTGATAATAGCGAGCCCATTGCTAAGCCCTCCTCCTGTCGATATATTCCAAAGTGTGTTGTTTGTGTACAGAAAATCAACATCTCCATCAGATTATCTATTGGAATACTGGTCCGTTCATCTAGGGATGAGTCAGAGGCCAATCTGTCTCTGACTACTGAGAGTGTCTCCTCCATGGGTACCCTGGTGAACAAACTCACCACGTCCAAGCTCACCATCTGGTTGGATAGGATTGGAGCATCTTTGATTATTTCCACGAAGTGGGCGGAGTTTCGGACATATGAAGGAGACTTTCCAATCAATGGGTCAATTATATCTACAAGGAAGCGACTCAGAGGGTGGCACACAGAGCCTTGGCAACTAACAATCGGCCTGAGCGGAATACCGTCTTTGTGAATCTTAGGGAGACCGTATATGTGAAGTAGCTTGGTGTAACACTGCGATAACTGCCTATACGTCTTAGGTGTGAAGTGATCCTTGTTCTTGATTAGGATCTGTGACAGTTTTCATAGTAGGATCCTTTTTCACTTTGATGTAGCTACCATTGCTAATGAGGTCTTCCAGTTTTCTTGTATAATCTGATTTGTCCATCACTACAGTTGCATTTCCTTTGTCAGTCAGTAGCATGATGATGTTTTCGTTCCTCTGTAGGGATCCAGTCGCTAGCCTCTCAAGTTTTGTTATGTTAGACCTGGGCGGCTTGGGTCTCTCCAAGCTCTGTCTCACTTTCAATCTCAGTTCATCCGCCTGAGCCTGAGGGATGTTCAAGGCCACCTCCTCAACGCTGGTAATGATGTCCAAGTATGGCACTCACCTGATGGTTGTGGCGAAGTTGAGACCCGTATTCAATACTGACTCCTCAGAGGCACTCAGCTGATATTGGCTGATTTTGCTTTTATTTCAAATAATAGTAAGAAAAATTCCAAAAATTGAATAAAATGTATCAAATTTCCTGGTTTTTGTGGGGCAGCCTGTAGTATTAAGGATAATGAATTTATTTACAAGTTTAGTGGAAAGAATCTTAGAGGTCATATATAAAGATATGTATCCATCTCTCCTACCACTCCCCAAAGCTATGTATTAAATAGAAGATTAACTATATATATATATATATATATATATATATATATATATATATATATATATATATATATATATATATATATATATATATATATATATATATATATATATATATATACTATATGAGTGAAGTAATATAATTGACTCACTTTTTAAAAAAATGAATATCTTTTACTATATGAGTGAAGTAATAAAATTAAATAGAAGGGTAGACTGTATATATATGTATATAGACTATGTATATATATATATATATATGTATATATATATGTATATAGACTATATGAGTGAAGTTATAAAATTGATTAACATAAAACAATTAACTATATATTATTTTACTATATGAATGAACTAAAATTATTAAATAACGTATTAATTTTTACACATTTTTTGTTCCAAGATGCTGCAGTTAATAAATATTCAACACAAGATGATTGTTTTCTTTAAGAAAGAACATCCATTTTGGGAACTGAAAAATGCCGAAATTTTTGCCAGAGTTCTTTAGTTTGAACACCATATCTAAAATTTGTATTTTTCTTTTGTTTTAAGTGACCAAATTTCTATCCTTTGCTTTTATTTCAATTAATAGTAACAAAAATTCTAAAAATTGAATAAAATGTATCAAATTCACTCTGTTTCGTGAGGAACTTTATATATATATATATATATATATATATATATATATATATATATATATAAAAGTGGACAAAAAGTTTTCATGTGATGCCTTTCATCCTTTAGGATTTCATCGATAAAGTCATAAAGGACAAAACACGTCACACAAAACTTTTTTCCACTTTGTCATACATTTTTCACCAATATTCTTCTTGATATATAAAATTTATATATTGTTATCTCATTCATTCATATATATATATATATATATATATATATATATATATATATATATATATATATATATATATATACGGAAAGAGATGAGAGGAAACAGACAGACAGACAGACAGAAAATAGAGATAGATGTGCAACAACTGAATCTCACACAGACTTCAACCTGATGTAGTTTTCTTTGCCTAGCAACAGTGATATTGACGAGTTCCCCTGCTTGATGGTAATAGGAATCACCTGGGCCCTCAGTGTAGCCGATAGTGTGAAAATAGACTAATTGAGTAACCACATTATTACACAATTTTTTGTCGTCTATTAGTTTTCTAGCGTCAGGAGTTTTATTTTCTTTCTTTTTCTTACGGATTCACCTGATGAAGGCTGAAGGGTAGATCATTCGAAATGTTGTGTTAATAAAATTGACTATAAAAAGACGTGACCTGAGTATCTGAACACTATTGGATAATGCTATTGTCTTTTATGGAATCGGCCAATATTGTGTAGTTTTCGATTATCTGCTCACCAGGACAAAATGGTAACTACTGGCCATAACCTCTACATGTTGCTTATAGACGGAGGAAATTACAGAGAGAAAGATGAGGGGAAGAAAAGAAATAAAAAAAGGAAATAATGATGGAAGTAGACTGAATAGTTACAATAGATGCAGTGTCTATCTACTTCTGTGGTTAATATATTAATGGCGAATGTCGAGGAATTTCCAAAATAATTGGAAATGGCAGCAAGAGTAAAAAAAAAGGCAACATATAGCAATCATTGTAACCACAGGGTCAAGAAAAAAAGAGAATTGTTAAGATAAAACCTACAGTATGGGGAGAGGAGAAAATATAAAAGTAAATAGATAGGTATTTTCTTTGAGGTACAAAATTTCGTTATAGACATTAATTTCAGGATAGTACTAGAATACTGCGTAGGTATGGTGCAGTAATGGATAGCAGCTAGGATTATGAAATCAGAGAGCCAAGTTCAAATTCCAGAGGAGGCATGGTGGAATAATGGATCCGAGTTCGAATTACATTTACTTACGTGCTAATACCCTTGGGAAGATACGAATCCTCTTCTTCTAGTTCCCCCCTCCCTGTGGGTATATAGCAGGACAGAGTGGATTCTATAGCCTTGGATGGCAACTGGTCTAGGAGAAGGACAACTCTGAATTCAAAACCTGCAGAGGGTCGTTTGGGGACCTTGCGGCACATAGTGCACCAGGTCTCTGTATTCGGCTCTTCAAAAAGTGTGGATGGTCCTGCACAAAGCCTTTACCATTATAATCAAATCATATGAGCTGGTGTCTGGGTTGTTGGCTTCAAGAAACTGAAGTGCTTGACCCTCATATATTGGAAAAATGATGAGAGTGTTGATTATATATATATATATATATATATATATATATATATAAAGAAAGAACAGTAAGATATATAATGTGTGTGTGTGTATGTATATATATATATATATATATATATATATATATACACATATAAAGGCAATCATGTATCTTTTGATGCATGACTAACATTATTTTAAGTTAAATTTTTTTTTATAATGCCATGTCTCTTTAGGATCTACGCAATCATAGTTCTTTACAATTTCCTTTTCTTTATTATCGATGAATTGGCATGCCCTTCTGAGAAATAAAGTGGACTGATTTTTTATTGGCTTCTTTTGCAATTTTGGAAATCAAAATAACCCTTTTCTTAGACAGGTCCCCATCCAACTTTTGACTTTGAAGAGGTCAAGATTGAAGTATGGCCGGACACAATGTTGCCAGCTTATTGCTCCACTGGCAAATGTTCAGATGAAATCCATTTTTAACAAATATATATATATATATATATATATATATATATATATATATATATATATATATATATATATTTCTGATATTACACCGAAAACATCTCAAAATCATTAAACAATTGCAATCATGTTTTGATACATATCAATGCATCCCATCAGACGATTGTAAATTACTGTCAAATGTACAATTTCTTAAAATTTATTTAAATCATTCATTTGCCAGTAATTTACAATTTCCTGATGAGATGTGCTGATATGCATCAAAATATGACTGCAATTGTGTAGTGATTTTAACATGTTTTTGCTGTAATATCCTAAAGTAAATAATATTGCTCTAATTTTTATTGAGCCCTCTTTTAAATTAAATGTTACAAACATTAGAATTGTACTCTATTGATTCTCATCTTACCTGGATATATATATATATATATATATATATATATATATATATATATATATATATATATATATATATATATGAATAAAAATGACAATAGGAAAACTGGTAATTGTTGATGTGTTTCGTCCATTGTGGACTTTATCAAAGCAAAAATAAAAAATTTTTATTCATAAATATTGTCTTCTCTACTGGTTAAATCGGAGAAATTTTTATATATATATATATATATATATATATATATATATATATATAAAAGTGAACACAAAAGTCAACACCAAGTGGTGACAGTCTGTTTCATGCCTGAAGACAATGCAATCTTCAGTCCATCATAAACTATATTTATATCATATATCGTGTTACAGCGAAATTGTCCATGCCACAAAATGTCTAATATCTAATAAACCACTAAACTAATTGAGTTTCTTTTTTCCAGGTTTTCAGATAAGACGTTTAGCCATCTTGATACCATTTTTCATAAGAATCACTGAAAAACTCTTTGAGTTATTCACCTAGAAAGAGAAAAGGTTAAAATTGTTTTGTGTTAGCCCCGCTATGTCTTCCCAAATGAGTAATGGTTAGAGGAAAAAGATCATTCAGGCTTTCAGTAATGTTACCAACATTCATACTCTGTCTTCCATCTTCAAAGTCCCTTCAAGAACCATCAAGAGAATGGTGAATAAGTTTTAAAAAAGAGGGAACACTAGAGAGGAAAACTGGATCAGAAGGTCACAACAAGAAGAAGGGGCCATCATTTTAACTTAGAGCTAAAGAGATTAATTAGAAATCAGTTAGAAAAGATCCAACTCAATTCGTAAGATCTTTGGCATGTGAGAGAGGAATTTCAGCTATGGCATTCCAAAGAGCAGTGAAAAAAGACTTGAAAATGAAATTGTACATGAAGCCTGTGGGGTAATGTTATGGATAGAGTTTGGTAGGTCCCTATTTGCAATTAAATGAGACCTAATTGAGCTATGGTCAGAGAGATATATAACATAAAAAATAACATGTTTGGAAAATAAAACATTTCTATAACTGCGGATATATGAAACAATGCGTATATTTAGTTAAAAGTAAACTAAAATTCATCTTTGATAATAGCGAAAAGTAAAGCACTTGGAAAACATTCGGCCAATTTTTATATAATTTATGTCCTGAAGAGAAAAAAATTACACAAACACATGAGAAATTATATAAAAAAACTAAAGGACCACACCTTGTTATTGGTTTCCAATGAAACTAGCATGTGTGTGTGTGTGTGTGTGTGTGTGTGTGTGTGTGTGTGTGTGTGCACTAAATGTTTTTTTAAAATACAGGATGCCTCACCAAAAAAACAGGAAATTTGATACATTCTATTCAATTTTGGGAATTTTTGTTGCTATTAATTGAAATAAAAGCAAAGGATAGAAATTTGGTCGCTTAAAACAGAACAAAAATACAAATCTTCGATGTGTTCTTCAAACGAAAGAACTCTGGCAAAATTTCTTGGCATTTTTCACTCCCCAACTTGGATGTTCTTTGTTAAAGAGAACAATCACCTTGGTTTGAAAATTTATTAACTGCAGCATCTTGGAACAAGAAATGGTTAAAAATTATTACATTAGTTAAGATTTTTAGTTCATTCATATAGTAAAATAATATATATTTTTATGTTAGTCAATTTTATTACTTCACTCATAGAGTCTATATATATATATATATATATATATATATATATATATAGTCTATATACACACATATATATATATATATATATATATATATATCTACCCTTCTATTTATATACATAGCTTTGGGAGTGGTCTATTTAATACATATATATATATATATATATATATGGTAGGATATATGGATATATATATATATATATATATATATATATATATATATATATATATATATATATATATATATATATATATATATATATATATATATATATATATATATATATATATATATATATATATATATATATATATATATATATATATATATATATATATATATATATATATATATATATATATATATATATATATATAGTCTACCCTCTATTTAATTTTATTACTTCACTCATATAGTAAAAGATATTGTTCAGGTTTTTTTAAATGTTACTCAATTTTATTCCTTCATTCATATAGTCTATATACATACATATATATATATATATATATATATATATATATATATACATATACAGTCTACCCCTCTATTTAATTTTATTACTTCACTCATATAGTAAAAGATATTCATTTTTTAAATGTTAGTCAATTTTATTACTTCACTCATATAGTCTCTCTCTCTCTCTCTCTCTCTCTCTCTCTCTCTATATATATATATATATATATATATATATATATATATATATATATATATATATATATAGTCTATATACATATATATATATATACAGTCTACCCTTTTATTTAATACATAGCTTTGGGAGTGGTAGGAGAGATGGATATATATCTTTATATATGACCTCTAACATTCATTCCACTAAACTTGTAAATAAATTCATTATCCTTAATACTACAGGCTGCCCCACCAAAAAACCATGCAATTTGATACATTTTATTCAATTTTTGGAATTTTTGTTACTGTTATTTGAAATAAAAGCAAAGAATAGAAATTTGGTCACTTAAAACAAGACAAAAATACAAATCTTAGATATGGTGTTCAAACTAAAGAATTCTGCCGAAATTTCTTGCCATTTTTCTGTTCCCAAAATGCATGTTCCTTCTTAAAGAGAACAATCACCTTGTGTTGAATATTTATTAACTGCGGCATCCTGGAACAAGCAATGGTTAAAAATTAATATGTTATTTAATATTTTTAGTTCATTCATATAGCAAAATTTAAAGTTAATTTTTTTTTATGTTAATTAATTTTTTTAGTTTATTCATATAGTAAAAGATATAGTTAATAGTTATTTTTGCATAAGTTACCTAATTTTTTTATAATTTATTCATATAGTAAAATATATAGTTAATATTTTTATGTCAGTTTTTTATTTCATTCCTATCGTAATATATATTGTTCATTTTTTATGTTATTTGATTTTTTCAGTTCATTCATGAAGTACAATATAAAGTTAATACTTTATATTTTTATATGCCAGTAAAGTTTTTTATTTCATTCATATAGTAAAATATATTTTTCATTTTTTGATATTTTAATCAAATATTTTAGTTCATTCACAAAGAAAAATATATGGTTAATATTGAATTTTTTTATTTTACTTTTTTTAGTTCACTCATATAGTAAAAGATATTATTCATCTTTTCATATATTACTTGTTTTTTATTTTATTCATATAATGAAATATATAGTCAATTTTTTTAAGTGTTAATTTTTTAGTACATTTATGTAGTAAAATATAGTTTATTTTTTTACAAGTTAGTTAATTTTTTAGTCCATATAATATATGTATAGTTAGTTTTTTATATATTCTTTCATTTTTTAGTTCAATCATATCATAAAATATATTGTTAATTTTTTTATATGTTAATTAATTTTTTAATTCATTCATATACAAAAATATATAGTTAATTTATTTCATATGTTAGTTAATTTTTTCAGTTCATTCTTATAATAAAAGGTATAATTTCTGAGATGAAGTATTATGTACACTATTTGGACTATTGTCCTCATCTTTGTCACCATATTTATTACAACGTTTCGGCCATTGTACATTCCAGCCTTCTTCATGTGGAATGTCAAACTGAACCCTTTATTTCGCTCTAGTTCTACGTGCCATATCTATCTCCTGTTAATTCTCTTCTCCAAGTTCTCCACTGCCTTAACCGGGTATTCAACTCACACTGTTTAGGTCCTGTCACTGGATTTAACTAATGCCTTTATCCACTGTGCCATGTGCCCTTGAGGACATCTGATTAAGAATTTCTGGGTATTATAAACCTAATGTCTTCAACATCATTTTTTACCAGTGCTCATATTGCAATTTTTTTCTGTTAGCATTGCATGTTTTTACCGGAGCTCAATTAACAGGAGATAACTGACAACTGACTTCCATTAAACATGGCACGTGGAACTAGAACAGTCTACCCCAGTGAGTGAAATAAAGGGTTCAGTTTGACATTTCAAACCACCTGAAGAAAGCTGGAGTGTACAACAGCTGAAACATTGTAATAAATATGGCAACAAAGATGAGAACAATAGTCCGAATAATGTAAATAAGGTATAGTTTATTTTTCATATGTTAGTTAATTTTTTTACTACATTCATATTATAAAATATGTAGTTAATAGTTATTTTTTTCTATGTTAGTTAATTTTTTATTTCATCCATATAGTAAAAATTATAGTTAATTTTTTTATGTAAGTTCATTTTTTTAGTTCATTCATATAGTTAAACATATTGTTCTTTTTTTTTATGTTAAATTTTTTCATCAAATAGTAAATCTAAAATTTCCTTTTCTTTTTGTGGGGCACTCTGTAGAAGTACATCGATACAAATGCCTTCCACATTCCTTTCACGGGGCTCATAATCAATATTACTACCATTCAATTGGCATGAAACAACAGCATATTGAAAGACAAACATGAAAAGAAATCAACAATTGGTGACAAAACTGCTTGAAAATGTCCAGAGAAGTGGCCCAAAGGGCTTGCGTCAACAGCAACTCTGGACAATGTTTACGCTCATTTACACTGAGCAAACAGAAAAATTTAAGAATGCTAGAAAAACTGAATAATAATTCATCACATTTTCCTTGTCTGTAACAGTAAAATTGTCCAAATGATGTCAGAGCAAAAAATTGACCAATTGTTAGATTAAAATTTGAACTGTTGCATCTTAGAAATGATTAAAGATATCTTACTGGAATTCTCCAAAGTTTTTCTCACACTATTTGACTCTACTTTGAACAATAAGAATGTATTTAGCTCTAAATTGAAACGATGATTCCTCTTTGCTGTTTTGACCTCCAATTTCCTTTCTACTGTTCCCTCTTTTTTAAACCTATTCAGTGACCATTTTCTTCATGGTTCTTGAATGGACTTTGAAGATGCAACCAGGGTATGAATGTTGGTACCATTACAAGGCCTTAATGATCTTTTTCCTCTCACCATTGCTCAGTTGGAATGACGTAGTGTGTCTGACACAAAACAATTTTAACCTGTTCTCTTTTTAGCTGAATAAGTCAAAGGGTTTTTTCAGTGATTTTTACGACAAATGGTGTCAAGATGGCTAAGCATCTTATCTGAAATTTGGGTGAAAAAGAAACTCAGTTTAGTGCTTCTTAGATATTAAACATGTTTTTAGGATGGACAATTATCCCATGCTGTTACACAATTTGGACAATTTTGCTGTTACATCTGGTATATATATAAATAGTGTGTGTGTGTGTGTATCTGTATATTTATGCATGTGTATATGTATCTATATATATATATGTATATATGCAGGGTGTTTCAAAAAGAATACGCCAAAATCATCATGTGATATGTCAAAAACGAAAAAAATTACAAACCTCTAGCACGAACACGTGTTATATATACATTCAAGTTTCATTTCATGTTTTATAAGTGCTCATTGTAGGCACCACCGGCAGCGCGGACAACATCAAGCCGATATAAGAACTCCTCCCAAACGCATGTCACGGTCCACCGTGTTGATTGCAGCTGTTATTCAATTTTTCAAGTCATCGATACTTGCTGGAAGTGCTGGAACATAAACTTGGTCTTTAACATACCCCCACAAGAAAAAGTCACACACAGTGAGGTCCGGGGATCTGGCAGGCCAAGCACAGAGAGCAAGGTCTTTAGCACCTCTCCTCCTAATCCATCGCTGAGGCATGTTTTCATTCAGATAAGCTCTAACCCGACATGCCAATGGGGTGGTGCTCCATCTTACTGAAAAATGAAGTCATTCGAATCTGCTTGCAGTAAAGTGAATAGCCATTTTTGGAGGATTTTGAGATAGGTTTGTCCTGTTTGTAGCTGCACCGGAAGTTATACTAATGACAGCGGTGAAACTGACACCCAATCAAACTTTGATAACTACTCTATCAAATGACCACTGATTCAGTCCACTACAATGCTATAGACCTGAAAAAACAGTGTAATGATTTTGGCATATTCTTTTTAAAACACCCTGGATATATATGTATGAATATATATATATATATATATATATATATATATATATATATATATATATATATATATATATTTTGTATGACAAAGTGGAAAAAATTTACTTGTGATGTGTTTCAGCTTTCAGGACTTCATTAGACTAAATTTGTTATGTTCGTGCGATAACACATGAGCATGAACAAGAGGTACTTGGGATTTAAAATTTAAAAAATTCTTTTCCTTTTTCTTTTCATCATTTTTTGTTATTAGATATCCCACATTGAGTTCTGTCAGGAATGGTGAAATGTTGTAAGATCCAGGGCACAAAATTACTCTGGATGACCTTTCAATCAAGGCAGTCACTAGACATTTTCATCATAGAGAGTTGGTTTCTCCTTTGATCAGAGTGCCATTTTTATGTGGTTAGTCTCGTTACAGTAGTCAACCAATGCATTTGATGTATTGTTTTGTAAAATATCCCTTTTGTGTTCATATGATGTTTTATTTAGATTCCGTGAAAGTGCCTTGATTGCAAGGTCATACGCAGTAAATTTTCTCCTTGGCTCTTACATTTCACCATTCCTGGCAGAGCTTCTATTATCACAGAGAAAGAAAAGAATTTGAAAGAAATCAGTTAGCTTAAAAGAAAATTAAATTTAAAATGTCCAGCATCCCTTGTCCTTGTGCATATGTAATCGCACGAACATAACAAATTTAGTCCGATGAACTTCTGAAGCATGAAATGTGTCACAAGAAAACCTTTTTTCACTTTGTCATACATTTTTAACTAAGTTCTTGATATATATATATCATTATCTCATATATATATTTATGTTGTTCTCATATAAGTAAGTCATATTGTTAAGTCTTCTCTTGGAGATTATTAATTTTCTTGGTTAAATCATTTTGTTTGTGTTTCGTCAATGGCGTGATGAGAACTTTCAAAGAAAACGGATCAAATGATTGAGCAGCCGACAGGCTCCCCAGACCTCACACCTCCAAATTTCTTTATCTGGGCAACTCATGACAGACGTCTATCAAGAAAAGCCTCATGCCATTCAAAATCTGAAAGCTGAAATCACTGCAAAGGTTGAGGGAATCGATATCGAACTCTAGAGAACGTGTGTACCACCCAGTGCCTGTTCGACTGCAACTGTGCATTGAACACAGTGCGTGTGCGTGTGGGGGGGTGGAGGCTTGAATATGGCAAGTAAATCAGCTTGGTACAGTTCCTTAATAATTTTCCTCTGGATAATTGGTTAGATAAATATGTCTTTCATTGATTTCTGCTTTATTGCACAGTATTATACAAATAGCATAGAGGTATTTGATTGCAGCAAAAACAGAATATATATATATATATATATATATATATATATATATATATATGATTAAATATTTCTGTTTAACACACATGCACATGTATGTATGAAATACATATATATATATTATATAATTTATTATTTTGTATAACACACACATGTATGTATGAAATATATATATACATATATATATATATGTGTGTGTGTATGTATATATATATATATATATATATACATATATATATATATATTTTATATAATTTAATATTTCTGTATAACACACACACATGGATGTATGAAATATATATATATATATATATATATATATATATATATATATATATAATTTAATTTAATCTTTATAATAACACACACATGTATGTATGAAATATATATATATATATATATATATATATATTTATATATATATATATAATTTATATATATATTATATAATTTAATATTTCTGTATAACACACATGCATATGTATGTATGAAAAATATATATATATATATATATATATAATTTAATATTTTTGTATAACACACATGCATATGTATGTAAAATATATATATATATATATATTTTATATAATTTAATATTTTGTATAACACACATATGTATATATATATATATATATATATATAAGTAAAATGTTAACAAATAATTGCAATTGATACATAATTATGTCTACTCAATGGCTTCTACAATAATTTATAATATAACTGTTACCACCCACCCAATCACTATCAAATGGTGCAGTGAACATATAATGCACCACTGACCAACATATATAAATAGTTAAGCCAAAATATTATACACATGGCCTGAAGGAAACAGACGGTCACAGTTTAGTGTTGACCTCAGTGTCCACTTTTATATTTACGTATGCTATGCCTCTGATATTGAGCATTTTTGATCCATAAATATATATATATATATATATATATATATATATATATATATATATATATATATAGTAGCAGCCATAGTACAAGGAACAGAAACAACAAAGAGATAAATGTGTATTACTTAAAAAGTAATGCATGATGAACAATGAAATTTTTACTGAATAAAGATTAGGGTGTAATGCATAAATATTATACAAAGTTACAAAAATTTACATAATAGTTTTTTTTTTTAAATAAAGATTAAATGGAACAAAGGAAATAAGCTACTGGACAAAAGTTAAGGAATGATGTTAATAAGTTGCATAAACTTTCAATTTACATTGTTAAAAACTCGATGGAGCTTTTCAACAATAAGTAAAAGTTCATTTATCATTAGGACTTTATTTTTAAGCAATATGGCAAATTCTACATGCAAAACGCTCTCTTTTGAAGAAAAAGAACTCATTATCGCTAACTTTCAAGAAAAGTCTGGTCTTCCAAGTTTGTATTGAGCACTTTTAATATGTTCAGTTTTAATATATTTTTCACTATTTGTGTTACTCTGACATATATATATATATATATATATATATATATATATATATATATATATATATATATATTTGGATTGATGGGAGTTTTGACCCTGAGTTTCACGCTTTTTTGCGATCATCAGGTGAAACCCAGGGTCACAAACTCACATCAATCCAACCAAATATGTTAGCTCTATCTCTGATATTGAGCACTTTCTAATAAGTACCTGCATATAATATATAAATAATTATATATATATATAATATATTACACATATATATATATATTTATACACACACTTTTCACACACACATATATATATATATATATATATATATATATATATATTTATATATATATATATATATATATATAAGGCTCAAACACTAATATTCCATGGTTATAATTTATTACAATGGAATCATAATCACGATCCAATTCATCAGACCTACAAATTGAATGATGAATTGATCGTGATTACGATTCCAAGTTATTTTATTTAGGTTTTTATACAATTTCTCATGCAATCTAATAATTTTTTTCTTTTCTGATGATAAATTATATAAAAACTGTCCGAATGTTCTTCTTATTCGAGTGCTTTCGGCTATACATTTAGCCATTTTCAATGATTAAATATTTTAACTGTTAAATAAGAAATAGTTTGTTGTATTTATGTTTTATAAAATGTTTTTCATTTTTTTTTTGTTTCAAAACACGGTCAAGATATTATGTCCATGTTCGAAGTTAATATTATTAAGTGTTGGTTTGTTTGTTTTTATTAATAAGGCTTCCATTACTTTTAGCCTTTTTTTGCATGTAGATGATGCTATTATATTTGTGTTGTTAGCAAGTATGTTATGAATAGTGCCCGGTAGGTCTCCATGAATATTTAAATGAGATCTAATTGAGCTATTGTCAGAAAGGTGTAGAGTTAGTCTGCATGTTAAACATGTTGTAGTGTGGCCTATATAATTATTTACAAATTTTGATTGAAGAGAAATACAATTCCTTAATGGGCATTTAAATTCGTAAATAGTATATGACCCATGTATATATATGTATCAGTTTTTAAGTCAATGTCTGTCTGTTGTTAGATGTCACATCTTGGTCATGACACACTTCTAAGATGATAATTTCTAATTGTTTTTTTTTTCCACGTAGTTTGAATTTAACGTAAGCCATATTAGATTGGTTGATCTGGGTAAAACCCTCAAGCATTTTTTTTTTTTTTTTGTTAAAAAAAAAATGAGGACGTATTTTGCTTTTGAAACAAAATTAATCGTTCACTTGCCAGTAATTTACAATCACCTGAGGAGACGCATCATTATGCGCTGAAACCCAATTACAATTGCGTAGCGATTCTTACATGTTTTTGTTGTAATATCCTAAAAAAAATAATATATATATATATATATATGTGTGTGTGTGTGTGTGTGTGCGTGCCTGTGTGTGTCTATACAGAGTACATTGGATAAATTTTCCTCTGAATTATACAAAAACGAAAATAACAATGACATCTCATTTTAAGGGATATATTTACCAAAAGTGCACAAAAATATCTTGAAATACTAAAGAGTAAATTTATTCAATAAAAATCACCATTGGCTTCAACCATGGCCTCCAAACAACTTTGGAATCTCCTGCAATTCTTCTGGATGTTCTCCTTGTTTAAATTGGTGAATGCTGTGAAAATTTGTAAAAAATAAAAATACTTCTAATTTGAATTCTGCTTTTCCATTTGTAGTATTGAAACAGTTTTAAATGTTATTGCCATTACACTAACAGTACGGACTGCCTGTGCTACCTAAAACTTGAAAAAAATAAAGTGTCTGAAAAATAGTGTCGGCCCCCTGTAAGTACGTATAGATGCACACAGAAATATTGCCGTTGCTCAATTGCGCTGTATTCTCACAGTCTGCAGCACAAATTAGAATAAAATCTAAGGCTCGTGAGCCAATCAAAGTAGAGAGTTACATGTGAAGAATATGGGGATAAGGCGGATAGACAACGATTGAAGGTTATTATTATAATAGATTTTCAAAATATATAGTTTTCTGCTCCGTTCAATAAAGAAGGCAATTTTAAAAAGTTCACATAAGCATCAGAAATATTGTAATTTTTGCGAAAAAACTTAAAAAAAAAAAATATATATATATATATATATATATATATAGTGTGTGTGTGTGCGATGGGCAAATTGTTGTCTAAATGACGTGAAAATGAAAATAACACTGACATCTCATTTTAGCAGATATATTTACTACCAAAACTTACCCGAAAATATCTTGAAATACTGAAGACTAAATTTATTCAATAAAATCGCCATTGGCTTCATCCACAGACTCCAGGCGACTTCAGAATCTCCTGCAACTCTTCTGGACGGTTTCCTTGTTTAAATTGGTGAATGCTGCCATATTCCTTGCCTCCAGTTCATCTTTGGTGTTACAAGGAGTTTTGTTGGTTTCTTGCTCAACTGCACCCCACACATAATAAAAAGGAGGGTTGCAGTCTAGGGGCTTAAGTGGCCAGATGGAAGGGGTGATGTGGTGGCAGAAATTGTCTGACAGCCATGACTAGGTTCTCCTGGTTGTGTGGAATGGTACAGAGTCATTTTGCCAGACATAGGTTCTCTCAGTAGCTTCCCTCTTGACCCAGGGCAGCACTGCCTCCTCAAGACACTTGACTTGATGTAGGCCTCTGTGTTGAGTCTGAGGACCTGTGGGAAGATGAATGGAGGCATAATGTTGCCATCACTAGTAATCACAACAGACGCCATGATGTTGACTGGATATATCATCCAAGTTTTTTCTGAATCCTTTGCAATGTCCTCAGATTGACACCCAAACACTCTGAAATGTTCGTCTTGGAGCTTCCGTCGCGAATGCCGTTTCCAAATTTCTGGCGGAGTGAATTGCGTTAAGGTGGTCTTTTTTTTTCATAGACGGTGCCCAACTGACCCTACTATGCTGTGCAGTGGACAAAATAAAAACAAACAAACAAACAACGCGCATGCACGAAATTAAAAAAATTATAAAATGGCGACAATTTCCCCATCGCACTCTATATTTATATGACTAGCAGCATGACCCGGCATTGCCCGTGCTTGATTTAAAAATCGTACGACTCATACAGCAATCGCTATTACTTGACTTAAAATATTTTTGCCCTTCCTTGCCTTTAAAGGAGTGCCCTTTGCCGTGCTGATGTTGCTACATGCCTTACTTCCTGCCTCACACTGCGATTTTTTTCTAAGCTCTATGCTAAACATTAAATCTCTTACGAAAAAAGAACTAAACAAAATGAACACAAAACGATCAGCTTTAAAAAAGGACTCGTAACTGGAAAACAGAATGAAAAAAAGAATGTTAACAACAAATAATTTTTCACACCCAACCCAGTTCTGCGGAATCAGAATCAACATTGAGTTTAAGCAAGCGAATGAGCCAATTGGAATAAAGTGCCATGCAGATTTAAATTTTTCCCACTTGTGACGAATGCAGCGATCGATTTTTTTATGCATGCTAGTGTCAGTCAGTTGTTGGCTCTCACGCTGGCCAATAGAATCTTCCTGCCTATTCGTGGCAGCCAGCTATTGGCTCTCACTCTGGCCAGTAGAAAATGACCACAAACTACATGAAAACTGCCGTAGAAGCATGAAAAAATCGATTATTTCCACTATCAATGGGAGTTGGGAAATGCAAAGTCGGTCTTGGCCTTTCGCTAACTTGGAGCATGTGCATGTAAATTTCGGTGCAAATCCGTTGAAAATTGCGGCCGTGCATTCGTTACACACACACACACACACACACACATATCCTGCCTTTTATAGATTGAGATTGCCTGATCACCGTAGAGAACAACCATACCTTGTAAACTTTCAAACAACATTAATGCGATATTTGTTCAAAGATCTTGAATGAAATGATGGTCTCTAAAGTTGTCCATTAATATTTATGACATGTTAGTCTGAACAACATCGTTGAATACTAGCCAAAAATTTCAGAAAAGTAAAATTAAAATCAGTAGATATAGATTCGGTTTCCATACAAGTGAATAATGTAGACATGGGTTTGATTTGTTTCAAAATAAAAAAAAATAAAAATACTGCACCATGTCACACAAGCAGGAGAACCCAGTCAAGGGTGTCAAGCAATTTCTGCGACCACATAACCCCTTACATCTGGTCACCTAACTCCCCAGACTGCAACCCCCTTGATTATTATGTCATGCGCAGTTGAGGGAGAGACCAAAAAACTCCTTGTAACGCCAACGATAAACTTGTCGTGGATCTAAGAAGGTTGTGTGGATATTTAAGATTGTGCTGTAAATAAAATATGCAATATCCACAAACATAAATGATAAGAAATGGCCAAATGGTAACGATATTCAATCACGACAAAAAATACATGTTTGAAACAACAGATTAAATTTTGTATACACAATTTACAATTTCTTAGTTTGTAATGATGTGCGCAAAGGTATAGAGAAAAAGTTCTTTGCTTTTTCAGGAATGTTCAATGTCTAAAAAGTTGTCAGCCTTTGATTAAAAAGATTAAATTTAACTTAGACAAAAGATTTTTCTATGAAAGATAATGAGGGAAAAGGTTGTTGTGTAAATTCTTCTAATCTCTTTGGTGGCACATAATTCCCGTGTGTATTTTTCGCGTGTGTGAGTCTCAACTGCGACGAAATTTCGTTTGCTATTTCTATTTATAGTTTTCTTAACAACGAAATCGACTCCAACGGGGCTTGGTAGCTGTTGCGAATTTTTATGAGAAATGCGTGGGCAAATGTTGTATTTTTTATTTTTTAGACAGTAGGATTTCTCGAAACATTTAAATTAGGGATGAATTTGAGAAAAAAAATTTTTTTTACGTCGGTTTAGCCTATTTTTGCAAAAATTTTGACTGTTTTGTGATGGAAATTTCTCGAAGCTTATTTTTATTTAACAATTAATATTTAACAAAATGTTTAAAATTGAAATGCGGGTTACTAAAAACTGAAGGCAAGAATTATAAAAGCATTCACCTACTTAAACAAGGAAAGCGTCCAGAAGAGTCGTATTTCAAGATGTTTCTTTTTTTTGTGTGTAATTGTGGTAAATATATCTGTTAAAATAAGCTATCAGTATTATTTTCATTTTGGCGTCATTTACACGACAATTTATCCATCGCACCCTATATATCTGTTAAAATGTCAGTTTTATTTTCATTCTTGCATCATTTAAACAACAATTTATCCATCGCACCCTGTATATCTTTTAAAATGAGATGTCAGTGTTATTTTCATTCTGGCGTCATTCAGACAACAATTTATCCATCGCAACCTGTATATCTGTTAAAATGAGATGTCAGTGTTATTTTCATTCTGGCGTCATTCAGACGACAATTTATCCATCGCAACCTGTATATCTGTTAAAATGAGTGTCAGTGTTATTTTCATGCTGGCGTCATTCAGACGACAATTTATCCATCGCAACCTGTATATCTGTTAAAATGAGATGTCAGTGTTATTTTCATTCTGGCGTCATTCAGACGACAATTTATCCATCGCAACCTGTATATCTGTTAAAATGAGAGGTGTTATTTTCATTCTGGCGTCATTCAGACGACAATTTATCCATCGCACCCTGTATATCTGTTAAAATGAGATGTCAGTGTTATTTTCATTCTTGCCTCATTCAGACGACAATTTATCCATCGCACCCTGTATATCTGTTTAAATGAGTGGTCAGTGTTATTTTCATTCTGGCGTCGTTCAGACGACAATTTATCCATCTCACCCTGTATTTTGTCAAATTTTCAAATTATTATTCCCCATATTGTTTAAGCAAATATTTGTTGAATATTTCCTGAAAGTCTGGAGACGGACCGTTATTTCAGTCTTTCTCCAGAATGATATTTCATAAATATTTGGTAAAACCATGAAAGGTAGAATATTTCCACACATTTTCCAGGCAATGGATAACCTCTCAAAATTTTGGATAAGTATTATTCCCCAAAGAGTGAGAGTTCAATATGCGGTTAAGGCAGTGGAGAACTTTCAGAGGGGAATTAACGGGAGATAACTGACATCCATTAAACATGGCACGTGGAACTAGAACATATCTACCCCAGTGAGCGAAATAAAGGGTTCAGTTCGACTTTCCAACCACCTGAAGAAGGCCGGAGCGTACAACGGCCGAAACGTTGTGATAAACATAGCGACAAAGATGAGGACAATAGTCCGAATAATGTAAATAATGTACATAATACCTCATCTCAGAAATATAGACAGATACTGAAGGATTGGTTAAATATGGCAACAAAGTTGAGGACAATAGTCTGAATTATGTAAATAGTGTACATAATACCTCATCTCAGAAATATAGACAGATACTGAAGGATCGGATAAATATGGCGACAAAGATGAGGACAATAGTCCGAATAATGTAAATAGTGTACATAATATCTCATCTCAGAAATATAGGCAGATACTGAAAAGCCGAAACGTTGTAATAAATATGGCAACAAAGATGAGGACAATAGTCTGAATAATGTAAATAGTGTACATAATACCTCATCTCAGAAATATAGACAGATACTGAAGGATCGGATAAATATGGCAACAAAGATGAGGCCAATAGTCTGAATAATGTAAATAGTGTACATAATACCTCATCTCAGAAATATAGACAGATACCGAAGGATCGGATAAATATGGCAACAAAGATGAGGATAATAGTCCGAATAATGTAAATAGTGTACATCAGTGTTTCTCAACCTTTTTACTCTTGCATAACCCTTAAAAGAAATTAAATGTCTCAAGGAACCCCTGCGCAAAAACAAAATTATATACCATATCTTTCTCATTTTCATTAAATAACTGGTTTAAGGAAAAATTAATACTTCTTTGTCAAATTTTTCGTTAATGCTAACTAAAATTCATACTGTTCGTTTAATACTTGATCAGGGAGTTTTCATTCACGCAAAAAAGGGCAAACCTAAAAAAATAAGTAACAAATATCATATACCTAATGTAAACAGAACGAAAACATAATTGCTGGATCAGTTTTTTTTTATATATTTTTTTAACCTTTACTGGCAATGTTGAAAAGAGATAAGGTAAATCAAGGCAATTCTCGCGGGACCCTTCGCGATCTTTTGCGGGACCTTAGAGTTCCGGAGAACTCCGGTTGAAAAATACTGGTGTACATTAATATGAAAATGTTAGAATAAGGGTCTTTCTCAAAATTCTAGGTTTGAGTGGTACCATAACTTACTTGAGTGGTACCATAACTAATTTGAGTGGTACTATAACTCTAAACCTCTTGTTAATAAATATTTGATAAATATTGTCTGAATGTTTGAGAGGCATCATTAATCATCTTATTTTACTGTCTGATGCACTCATTTTTGTTTCTAGCCGATACATCTCACCGCATTCAAATCAGTAACCATCTTTCACGAGATAAATTAATTATTCATTTCATGAAAGCCAATGACTTCAACAGCCATAATACCGTGACAGACTCAACAAAGTTAGTATGAACTCGTTGTACAGGATCAGAATAAATGAACGAAGGACAGAAACAAAGAATTTAAAAGCCATTCATAGACTAAGAGAAAAAAAAAGAGAGACAGAATATGAAATATATATTTACTCAACCCCCCCACGAGGTCAGATTGGGAAACAAGGTCGGTTTAACGGATATGCAATGTAATTGCCCCTGACCTGGTATCTCGTCTACAGTCGCTCTCTCACAGACGTACCGTCGCCTCCCTCTGTCTTTTTTTACAAATACTTTTGTTATGGTCTAATTCCTTGTACCACGGGGATAGTCCAAGGTAGAACCAATAAAGAAGAACTCGAACACGGATATGGAATAACACAGATATATTACAAACAGGAATATATACAGAGAAGTAGAAAGTGTTAGTACGAACAATCAGGTTTAGTAGTAATTGTCTGAACGCGACTCTGTTTCGGACTGCCTCTGACTCGACTGACTGACTCGCTCGCTCTGACTGACTGACAGACTCCTGACGGACTCCAGACTTCAGACTGAACTCCCTGCTTCCTCTTGAGGCGCAGTATTTATTACGTATGGAATAGTCCATTATGTTATTATGGGTAAGGTCCCATAACAACTTTCATGGTAACTGCTCTGATTTCGCTGCTTTCGCTGGTTCCCAGACTTCAGGAATTTAAACGATCAACTAGGCGGGCATCTTGCTCTCACCCTTTCACTGTCGAAACTGTTAAATGTAGCCGTCTCTTCTACTGCAATAGCTTCACGTCTCGCACCTCCCGCCTGTGGAACTCCCTCCCTTTTCTTGTTTCCCTCCAACTATTCAAATGTAATGCCAATCGATGTCTCCAGATGCCTTGATCTATCCCCTATCCTTCTCTTCATCCTTTCCTGTATCACTCCTATTTGCTCTCGCTCCAACTCTCTGTAACCCCTTGCGTGCTAGTGGCTTCCCACCTTGCTTGGGGTGAAACGCTTAAAAAGAAATGTTGGGAGCCCGAGTGCGTACACCCGGGCAAGGAACAAAATTTCCCCGAATTCCCGGAACCGTCGGTTGCGCTGGCCTCGGTGCGTGCACCGATACCTTTCTCTACTGCAACGAGAGGGCGTGGCCTCGGGCAGCTGTTCCCCAGGGCCGGCACCTCTCAGTATATCTTTCCTCAGTTGCGACTCTGACGGAGTCGTCCCTGAGTGCGCTCTGCCCAAGGACAGAGACGCGACTGAGAGATGATTAGTAATCGTGTCACAAACTAGTTTAGAGTAATTTGCACGCTAATCATTTTCTAAGCGTAGCTTAGATGTGGCAAAAGGCCGAAAGTGTGGAGTACCCAGTGAGGGTCGAACTCACTATTCAGTTGTAATTGATCTAGCGAGACAAGCTTGTTAACCATTACACAACGTCGAGGTGCCCCAAATGATTTTCTAAGCGTAGATGAGATGTGGCACAAGGCCGAAAGTGTGGAGTACCCAGTGAGGGTCGAACTCACTATTCAGTTGTAATTGATCTAGCGAGACAAGCTTGTTAACCATTACACAACGTCGAGGTGCCCTAAATGATTTTCTAAGCGTAGATGAGATGTGGCACAAGGCCGAAAGTATGGAGCACCCAGTGAGGATCAAACTCACTATTCAGTCGTAATTGTTCTAGCGAGACAAGCTTGTTAGCCTTTACACCACGTCGAAGTGCCCGAAAGATGAAAGAAATAAAATGAAATGCAAGCAAGACGCATCAGACAAGAATCAAATGGAAAAGAAATAATGAAGAGTTCTCAACAACAAAAGATTGTCGTAAAGGAAACTGTCGCGAATTATCTGACCCTTGAGATGCGCCCTGGCTCTCCACTCTTGCAATCACTGTTCGTCAATTACTTTTAATAGCAGACAACATTGCAAGGGGCCCGTTTTATAGCTCTTGAAATGAACAGACGGCCATCCAGAAAAGAAGGAGAAAGTGAATGGGCGAACTAGGCGTTGTGACCTTGGTCTTCTCTTTCTCAGTCACTCGACCGTTGAGTTTAGTTTACAAGAGGGACTTGAGTTACAGGTTGAGGGGGCTCTTGCGTTGATCGCCATTCAATGCCAACTGGTTGGTTCAAACTGATAAAAAGATTTTTGGCTCTGTTTTCGTCGATGGAGTCTAATAAGGTGAACGAGCAAAAGGTTTGTGTGAAAATGAACTAATTCGTAATGATCTCGCGATCACGAGAAATAAAAATTGTGTAATTATCGCACGATCACGAGAAATAAAAATTGTGTAATGATCGCACGATCACGAGAAATAATATAAAAAAAAAACCTAATTTACCCATGATTCCATAGCAAAAAAGGAAAACACCCTACTGGCAAAAAATTTAGAATCTGGTGTCCTTTACCAAACTCTCACCATGAGAGGATGTGAAAATGGGCTTCTCCGAGAATGAAGAATAAAGGTAAGTTTTACTCAAATATTACTTCCTCATATTAAATATGACTTTTTAATAATTGATGTATCACAACATAATAATTCACTCATCAAGAAGACAACACAAATATCAGAACGTTTAAAAGTAGCGTTTTCTAAATTCTTCTAGTTGCTAAGGACATTTTGTTCGGTTGTTAATAGTTATTTTGTTTTCAATAAATTCATTTTGTTTTTACCTTGAAAAAGTCCACTTTCCTATTGTCTTTTACCTTCATACATATTGTTTTTTTCTACATGTTAAGACTGAGAATTTTTTCACACACACGCATATATATATATATATATATATATATATATATATATATATATATATATTATTAATAGAAATCTTATAAGTATAAGAAACTATACACGCTCGGAAAACCTTCGGTGTATTGATTTGCAAATAAACAAGCCAATACCAAAGGGAAAAAAGGTATAAAAAAGAAAGAACCAAGAACATGTACGTTAACCGTAAATAATCGTCCAGCATTCAAGTTCAAAGCCCAAAGAAAAAAAAAACCGATACAAGTACACAAAATAACTAAATAAAGTGCTTAATACAGTAAGTAGAGCAGACCTAGTTAAACCTAGAGAGCCAGACAAAACTACCAAGGTTTCAACTAAGCGGATCGTCAAGGAGGGCCGGCCTTCCCTGACGAACCACTTAGGCGAAACCTTGGTAGGTTTGTCTGGCTCTCTAGGTTTAACTATATATATATATATATATATATATATATATATATACAAATATTCCATGGTTATAATTTATTACATTGAAATTGTAATCACGATCCAATTCATCAGACCTACAAATTGGATCGTGATTACGATTCCAATGTAATAAATTATAACCATGGAATGTTAGTATTTGAGCCTTTTTTTATATATATATATATATATATATATATATATATATATATATATGTGTGTGTGTGTGTGTGTGTGTGTGTGTGTATATGGTGGACTCTCTCATCACAGAAGATAAATGAGGGATCACTCAAATAAAGAGGTGCTCAACCTTTATGGACACACATATGTCTCACAAGAGCTTCAGTTGTTTTTTTCAAGATTTGAGACAAATGAAACATGTGGTTGACCCATTTTGTTTGAGTGATTGAGGATCAATTGCAATGTTTCCACAATTGGACACCAGTCCTGCTTTATTGCATTACGACAAAGCCACAGTGGCAGATAAGCTAATAACTGATAAGATCAGGATGCTTTCATCTTGCTTTAATATTTTCACACACTTGATCTTCAAGTCGGCGTGGCTCAAAGCTTTGTATAGATAAGCAGAACTGGCGCCATCTCCCTCCTCTGATGCTTTGTTTTCCCATGAAGAAAAGGGGACGCAGCGTCGTATCAGATTGTTTTTTGAATTTGTCATTGAAATGCAAGAATGGTCTTCTAACTGACCTACTTACTAGAAGCTGACCAAAGAGGAGTTATTTTGGATGTCTGCTATCTCTCATGTAAGAAAGATATCCTGCCCACCTAAGATGGATTTTCACTAGGATGGCATGCTGCATTTAGTAGGAACTTCGCTGCTTCTAATGCGATCACTGAGTTTTCTATCGCAGATATTACATCGGCAACTGATGTGGAAGGTATCAAGTTGATTGATTTGTCATTGGTACTGTATAACAAGGTACTGTTGGTTAAGTTTTTTATTTAATTTTTCTTGTGTTCTTAGAATTTTTCTGTTCTTTTCTGAACATAAATCATATAGAAATTGTCCGAATGTTTTATATGTCCGAGTGATTTCGGCTATACTTGTTTTAGCCATTATCAAGAATGAATTTTATTTTTACATTTAACTTAATGTATAGATTGTTTTGAGTATGTATCTAGAGTTTTAGGTGTGTTTTATTTTCCAAGCACGGCCTTTGCTTTTTTTCAACGTTCGCTCGGAATTCGGCAGACAATCGTCGACGGGTTTTCGGCAGCACGGCCGAGGCGCTCGGCGCGCGTCCGGCGACAGCGAAAACCGGCGGCCGGTCGGGTTCGTGGGCTGTCGCTTCTCGCGCGCCCGGGGGACCGGACCGATGCGCGCAGCAGCCAGCTCGCCCGCAGGCCTGCCGCCTCGTCCGCGCGGCAGGCACTCAGGCAGCACGCTTTCTGCCCCCCACTTCCGGCCTGCCTTAAGCGGTGAACCCGCTACGTGTAACAACCTTTGCTTTTCTATAACGTCCGCTCAGAATTCATTGTAGCCGTGTTCATAGTTGATATTACTGAATGTTGGCTTTTTTCATTTTATTTATTGCCAGTCATTTTAATAAAAATCATATAAAAGATGGATTTCTGGCTGCCCAAATAACCACAATTATATATATATATATATATATATATATATATATATATATATATATAATTATTTATTTAAAAATATGATTCCATCGCTACATAAGAATTTTCATGTTTCAAAACAAGAGCCGAAAACTTCAATATAATTATTTGAATCAAATTGAAAGTATCAAGCTCTGTTCCATCTTCAAGCGAAATTTTTGGAATAACTAATTCTTGAAATTTACGCGTTTTTATAAGCATATTCATTATTAAAATAAAAATTACTATGGTAAGGGCTAGAGCAATTATTTAAAAAAAAGGTGGGGCGTAAGGCTTAATAATTTGTATCAATATCTCAGTTACATTCAAAGACGTCAAGTCAGGGTAAGGTTGGGGTGTCTAAATTTGAAGCGGAAGATGACATCGTCTAGTCTGGTTAAGTGTCTATGGAGATTTATTTTTTTTATTTTTTTTCCTGAAATGGTTTTATGTATATAAAACTGTCATAATTAGCTAACATTTTTTTTTTTTTTTTGTTTTTTTTTTGACGACTTCATAAAGGGTTATTTTTGGTGGGGTAGGGCTTTAAACTTTTTATTTAGACTATGGAGTTTAAAATTTGTATTTATTATTTAATTGTTTGTTTGTTTGTTTTTATGCTGATTATTTAATACGAAAATTTGATGATGTCGGCAAAAAACCATTAACTCATGCCTATTGTTTAATAAATTTTCATTATTTAGAAACTTGATAATGTTAAGAAATGGACGAGGTCCGACAATTTATTTATTAAAGACATTTTTATTTATTGTTTATAAATTGTCGGACCTCGTCCATTTCTTAACATATGACGTCATTTGTTTACATTCGATACGCCAGAGCAGTTATGAATGTACGAGATTCATGGAAGATTGTAGTTTATAACAGTAAATTCGACCGTGTCTACCATAAGGTTCATGGTGGCCGAGTGGTCAAGGCACGTCAGCGTATATGACGGTTCCGTATAGGATGCAGGTTCGAATCCTGTCTATGAACGAATATTTTCTATGAAAATTTCTCGGACATTCAGGCCGGTAAATGTTATTTAATACTGTTTATCATAAACAGAGCATTTGCTTAAATACTTGTATCTATAAAATAACAACGTTAAACATAAATAAAAATGTCTTTAATAAATAAACTTGATAATGTGTAGTTTTTCATGTAGGCATAAAGGGCATGGGTCATCCCAAGTTTTACAAGTTCTAGTATATATATATATATATATATATATATGATATAAAAAGAGACAAGAGAAAAAAACTATACTTAGCTGATGCGTTTGGTCCTCTGAGACTTAATCAAGACAAGATAAAGACAGGCAGAGGACAAAATGTATCGACTGAGCATAGTTTTTCCTCTTGTCTCTTTTTATTCACTTTGTCTCTTCTATATATACATTCCATCTGAAAATATTTACACACACGTACACATTATATAAAATAATGGACTCTCTATGAGGATCGGACAACATAATTGATTCATTTATGAAATTTTGTGCGATAATATTAAGTGGCACTTAAGACCTCCTTGTGATTTACAAAGGAGGCTGCATATGGAGCAAGAGTGAGGATTGTGGGATGTAATCACTGTTAGATTGGCTGACCTTTTAGATCTTGCTCTCGCTTCTTGAAGACGATTCAGACAAGCTGACTGAAAACTGCTGAGTCCACTAAAACATTTTTATATATATATATATATATATATATATATATATAAAGTCTGATCAGAAAGTATAAGGACTGGTGCTCTAAAAAGAAAACTACAACATGTAGCAATTCGGCATTTAATCTCCTTCAAGTTAGTTCCTTTCTGAAGTCACACATTTATCCAGTGTCCATTGATGGAAGGATTCCAAAAATCTCTTTGTGAGGATATCAAACCGCTTCCTCATTACATTCTCTTGGAATTCATCGACGTCTGGAAATCTTGTTTCTTTCAAATGTGATTTGATTTTTGAAGAGGAGAATGTCGCAAAGGGAAGGACATATATATATATATATATATATATATATATATATATATATATATATATATTACTTCAAACATTATAGTGGAAATTCATATTTGAAATAGATGCCCCATTTTATTTTTTACTTTAAACAGTGGACTGCATATTCGAAAAAAAACTTTATAAAGAAAATGTGCTCTCTGGTAGGAATCGAACCTGCGTCATCCTTTGTAGGAAAAACCACCAGTTGATCTAGCACCCTTTAACACTTTGCCACTTGGCTATTCCCTGTTTAATGGCAACAAATACTCGTTGTCACTTTCGTAATGCTCGTTGTAGTAGAGACTTTGTAATCGCAGCTACAACTATATTAACGCCGTTGAACAATACTGGTGTCAGATTCCTTCGGATATCACTCGCACGAATAGACAGAAATACAACTGAGTTTAACTCTATCTGCAAAGACATAATTGAGTTGCACTTTGTCTAAAGACAGAGACACAATTGAGTTGCATTCTTTGTCTGCAGACAGCAAAAGACACAATTGAGTTGCACTCTGCTTGCAGAGAAAGGAACAGTGAGTTGCACTTTGTCTGCAAACAGGGACACAACCGATTTGCACACTGTCTGCAGAGATGTAATTAAGTTGCACGTTGTCTGCAGACAGTGAAAGACAAAATTGAGTTGCACTCTGCCTACAGAGAGAGACACACTGAGTTGAACTTTGCAAACAGGGACACCACTGAGTTGCACTCTGTCTGCAGAGACGCAGTTGAGTTGCACTTTGTCTGCAGACTGTGAAAGATACAATTAAGTTGCACCCTGCCTGCAGAGAGAGACCCACTGAGTTGCATATTGTCTGCAAACAGGGACACCACTGAGCTGCTCTCTGTCTGCAGAGATGCAGTTGAGTTGCACTTTGTCTGCTGACAGAGACACAAGTGAGTTGCACTTTGTCTGCAGATAGTGAAAGATACAATTGAATTGCACACTGTCTGCAGACAGATACACAACTGAGTCGCACGCTGTCTGCAGATAGAGATGCAACTGAGCTGCACTTTGTCTGCACACAGAGATAGACACAATTGAATTGCACACTCTGCAGACAGAGATGCAAGTGAGAGATGATAACAGTAAAAGACCAATACAGGCCAGGACTATTGTCCCTACCTTAAGTAGCGAGCATGTACCTAACGTCTACTCCAAGACGCATGCTAATTAATGGTAGCACTAACCAAACATTAACATATTTTCCGCAAAAAATAAGTTCTATGTCCTTCATTGATTTCAAGATTCTTCACTTGTTTGCATCTTAAATTTGACAGACTTCTCTCCCACAATCTAAAGATCTGTACGTATTTCTCTCTATGGGAGATCTAGGTCTGTCTTGTTCCTTAGCGACATGCCATTCTTTACCATCATTGTTAGAATCATCGCAACAGTCTTTGATTGATTCTTCATCAGATACTTCCTATTGGTTTATGGGGTCTGAGCTTCTTTTTTCTTCATACTTCTTTTTTTATTCTTAAAATTAACAAGCCACAGCTTGCCCGAGTTAATAACAAAAAGTAAGCAATTAAGACCAGAGTAAATAGTTGTGTCATCAGTATAGATACTGACTTTAGAACTGCCATCAGAAAGATGCTGATGAAAATTAGTAATGTTGGTCCAGGGATAGAGCCTAGTGGGACACCTGTATTGATGGAAATAGATATAGAAGAGTGGCCATTCTAAATAACTTTCATTTCACAATTTGATAAGAAAGGCTGAATCAGTTTGAAATTTCATCCAGAAATGCCAGAACTTGTGAAACTGTATTCTAGAAAACAAGTTCAAAGAGTATTTCCAACATTGGCTGCTTCGTTACCGAAAATGTATGAAAGAAAGAAATGGGAGTACTTCGAAGGTGACAGCAAAAAACAGTGAATAGGTAAGCAAATCTTGTTTTAGAAGAGTCATTAGAGAAATAAGATTTTCACACTGTGTATTGATAATCATAAATTTGGATATAAATGAGATTCGGGAAAAAACTCTGTGCAAAAAAAGTGACTCAGATATCACATTCTAATGATTAAACTGGTAAATTTAAAGAGCTTTTGACAAAATATTGAAAACTATTTTACAATACACTCAGAACAATATTCTAGAGAATTCTAGAACTGCTTAAATTAAATCTAGATTATTCCAGAATATTCAAGAAAGCCTCATACAGTATAAAAACAGCTTGAAGTAGCCACTCAAGTCACTAACCAGATGAAAGGGTACCAACACACATCAGAACTACTTAAGGCATCTATTATTGCCCTCTCAAAAGCAGGCAAGTCTACGAGAGAAATTACAGAAATTGCTATAACCTCACGATCGACTGTCTCTCGAGTGCTTAGGGTGCATAATGATGCCACTCCTGCTCCAAGGAAGGAAGGAAGGGGATGAAAGAAAAAGATTGATGATAGAACTGGCAGGGTAATCAAGAGAGAAATTGCGAAGAATATGACTATAACTAGCCAAGAAATTGCAGCCAGTCTAAGCGAAGAGCAAGGTGTTAGTCTTGCCTTTTCAACAGTCCGTCGGTGGCTGTTAGAACAAGGCTACAAATCTTGTACACGAAGGTTTAAGCCGCTAATAAGTAAAGCCAACAAAGCCAAGAGACTTGTATGGGCTCACTATTACAAAAATTTCCCCGTAGAAGACTGGAAGAATGTTCTCTTCTCCGATGAAATGAAAGTTGAGCTAAATTCAAAAGATAAGATGAGTCATTTTTATCGAACTGCACTGTAATTGTCTAAATGATCTATAAAATAATTTGTTTCGTTTTTTTTTCTAAACTTCCATGAAAGTAAGGTTCCAGAATTGATTGGCTGAAATGTCTAAAACAACAAGAATGAGGATAGTCAGAACTTCAGAAAGAAACTGAAATTTAATACCTTTTAGTATTTGTATGTTCTGTTTTCTGTCGATTTTCATTTTTTCTTTCCATTACAAAATAAAATCTGTAAGTGACCGACCTTAGGAATAAATGATTAAAAATTCATGAGTTTTATAATCTTGCATATTTTGTTTTCCTGCAACAAAGAATTAGCACTGGAATCCACTTGATTCAAAATGGCATTTGAGTTGCGACAAGGAAAATAGCTTGTGACATTTAAACTAAAGCAATCTGCTGGGAATTCTTAGTAAACTAATCATTTGTTACAAAAACCCAGATTCATGGAAATCTTTACAAAAAACAAATATTTAAACTGTGTTTTTTAATATTGAAACTATCTCGGTCAAATTCCTGGCATCAGAAAAAATTTGATCATTACCCTCTCGTCCTTTTTACACAAGGAATGTTTTTTATAATGATGATTTTATAAGCGTTTTCAAAAGATTGAATGTATTTTTAAGCAGAAAGAATTTTATTGAAAGAACGAAAATACTTCAGTCTTTTTATTATTATTATAATTATTAACTGTTGTTATGAATTCAGGTGTCTCCAAAACGTTTTCAATTTTACAGACCTTTACTCCAAAGCTTATTTCATGTCCACATCTAAAGACAATCACTCCACTATATTTATTAATATTATTATTATATATTAGGTTGTATCAAAAGTATTTTCCTTTTTTACTGACCTTTACTCCAAAGCTTATTTCATGTCCACATCTAAAGACAATCACTCCACTATATTTATTAATATTATTATTATATATGAGGTTGTATCAAAAGTATTTTCCTTTTATACAGACCTTTACTCCAAAGCTTATTTCATGTCTACATCTAAAGACAATCACTCCACTATATTTATTAATATTATTATTATATATGAGGTTGTATCAAAAGTATTTTCCTTTTTTACTGACCTTTACTCCAAAGCTTATTTCATGTCCACATCTAAAGACAATCACTCCACTATATTTATTAATATTATTATTATATATGAGGTTGTATCAAAAGTATTTTCTTTTCTTACAGACCTTTACTCTAAAGTTTATTTCATGTCCACATCTACAGACAATGACTCAACGATATCATTAATTTTATTATTATATACTTATAGCAGAATAAAGGAAAAACAAATGTGTTGAAACATGAATCAATGTATTTGAGAGAACTGTAAGAAAAGGTCTGAATGAAATTAGTTTAGACGAAGCAGTGACAAACAAAATACCACTGACAACTGAACCGAAGAAAACAATGTTACAGTGGGCTGCATTAAAAAACGGAGTGTGAAACGATTTTCTGAAAGTGATAGTCAGAGATGAATCACGAATCTGCATTTATCAATGCGATCAATGGTGTTGGATCTTTTGTCTGGGACAGTTTCGCTGAAGTACATAAAGACAAATGCCTGAAGTAAACTAGCAAATATATTCATTTATATACTTTTGTTACTTTGTGTATATATATATATATATATATATATATATATATATATATATATAATCATTTATTCAAAAATTATTAATGTTATGAAATCATTACAAAAATAGCCATTTTGTTTCAACACTTCTAGTTCAACACCATCACCTGAGAAGTCACCAGATGTGTTGAAACAAAATGGGTATTTTTGTAGTGATTTTATAAAATTATTATGTTATAATTTTCAAATAAATGATTTTTATATATATATATATATATATATATATATATATATAAAATAAATATAAAAGTAATAAAAGTATATAAATGATTATATTTGCTCTACTCTGTATTGAGCACTCTTTTAAGAATAGTATTTGTTGGTTATCCGAATTTATTTTGTATACACTAATCCTATACTTGGGTATATATATATATATATATATATATATATATATATATATATATATGTCATTCGCAGGCAGTACTGTTTCGCTGTATTACAGCTCCTCAGTGTGACTAGACAACCAAATGCATCAAGCCTGGATTGAAACCCAACTGATTTGATGTCAGTCAGAGTTTCAACCACTGAACCATCTTCAATTGACAAAACAACTCGGCCAAATCTAGCATATTGTTTTTGCAAACGTATACAAATGCCAAGCAGCCAAAGTGCTCCATTAATTTTACTGAAGAGCTTTGCATTTACTCAGAAGACCGTTGTTTTTAAAATTAGCTTATCATTCAACAGTGCTCAATTGAAAATATATTTTCAAGACATAAAATATATATATATATATATATATATATATATATATATAAATTAGATAAGGTGTATTTCAGTAGCAAGAATTCTCTCAAACATGTTTTTTAAATAATAGGAACAAGTTCAGCCTATCAATATTTTATAAAATCTTTCAAATTTCCAAATAAGCCATTTTGTTTTATCAGTAAATTTGCCAAATTAATATTAACTTTTATTTTATATAAATTTTTTCTCAGTACTTTTGAATGTTGCTACATTCCTTTTCAAGGATTGTTCTGTGTGTAGTTGCACAACTGTTTTTTAATTCCAGTGTCCTGATGTTTAATGGAACCAATTTCAAGTCATGGTGACATAATATAAACAGTGAAACTGAAATTTTTATGTTTGCATGTGTGCTTTTATTAAACATACTGCAATATACGATCCCCTGATTGAGAAAGTCATCTGATTTAATGTTATATTTATATGTTGGATAGTCAGGGACAAAGGGAATGAAGAGAAAAAGAACACATGAATTTGGCTAGATTGAAAAAATTTTATTTAAAAAATTTTGAAACTACCAGCATCTCTCTTTTTAGCCTGTTTGTAGTTGTGGCAACATCAACAAGGTCCAGTCCAATGAATTCTAACAGATGAAACTCATCACATATATATATATATATATATACACACACACACACACACACACACATATATATATATATATATATATATATATATATATATATATATATTAAGGATTTGTATTCCTGATCAATCAAATTTCGTAAATAATTATATAGGCCAGACTACAACACAAAGACTCACACTATATCTTTGTGACCATAGCTCAATTAGGTCTCATTGAAATATTCATGGAGACCTACCAGACACTATTCATAACACACTTGTTGACAACACTAATATAATAGCATCATCTACATGCAAAAAAAGGCTAAAAATAATGAAAGCCTAATTAATCAAAACAAAAAGACCAACACTTAATAATATCAACTAGGAACATGGACACAATACCTTGACTGTGTTTTGAAAAAGGAAAACATACATACAAGCAATAAACTATTTCTTATTCAACAGTTAAAATATTTCATCCTTGAAAATGGCTAAATGTATAGCTGAAAGTGCTTGGTAAAAAAGAACATTTGGACAGTTTTTATATAATTTATCAACTGAAAAGAAAAAAATATTAGATCACATGAGAAATTGTATAAAAAAGTAAATAAAAGCACCTTGTCTGTCGTATTCATTGAAACATGCATGAAAGAGGGATTACTGCCTAAATACATATATATATATAGAGAGAGAGAGAGAGAAAGAGAGATAGAGAGATAGATAGATAGATATTCAAAGATGTTTGGTTGAATAATATCAACTTTTTCTGTCTATCCAATTTCTTATAAACTTTTCGAAATTCCTGAATAAGTTGTTTTATGTAATTGGTGAATTAAGAAAAGTACATACTTTTATTTTATTATATTATTTAAAAGTACTTTTGAATGTTGCTACATTCGTTTTTAATGATGTAGCTTCCTGTGTGTTTATATAACTGTTTTTGGTTAATTGCTGGAACTAATTTCAAGTCAGTCAAGTTAACATCATTTAAACTACGAAGCATATTTAAAACATATATATATATATATATATATATATATATATATATATATAAACATATATATATATATGAAACATATATATATATATGAAACATGCATCAATATATATATATATATATATATATATATATATATATATTGATGCATGTTTCATTAAATAATATAGACAAATTTTGTCTATTTAATTTATGTAAATACTTTTCATATCATCTGATAAGCTTAATAGCATTATCATGAAAAGAAGAAAGAAAATCACAATATTGATACATATCTTTTAATCCTATCTAAGCTTTCGGCTTACATAAGCCATTATCAAAAATGACAATTACATTACAATATATTAAACAATACACAGACAAAACAATAATGATAGTCTGTTTTTGTTTACCTGGAAGATTTCCAAGCAATGACAAACTTTTGCATATGAAACGCTGGAAATGAAAATCACACCGTAGCTCATGACGTCACTCATGACCACATGAGAGTGAAAAACAAGAAGTATTAAGTATGGGCTTCTGTTATCAATTATAGGCATTTAATAATATTTGTGGAGATTTCATAGTTTATTTTTTTCAGGTTAGGTTTCAACTGTTTTATGTATATAGCTTCAAGAACAATATATATATATATATATATATATGTATATATCATAAAATGGACTAAGTCCAACAATTATTTAATATATTGCATTATTTAAACTGTGAAGCATATATATATATATATATATATATATATATATTACTATTTAAATATTTTTTAAAATACTTTATCATCGCAACACGGAAATTCCCCTGTTTCAGAACTAAAATTTTCGTTCCATTTTCAAGTGATGTTGAATAACTTCAGAAAAAATGATTTACCTTTGTAAGTAAAGAAGTACTACTTCACTTACAGAAGTAAATCATTTTTTTTCTGAAGTTATTCAACATCACTTGAAAATGGAACGAAAATTTTAGTTCCAAAACTGGGGACTTTCTGTGTCTCAATGATAAAGTATTTTTAAAAAATTTTTTAAATAATAATATTATAATATTAAGCTCTACTTTGTATTGAGCACTTTTTTACAAAAATAAATGCCAAAGAATTGTGGATTTTTAATCTGATTGTTATTTCTTTTTATTTGGAGACATATATATATATTTATTTTGAAATGGTTTAAGTCCGACAATTATTTAATATATTTTCTGTTTATACATTATTTTTATAGATACAATTATTTAAATGCTCTGTTTATAATAAACAGTATTAATTGCATTTAGTGGCAAGCAGTTAAGAAGGAAAAAACTCAAACTCAAAACTATGGAGAATGCAACGGGAAATCAATACTCTCTCTTTCCCCAAGAGAATTCAATTGTTATGAGTCTACCGATTACATAGAATTTTATAAACAGTTGTCTTGTACAGGCCTGACGAATGCATCTAGCATGAAACAGCCTATCGCCTCTAAGTGTTGACTTCTATGTTCACTTTTATATTTACACACGCTCTATCTCTGATATTGAGCACTTTATCCCATAAATATAGCACATTTTAAGACTATATTTCTTCATATATATATATATATATATATATATATATATATATTTGAACTTTATTTCAATCCTTCATGAGTTCCCGATCCTTAGCTATGATTAATTAATAGTGAACATGTTATTTTCTTTTAAGATCGATTTCATCACAATTCTTCTGTTAAGCTTGTAGAGTAATTATACATTCTTATTGCTCAAAGTAGAGTCCAAAGTGTTATGAAAACCTCAGAGAATTCCAGTAATATATCTTTAATCATTTCTAAGATACAACAGTTCAGAGCTTGAATTAACAATTGGATAATTTTGCTGTTACACCCAGTATAATGTCTTACCTGCACTTAAAAAAATATAGATAAGCTCTCAAGTTTGATTGATTCATTTGTTTTTTACAACTTATTGACCTTTTGTAGGTTACTTGAAGCCGGAACATATTTTTGGATTTTAAGAAATTTTTTTGAGATAATAATGATTTTCAGATACAAGTCATACTAATTAACCCATAGCAGGGAGAGCTGTTATACATTACACCATCTGCACATCCAAATAGTGATAGAGTAGCACTAGGCTTGCAAGGTAGCCATTGTGGGAAAGAGGCTGAAGTAAGAATTTTTTGGGAGATAATAATGATTTTCTGATACAAGTCCTACTAATTAACCCATAGCAGCAGGGAGAAGAGATGTTTTCATACCTTTCCCAATGATATTTGAGTGTAAATGAATATAACTAACCCAACTTGAACTCAAACATAACTCCCTGATTTCTCATTCATTAAGTCACCTGCATGTACAAGCATACAATCTCTGATATTACTGAGCAGTTACCTAGGCCAGGCTCGACATTGCTTAACTTCAGTGATCATATGAGAACTGGTGTTTCAATGTGATATGGCCATAGGTGAGATCTCAAAGTATTTTTTCATTGATGAGAAAACGAAAATGCATTTTACACACACTAATAATTTAATTTTTTGATCAATTTTGAAAGAAAAGTCTCCATTTTTAATTTCTCTTTTATACCATCCTCCTAATTCTGTATATACATTCTAGAGAATGAATAAATTAAAAGCTAATCAAATCACTTCTTGATGTTTATTTTCAACTACCCATAATGCATCTGTACTGGTGCATGCTCTTTCATCCATTAAAGTCGTCCATTTTCTGCTTTGTCTTCTGCTTGCCTTTCCTTCTGAATTAATTAAATAATTTCCTGATGAAAACACCATAGAGTTTCACATGCATGGGGAGAGAAAACACAATTATTCTGTTTTATTCTACCATAAACATCGGGGATTCAGCATTTTTTGCTTTTTTCCCCTATTTGATAATTTTCTGGTCATGAAATTGCACAATCAGTGCTTCAGAGAATTAACAGACTCAGCAAATAAATAAATTTAAAATGAAATAAAAATATTGTTGCAGCAATGGGAAAAATAATAAAAATAATTATAATAGCAAATGTATTGAAAATTGGTTAGGATAATCTGATATTGCCCAATTAAAAATAATTTTGAATTTAGTCAGTGGATTATTCCATTATTACATTTCTGATGACATGTGATGAAAGTGAAGTCATTACTATGTGTCAATTAATTCAATCTATCTTCAGGTGTACACTTGTATGGAAGACATTTTTTTTTTGGTTTCAAGAAGTCATTATCATTCTAAGAGATGTACAGACTACAAAAACCATACTTTGCTTTGCTTTTTTTCTAACCACTACATAAAAGTCAATCCATTCTCCAACCATCTTCAGGTGTACAACTGTATTGAAGAGACCTTCTATAATTTTGAGAAGAGTCATTATTATTCCAATAGTTGTTCGATCAACTATGAAACTAATTCTTTGTGTTCCTTTCATTCTACAATACAGTCAATCCATTCTCCAACCATCTTCAGGTGTACAACTTTATGGAAGAAACCTTCTCTAATTTTGTGAAGAGTCATAATCATTCCAAGAGTTCTTCAAACTCTTGAACTCATTCTTTGTGTTGCTTTTGTTCTGACCGCTACATTTCAGTCAATTCATTCTCCAACCATCTTCAGGTGTACAACTGCATGGAAGAAACATTCTATAATTTTGAGAAGAGTCATTATGATCCCATGAGTTTTTCAGACTATGAAACTAATTATTTCTGTTGTTTTGTTCTGACCACTACATTTCAGTCAATCCATTCTCCAACCATCTTCAGGTGTACAACTGTATGGAAGACACCTTCTATAATTTTGAGAAGAGTGATTATAATTCTAAGAGTTGTTCAGACCATTGAACTCATTCTTTGTATTGCTTTTATTCTGACCATTACATTTCAGCCAATCCATTCTCCAACCATCTTTAGGTGTACAACTTCATGGAAGAAACCTTCTCTAATTTTGTGAATAGTCATAATCATTCCAAGAGTTCTTCAGACTCTTGAACTCATTATTTGTGTTGCTTTTGTTCTGACCACTAAATTTCAGTCAATCCATTTTCCGGCCATCTTCAGGTGTACAACTGTATGGAATAGATCTTCTACCATTTTGTGAAGAGTCATAATCATTCCAAGAGTTCTTCAGACTTTTGAATTCATTCTTTGTGTTGCTTTTATTCTGATTACTACATTTCAATCAATCAATTCTCCAACCATCTTCAAGTGTACACCTGTATGGCAGACAAGAAAATACATTTTATATTACAAGTAATATACATTAGGGTCCAAGGGACATCACATGTACTGCATCCATAGCAACAGTGGTATGTCTATGGTAAGATAGCCTAACAGAGCCTAACCCTTTTCAGACTGGTTTTGAATTAAGTGTTTTCTTTCTCCTAGACAGGTTGCCACTTCAAGGCAAGAGAGCTCAATGTATCCTGCTGTTTAACCCATAGCTGGAGGAAGATAGATTCATGCCTTTTTCAAGAGCATTCGTGCCAAATGAAAGAGAATTGAGCAGGGATTGAACTCGTCAATTCTAGTTCATTTTGCATACCAATAGTCATTATGCCATCTGCGGCTACTGTTACACATTAGGTTGAATTAAAGTATTTTGGGAATAAAGATAAAAATGAAACTTATTTCTTGTACAACATTATTATTACAATTACTGATGTTGTTGTTATTTGTTAGTGTATATTATTTCTGCTTTTATCGACCTTTATTCCAAAGCCGATTTGATGTACACATCTAAAGACGATGAATCTAGCAGGAGGTTGAGATCAAAGATCAAAATCCATGGACATAATTTTAGGTCATAAATAGTTTCACAAAATCCTTTATGAGACTTCTTGCCTCAAACGACTATTAGGGCTTAAGCTCACTCCCAACCTCAAAGGGAACACATATATTCGTGCCATCACAAAAGATACTGGAAGAATGGTTGGTTCCATGATTCACTCCAGAAAATACCAAACTCCCATTGCCAGGCTCTGTCTTTATAAGAGTCAGATAAGACCAAGAACAGAGTATTGCTGCTATATCTGGGCTGGGGCTACACAATCTTCACCGTCCAGCATCAGCAGAATTCAAAAGCACTTAAGCACGTTTAATTATTCTCCTCCCAGCAACCCTTGTTATTTGTTGGGGTGTATTCTCCAACCAGACACCATTGTTATTTGTTAGGGCGTATTCTCCTCTCAGCAACCCTTGTTATTTGTTAGGGTGTATTAAAGTTATTTTTGTTTTTATAGAACTTTATTCCAAAGCTGATTTAATGTACACATCTAAAGACTATGGATCTAGCATTAGAGATAGGGTAAGGCGAGGTTGAGATCAAAAATCAAAATTTCTGGTTATAAATCTGATGATTCAGGAATATGAGGCTCACCATGTCAAGGAGGTTCCCAACTAGCATCCAATTGGCAAACAAAAATAAAGTGGGTTTTAACGGAATACATATCCCAGATAATCGCAGTGTACTGGTACTGATGGCTATTTATTGAGCACAGTATCCATACTGGAATCAGCAGCCAATCAGGACTCGCAGAATAGGCTTGCCTGAGTGTCAAAATGGAATCTTCCAGGTGGACATATAAACCACCTTCCAACTTGACCAGAGGTATGGCTTAGTCAGTCAGACTGAACTTCCATTGCAGTTGAATATTGTCTGTTGTTATTACCAAATTCTACACTTGCTCAGTAAGATTCAACTTCTATTATAGTTGAATATTTTTGTTTGCCACTACCAAACTCTGCAAAATCAGTTTCACAAAATTGTCTAAGAGGCTTCTTGCTTCAAACAACTATTGGGGCTAAAACTCACTCCCAATCTCAAAGGGAATGTGTATATTTGTGCCATCGCAAAATATACTGGAAGATTGGTCAGTTCCCTGTATTGCGCCAGAAAATATTTAATTCCAACTGACATGACATGCCATTTACAAAGAGTCAGCTCAGGACCAAGAATGGAGTACAGCTACCATATCTGGGCTGGCGTTTCCCAATCCTCATTGTTCAGCCTCGACAGAGTTCAAGAGCAATTATGCAGCCTTGTGGGTGATGAACTATTCTCCACCCTGCAACTCTTCTGCCACATATGAATTATTACCAGCTTTTCACTACTATATTGCTATTGCTTTGGTGGATGTTCAGATGAGTTACAGACTTATAGTCAAATCCCATTGAAATACTATCTATATTCCTCAGATGAGGTATTATATACATTATTTACATTATTCAGACTATTGTCCTCATCTTTGTCACTATATTTATCACAAGTTCCAGCTGTTGTACGCTTCAGCCTTCTTCTGGTGTTTGGAACGTTGAACTTTATTTCGCTAAAAATACTAGTTTTTTACAATCACCAAAGTTAAGCAACACCGAAACATTTCGAGTACCTAAATGGGTTACTGCTTGAGTATACCAGATGCTGTAAGCTTGGATGTATGGGTGGCGAATTAGATAAGGATTTGGAAATCAGAGAACCATGTTCCAATTCCAGTCGAGTTCGTTGGATTCCCTTACACACAATGGATGACAGAACATGATCTCGGGGAGGTAGCGAAGAGTAGGAACTTGTTGAGAGCTGCAAGGAATAGAGGGATGTGGAGAGCCATGATCGCCTACGTCCTATGGCATATAAAAAGCAAAAAAGAAGGAACATGGTGGCAAATTATCACCCCTCCCATTCTCTTTGTGTTCCTTTGATAACAAGCAAATTCCACTTGAACAACTTCTTTCCGAGAACTGTTACTTTGAGGAACAAAGTCCCAAGAGTGATGCTTTTCTTATCAACTACAATTTGGGGTCAACTGATATCTATCCTACTCACCCTTATAATACTGTCTTACATCCTTTTTCCTTACAATTTCACTCAGTAATCCTCTACCTAGAGTGACTCTTGGGCCTTGTATTGGGTGAAAATAAAACAGTAAAAGGAAGCAAAAGAAAAACATAACATCTACTCTTTTCAACATGTTATTACTGCACTATGCTTTGACATTTTTTGTGGTTGGGTGGTAAAGCACACTGGATCAAATATAACATTATATACATTTATACAGACAGACAGACTGTATTAGAGGAACGGATATAGTTTCTAAAGAGGTAATTAATTTTTTTATTTATTAACCCGATTTTATTAAAATGCTATTTTTAGTGAATACTCAGCTTTTGTGCATGTACATGTTTGTGCGGCCATAATTACTAGATGCAGTGATATGTGCGTTTTATGTTGTATTTTTGTTGACGTTATGTTTTGGGATACAGTTTGATTTCTTTAAGAAATTGTAGGATGTTATATGGATTAATGCCATGAAAAAGCTCTTTCATGTTGATTGATGTAGTGTTGGTAAATTTTTTTATCTAAAAATGCATTGCTGGTATTTTTACTATAAACAGGGTTTTTGTTTTTGCTTGATGAGGGGTAACTATTTGTCTATGGCTGGGATTGCCCCAGATCACCATGGACCTAGGGAGGACAAAAATTAAGATGTGGTTCTACACTCCTCAAATGCTCCAATCTCTCAATCAGAGGCATTTGCTGCCAGATGTAGTTTATTGTCAAATTTATATTTCTAAAGTAGTAAATGGATTTTTATTTATTCTTAGAAAGTTTTAATCATGAGATGCAATGAAACAAAAGACTTGAGGCAATGTATTAAGATACAATAAAGCAGAGATAAAGAATTCAAAACTACAATTGAGGCCAATGGACTATTTGATTAATCCATTCCCTTTATATTTCTAAGATGTTTACTGGTATCAAGGATTCATTGATTATGCCTGGTATTTGCATAAATTGATTTTTGCTTAATATCTTTTCATCTTAAAATTTTCTGTTTAATATAACAATAAAATGGAAATATTTCTCAGATGAAAAAGATTAGCAAAATAATGACCAAGACAGTGACAACAAAGCCTAATTCAAGACCAAGTTGAAGCAATATGGTCACTTAATAGACAAAGGTATCTGAGTGCTTCACATGAAAGGCTTGAACAAATAAGACTGAAGACCAAGAAATGTATGAATAAAGAAACTGATTAATTAAATGGTTCATTTTGCTTGGGAACTAATTTTGTCTACATGCAGATAAATATTTTATTTGCATATATTATTAAAACAACTAAGGAAAGTAATCATTCATAAATTTATCAACTTAATTTGATTTAACTCCCTTCCCACTACAGATGGGACAGGAAATATATAAAATAATACACATTGATAATTATTATATGGTTTGATTGATTTATTTATTTGTTTAATGGCATATCAGCTTACTTATAGGTCATTTAAATCCAAAATTTAATTTTTGTTGGGAGTTTTAAAATAATAAAAATATGATATATGTTATTCTGCTTTCACAACTGAATAAATGGTAGATGATACTCAGCTTTTGTGCATATATACATGTTTGTGTGGACATACTTACTCGAGGTGGTGATATATATGTTTTATGTTGTAGTCTTGTTGAAGATGTATTTTAGAATACAGTTTTATTACTTTCAGAAATTGTGGAATATTATTATGGATTAATGTCATGAAAGAATTCTTTCATATTCATTGGTTGGTTGGTTTGTTTTTGTTTAGTCACATATCAACATCTCTATGGGTTATTTAATGCCAGAATCTGAATATTTTGAACAATCTTATGGTTTCAACTAAATATATTTTGAACACAATTGTATGCCTTCAACTACAGATAAAATATATTGCTGGTCATTTTGCTATAAATATGTATTCTTGGTTCTTTTTTCTATAAAAATGCATTGGTCGTATAATTGCTATAAAAATGTATCTTTATACCGTCATAGTTTTTTGTTTCTGTCTTGGAGGGGTCACTATTTGCCCATAGTTGGGATCTTAACGGGTACTACCATGCCTCCTACTAAAGGAAAAAATAAGCTGCATCCCTTTTTTTTTCATCACAGAAACAATAGGCCAGTTGTTAATTATTTCACTGTTTTCATGATTAAAATTTTAAAAAATAATTTTTTTAATCATGAACATATATATATATATATATATATATACTACATATATATATACTATATATACACTAAAAAAAAATATATATATATATATATATATACACTAAATATATATGTATATACTATATATACACTAAATATATATATATACTATATATGCACTATATATATATATATATATATATACTATATATACACTAAAAAATATATATATATTATATATATACACTAAATTATTTTTTAAATTTTAATCATGAACAATATAGTTGGTCTTTTTTTATTTCCATAATAAAGTTCTGTGCCCCTAAGTAAATTATGATATATATATATATATATATATATATATATATATATATACACACTACAGTTGAAAATTTTGAAGGCACCCCAAGAATTAGCATGGGATGAACTTGACAAAAGAGTGAAACCTTTCCAGCCGAAAAATGAAAAAGAACTCTTAGAGTCATTGGAAAAGAATGGAATGAATTATGAAACTTATACTTTGAGAAACGTTTGCAATGAATGCCAAAAATATGTGCTGCAGGCTAAAGGTGGATATTTTTATGCAAGCAAAATTTAATCTTAATTTAATTTAATCTTTTTTTTTTTTCATGGTGGTTGCATATATATACATATATATATATATATATATATATATATATATATATATATATATATATATAATTTTTTTAAAAAATTTATAACATAAGTATGTTATAAAAATTTTTTTCAAAAAATAGCCATTTTGTTTCATCACACTCTGTGTCTTATCAACAGAGTGTTAAGAAACAAAATGGCTATTTTTGTAGTGATTTTATAACATACTTATGTTATAAATTTTTTATAAAATAATTATATCTGCTCTACTTTGTATTGAGCACTCTTTTAAGAATAGTAATTGTTGGTTATTGGAATTCATTCCGTGTATACCAATTATATACTTTGGTATATATATATATATATATACAAATATACATTTATATGCATATATATATATATATATATATATATATATATATATATATAGTGAAAGAGGGAGAGAGATGAATCAGTCGATGATATATGAGAGTATATGGTCTGTTCATGACAATGCAAAGGAGTTGGAAAAATGAAGATACAAGATTGTTAAACTAAAGACCTAATTGATATTTAACTAGTGATCTTGTATGCTAACAATATTCCATTTTTAGAATCTCCAGATAATCTTTAAGAATCTTTACTGGCCTATCACTGCTTAAAGGTCAGCAAGTGCTAAATCTGAAGCTACTAATCTGTGAAACCCGTCTTTGGCTATGATTGGCACATTATGTAGGCAAATGCCAGTCAAAACCAGGAAGCAGGAGCCTGAGTCTGAAGAGAGAATCATGTGGGAGTCGAAGTTCATCAACCGCAGTAGACAATCTCAGGCCCAGGAGGTGAGGATAGTGTAACGGTTAATAGTTAGGGAAAAGGGAAGTGATAAACAGGGTTCAAATCCCAACCGAGATAATTTGCCCTTGGTAAAAATGGGAAACCCTTCAATTTGGGTAAAATATCAAGGCCGACCATTGACTCTAACCTTGTTTGGCGTCCAGAGCAGGAGAATAACAGCATTATATTCAAATCAGGAAGGTTCTTGAAGAGGTTGCATATCAAATTCGACTTCCTTCATGCAGTTCTTCTAAGGAAACAATACAAGCTTGATTTTTGACATATGGAAAGTTATAAACCAGTTATTCCCACATTGGGCTCTTACAGCTGAGTCAGATAACATATCAGCAGCTAGTTTCTAATCATTTTGTTTTATATATATATATATATATATATATATATATATATATATATAAAGAAAGAGATTATAGTGGTTCTAACGAGAAAAAAAGTGTGTATATTAAAAGAGAAGAGAGGTGCCGCAAACGTTTTTGCTTGTAATGTGGATTTATTTTTATTTTTTTAAATATTATGCTTTATTTTTCATAATTTTACTTCACGGGTTTCTTGTCTCATGACCGTCTTCAGGTAAAAACGGAGATTTCCACATATTATTAAAAATAATTAATATTTTCCTTATGCTTTTTCAATGTTAAATATTCTCGATATGAGACATTCTCTGTTTTTGTGTTAGCAATCCGAATTTCTTTCTTGAATTGGCAATGAATAGTTCTGCGCAAAGGGTCATAAAACAATTAAGGTTGGTCTAAGAGAAATGATGAATTACTTATCGGCATTTTATCTTTTAATGTTTTACTGCCTGCTGTGCGTTCTTAGATCTGTTTCCATTTTCGTGTGTTTCTGTCAGCATGCATGTATATATGCGTGTGTATATTTCCCCTCCATACATATACTGTCTTACTATGAGGAATTAGTAAACTCATTTGTACATATACACATATACATACGCATACACATATACATATATATATATATTCATTGATGCATGTTTCATTAAATAATATACAAGTTTTGCCTATTTATTTTAAGTAATTTCCTTTCATATTGTCTGATAAGCTTAATAACATTATCATTGAAAGATGAAAGGAAATCACCATATTGATACATGTTTTCGTCTTACATAAGCCATTATCAAAGATGACAATTACTTTTCAATATGTCAACCAATACACAAACGAAACAGTAATGATAGTCTGTTTTTGTTGCATGAAAAATTTCAAAGAAACGATTAACTCGTGTATACAAGATGCGGAAGCGAAAATCGCATCGCAGCTCGTGATGTCACACATGACCACGTGAGAGTGAAAATAAGAAGTATTACGTATGGGAAGCCATTGGTATAAACCAATAGCTTCTGTTATCAATTATAGACATTTAAGAATATTTGTGGAGATTTCATAGCTTATTTTGTTCAGGTTAGGTTTCAACTGTTTTACGTATATAGCTTCAAGAATTTTTAGTTTTTGTTTATTGTTTTCATGTCTAAGTATAGTTGTGTTTTCAACAAGGATTTTTCCGGAATTGTGTACGCAGCCAGGCATGTTGTTTTAAATGCCTAAAAATGCTAGAGTTATCAGACAATATGAAAGGAACTTACTTAAAATAAATAGACAAAACTTGTCTATATTATTTAATGAAACATGCATCAATGAAAATTGCTGCCTATATATACACTATATATATATATATATATATATATATATATATATATATATATTTATATATATATATATATATATTCAGTTGTATGGATATGAGTTTGTGACCCTGGGTTTCACGCTTTTGCAATCATAGGACAAATTGGTCTATTTTTTGAAACTGGATTTATTTATGCTTCTTTGACTATGTTTGTTGGCAGAAGGGGAATTTACTTCAGTGTTTGTTCTGGTGACACTCATACACATAGACACATATACATACAGGTGAATGCATTTTACTTCACACAAACACATCCAGATAAACAATCCAAAGCTAAGCGCAGATACACATCCATGTGTTGGGGCATATGTATTTCAAATTTCAAAATATTTCAAAGCAACGACTAACACGTATATACGAGACATGGAAGTGGAAATCGCTTCACAGCTCATGATGTCACACATGACCACGCGAGAGTTAAAATGAGAAGTATTAAGTGTGGGAAGACATTGCTATAAACCAATTGCTATGGCTATCAACTATAGGCATTTAAGAATGTTTGTGAAGATTTCATAATTTTTCATGCAACAAAAACAGACTATCATTATTGTTTTGTGTATTGATTGATATATTGAAAAGTAATTGTCATCTTTGATCATGGCATATATACATACATACATACATATATATATATATATAGAGAGAGAGAGAGAGAGGGAGAGAGAGGGAGTAAGCATGAAACTGACTACATCTGTCAGGTCTTGACTTCAATGTCCACATATGTATATACATATATATATATATATGTATATACATACATACATATATATGAAGAAAAATATATGGAAAAAACAAGCAAAAATCGTAATATGCAATTATGCTGTTTTAATGTTAATATAATGTCAACGTTTCAGTCTAGTAGACCATCTTCAGGACACATTAATAAAACATAATTAACATTAGACTATATTCAATTCAACATTAAAACAGCATAATTGCATATTAGGATTTTTGTTTGTTTTTTCCGTATATTTTTCTTCATACTGTCGGATCTATATCCATATATTTGCTTACATATATATATATATATATATATATATATATATATATATATATATATATATAGAGAGAGAGAGAGAAAGTAAGCATGAAAAAGACTACATCTGTTAGGTGTTGACTTCAATGTATATATATATATATATATATATATATATATATATATATATATATATATATATATATATATATATATATACAGTGGTTTTCCAAGTGTAGCTTAGATGTAGCACAAGGCACCCTTGAACTTACTACTCGTAATTAATCATAATTGTTCTAGCGAGACAAGCTTGCTAACTATTACACCACCTCAAGGTGCCATATATATATATATATATATATATATATTATGCCTTTAAATTCCTTGAAGAACATAAGGCTACAAGATATCATTACGGTTTCTGTAACAAGCCAGTTTTTAAGTATGTTATTAGCCTACTGCACAGCCCCCAACATGGAGGATCAAGTTTTGAATTCAGAGTTATCCTTCTCCTAGACCAGTTGCCAACCAAGGCTATAGAACCTGGTCTGTCCTGCTATTTACCTCCAGCTGAGGAGAGAAGACGAGGATTCATACCTTTCCCAAGGGTATTAGCATGTAAAAGAATGTAATGGATTCGACTGGAATTCGAACACAGCTCTCCGATTCCTCAATCCGAGCCATTATCCTGTCCTGCTATTTACCCATAGCTCAGAGAAGAAGAGGATTCATACGAAAGGTATTTATCACATATGAAAGTCTAGATTTGATTAGTTTGTTTTTTATGGTTTATCAACCATTTGCAGGCTATTTAAAGCCAGAAAATATTTTTAGATTGATGTTTTTTTTGGTGGTGAGATAATAATTGTTTTTACTGACACGAGTTCTACTAAATATTGTAAATATAAAAATTGTCGAGGATGAAAGATAAAATAATAGAGGTGTCAATGAAAAAAATTATGCTTTCGATGCTCCATTTTTTTTGCGATCAAGAAGATCCAAATTTGCCAATTCTTTATTGCACTTTTTCATACAGATGGCAGTTTCCAACCAAACCTTTTTTTTAAGGTAGGGTTGAAAGCCAACATTTTGATTATATCATTATTTTCTATTCTAAACACATGTGTCATGACAACCATATATAAGTCTAGATTTGCTTAGTTTGATTTTTTAACGGTTTATCAACCTTTTGCAGGTTATTTAAAGCCAGAAAATATTTTTTTAGATTGTAAGAATTTTTTTGCAATTACAAAGATCCAAATTTGCCAAATCTTTTTATTAAAATAATTTTTTTAGAGAATTAATATTCTCAGGTCCACTGTCTTTTCTCATACAGATGAGAGTTTCCAATCAAACCTTTTGTTTAAGGTAGTGTGGAAAGCCTAACATTTTGATTATATTTTTATTTTATTTTCTAGTCACATCTGCTGCCCATTTTTGTTGTTGCTGTTGGAAGTCTTCATAAAAGAAACAATTTTCATTCATTGACTGAACAGTTAGTATTTACACTATTTACATTGTTTGGACTGCTGTCCTCATCTTTATTGCCACATTCTTGATGTTTCGGCCATTGTATGCTACAGCCTTCTTCATGGTCTGTCTATATTTCTGAGATGAGGTATTGTAAATATTTACACAATTTACATTGTTTGGACTGGTTTTCTCATTTTTATTGCCACATTCTCGATGTTTCAGCTATTGTACGCTACGACCGTCTTCAGGATCTGTTTATATTTATGTGATGAAGTATTGTAAATATTTACACTATTTACATTGTTTGAACTGCTGTCTTCATCTTTCTTGCCATATCCTCGATGTTTCGGCTATTGTACGTTATGGCATTCTTCAGGATCTGTCTATATTTCTGAGATGAAGTATTGTAACTATTTACACTATTTGCATTGTTCAGACTGCTGTCCTCATCTTTATTGTCACATCTCGACATTGTGGTCATTATATATAGAGGAGAAAAAGGAGATTGCCAACCTCTGTGAAATGTGTTTGAAATAATAGACATAAGACATCACTCAAAAATATGAAAACTTAAGGAATCAGCATATATGCTGCAAAAATTTCCTAAACTGGCCAAGCATAGACATAAATACAATAGGAGCCAATAATACAGAGAGTAATAGATAAACAGCATTAATAAGAAATTGTAATATGAGGTCTGGTAAAAATATGTTAACTCAGACATTAGCATTATATGTCCTACAATATTATTCATGGTCCAGTGGATAAAAGCGTTGGTTGAAATAATCCGGTGACTTGACTTGACCGAAAGAGTTGTGAGTTTCTGAGGTCAGTCTAACTCAGATTTTAAGAAGAAAAATAAAATCCAATTGTCGTGTCCACAAATATAACACAATTTTTTATGCAATGCAAAGAAATGATCTTCATAGAAAGGGAAGAAGACAAAGCTAAATATGACAGTAACATTTATACAGACGGATATATGTATTTATACAGACAGATATATGTATTTACATATTAAATATCAATGTTCTTTGTTGTGGCCATGAAGAGACCAACAGTTCGATTGTTCCAAATGATTTGTTGCAAGAGAGTCTGCAAAGTTTCAAAGTATTTTTGTTACAAGTGAGGAAACCAAGTGGTATGGTATGCCAATATGCGTCTCTTTCTGTCTGAACCATTATTAGATTTTTACACTATTTATCACAGTGTTTATTGGACTTGTTGTCAAAAAACTGGCTATTTGCCAATTGATTTGAAATTCTAATAGCTATTTAGCATGGGTGTTAAAAAGCAAATTTACCAAATTCTTCTTTCTTGGGTGGCGGGGCAGGCATGGAGGTTCAAGATTGCTGTTGTGTTTTCTTTGTCAGTGTTGAACAAACACAAATATGCTTGAACAGGTGTCTGCAACAGGGATTAGCTAGCTGCCCTAGCATCAGCACCCATTATACATATATATATATATATATATATAATTACATGAATCATTCATACAAAAAAAAATATAGAGGTTAATGATTTAAATGGCGAGAATACATCTTTGCAAACAATTTCAATAAGATACACTAACCCTGAACCTGTATATGAATGATATGATCCCTGTTTATAAATTCTAGTTTCATAAGGTTTTTTTTAGTTTTTACAAGCTTTCGTCTGTTCCTACAGACATCCTCAGGTATGGAAATAGATTTGTTCTTGTTTTTTACTTCTCGGTAATAAGAGGACAACAAAAATATAGATGTAATCTGAAAAAATGCTATGAGAAATGTGTTATTGTTTTGGAACGTGTGGTCGCAATGCTGAGTTTGAATTTAAAATTTTAAGGTTGTGTGTTTTTGTACAAATATAGTAATAAGAGAATTCTTTTTTACTGGTAAGTTTTCCGTCAATGTGGCATGAACTATATTGTTCAATAATTACAGAAATGTCACACTTATTATCTGAAAAAGATATATATATATATATATATATATATATATATATATATATATATATATCATGGTCCGAAAGTCTTGTCACTGCTATATAATAAAATTTTTCCTTTTGTGCTACAAAAATGATGCAGATTTCAATGTCAATCTGGGGTCTTTTTTATGTTCAAAACCATGCATTTTTTTTGCTAATATTAAGTCTTGAGAAAACACCATATAAAATTCACTATTTTTTATCCATAATGTTGAATGTGTAAAAATTATTCAACTTTTTAAAAAAATTCTCAAACTCATGTGAAAACTTGCCACAAAACATTGTTGATTTATTTATGATGGAATCATATATTATGACATGTTTCTAATATGCATTTAAATACATTGTATTTATTTTCAGTTATTCTAGTTGAATTGTTCACCTATATTGCATATGATCCATTATTGTATATAATTAGGCTACAATAAAATTTTTATTTTATAGGAATACTGCCTTATGCAATTGAAAATCGAGCTTTAGCCGAGACCTCTGTATCATAGATTCATGTTGGGTGTGTCATAGATTCGGGGAAGGGGAAAACGAGAGCCTTGCACCAATACTATATATATATATATATATATATGTAAAATAAAGTAAGGTCTTTTTATTATCAGGTCATCCCATAAGTTGTGTACGAATTTTAACTTTTTGTTAAAATGAACAAAATTTAAAGAGTATTTTATAATGTCTAATGGAGCTGAACATTATTTTTATGTTTAGATGCATTTAAACTGATCAAATTTTATTTCAGAGAACAATAAAATTAAATTTGTCTGATTAAAACCCTGCTAACATGTAAGTACCCAAGAATCATTTGAGGCTCATAATGCTTTATGAGTTCAAGAAAGGAAACTCAGCAGCCGAAGTGGCTAGAAACATTCACTCAGTTTATGGAGAGGAATGTGTGAATGAAAGAACTCGCAGAAGATAGATTGCAAAATTCAGAGGTGGAGATTTCACCCTTGAAGATGAAGATCGAACAGGACGTCCAGTTGAGTTTGATGAAAAGCTTCTTGAAGCATCCCTTGAAGAAAATCCTGTTTTATCAGTTGAGGAATTGGCAGTAGTTCTCAGTTCAAACCATACAACTGTTCATCATCATCTTCAACAACTTGGAAATGTTCCTAAACTTGAAAAATGGGTGCCTCATGAATTGTCTGAAAACAACCTCAAATCCTGAGTTGACATCTGCTCTTCTCTCCATTCTCGCCAACTTGTTTCAGCTTTTTTGGATAGACTTAGACTTGTGACTGGCGATGAAAAATGGATCTTTTATCGAAATGTTAAGCGTCGTAGACAGTGGCTTGGTAAAGGGGAAGGACCCCAGCCACAGCCGAGAAGGGAACTTCATGGGCAAAAGGTTCTTCTTTCAATCTGGTGGGATTGCCAAGGAATAATCCACTTTGAATTCTCACCACCTAATGCAAAATTAATGCTCAAATATACTGTCAGCAATTAGAGCATTTGAACCAAGATTTGAGGAAAAAAAGACCTGCTCTAGTGAATCGAAAAGAGGTGATGTTTCATTGGGACAATGCACGACCCCACACAGCAAGAATCACATAAAAAAAGATTGAAGAACTTGGTTGGGAGAAAATTCCTCATTCACCTTATTCTCCCGATCTTGCTCCTTCAGACTACCATTTGTTTTGTAGCTTACAGAATCATTTGGAAGAAACAGCTTTTGTAACACAGGAAGAGGTTAAAACTGACATTTGTGAGTTCTTTGAATCAAAGCCAAAAGAATTTTACAGTAATGGAATTAGTAAGCTTGTTAATAGATGGAAGGAAGTCATAGATAATCAGGGAAAATACATTGTTGATTGAATCTGTAATTAAATGTAACATTTGGTCACTTGTTTTCTTTATTCAAAATTCAGACAGAACTTATGGGATGACCTGATATATTCTGCACAAGTAAAATCCTGAGATAACTACACATCTCTCCATCTCAATTTAACTTTTGAAAATCATAGAACTGTTAAACCATTAATGTTACTCTAAATAAATATTCTTAAAGACTCCAGTAGTATTTTCAAATTCTTTTCTTTATATATATATATATATATATATATATATATATATATATATATATATATATATATATATTCTCAGCTAGCAAGTATATACAAGTATTTACCTCTAGACACAAGTAAAGTATTGTTAATCCCCAATGAATCAATTGCTTCTGCAATAAGGTAATCTTCCTGTTAGTCTGAATATTGACAACTCAACAAATGAAACATTTTCAATATGGCTGCCAGTATTTTATAGAAGTCACCACCTAGTAGCACTAAACAACAACTAAAAGACAAGTGCAATAACTGAAACATTAACACTTTCCTCATTTTTCCAGAGGCATGCAGAGTGCATAATAACACAGACAACAAAAAAATTTTATAAGATCTAAGTTAAATATTCTTTGAGCTCCATAATATGTTCAAGAATCTTGGATGAGAAAACACCTCACTTTGTAAATGAGTCAGCTGTTTGGTGACTTGTGGGCACCCTTTAATGTCAGACAATTTTTTATTGATCCACATTTCATGCAAGATAGCCGTCTCAATTCTTAGTCTTTTATTCAGAATCTGAGTGCTAGACTTGATTCACAAACATCTGAATTATCTGTTTTGCATACAACAGGGATATTATTCAAAACATCCTCAAAACTGAACAATTCAAGAAGGAATTTCCTGTAATATATACATGTGTCATCCATGTCAACCACTGCCAGCATCTCAGCAGCTTGTATGCTCTTCACAACTCTCTTTATGTGTCGTGATTGCCAGAAAATAGTCATGTAGTTGCTGTTACTATCGACAAGAAATATTATGTACCCTCTCTTGGGATTTCTGTCACTTAAATTAGCAAAGAAAGCATTACTGTAAGCAACTATTTTTAGCTTTCATAAATCTCCCAGATTAGATTTATGGTCAGCTAAGATTTTTTATTTTTTTACAGATTTATTTACTTAAATACTTTCAATTTTCCTTTCTTTGTGAAAAGAATTGGAGTCACACACATCAAACCACAAATCTGATCTGGTCTGTGTGACCAATCAATTTAATTGACCAATAAGCTTCTTGACATTGCTATACTCAGACTCTGAAAGTTCTTCATTATCTTTATTTTGGATGGGTTTGGATTTTAGAGACGCAGTATAGTCATCCAGATTAATTCTCACTAATTTACTCTTTTGAGGAATTTCCATTCCCAAATATTTGAAGGTGGAATCTGCTTCAGACTTCACTACAAATTTCTTTCAGATCCAATCAATTACTTCACCTTGAAAAAGTGCAGTTCCAACCCATCAAAAATCATCAACATGGGTGGAAATAATGCCGTGCAATTGTTTGCCACAATACCAAGTAAACACTGCTTGGTAATATTTAGATACGGTAGTTCTAAACTCAAATCGGGCACCTCTGACTGTCAAATACTATGATCTGGAAGCATCATCAAAACCACAGACACACTTGCAAAGCTTTCAGAGACAATGACTGGGGACTTTAGCTTCAGGAGAGGACACAAGGTAAACATTCCTTTCAAAATCATTTATAAAAAGGCAGTTTTTATGTCCATAGAGTTGCAAGTCCATCCTGAGGATGATATGATGGTTAAGACTATGCGTAATCTTTCCTTGGAACAAGTGGGCGAATCCGTACAGTTTTGGCTCCTTTATCCTGAGCGACCAGTCTTGCTTTGATAACAGGGCCTTTTGATGTTTCTTTTTTGCTGTATAACCATCTTGTAGATATTCTATCCTGTTCCCAAATCAGGATAGAATTTTAACAAAAAAAAATCCACTGTGTGTCCAGATCTGTATCTATTCCCACTTGGCCATCTGTAATCAGAGAACAACAGTGCAGATTAACCACCCGAACAATCCATCTTGCCTTTTCCTCCATTTTGAAACCGCATTTTCAAAATCCTGCCCAAAAGGTTCACCTTCTTCAAATGCTGTATTCATAATATGCTTTTTTTCCACTGGATTTACCAGCTTTGATAACCACTTTCATCCTCTTCTACTGATATTCTTCCTCATCAGCCAACTTGCCCTCTATGTCATCCCCTGGTTTGGGAAGAGACACACCACCCTTCCTGAGTCCAAATGCAGCAACCTCCTCTAGAACAGGTTGAAGGATATCGTCATTATATTGCTCTGGAGGGTAAGAAAAGGAAGGGTAAAGAGTTTGCAAAGAATTAGATTTTTGTTTGTTGTATTTTAAAATCTCACTAAAATCGGAACAGGAATCACGATCAACATTTGGATCTTTAATCGAGCGACAAGTTTGAACTCTGACGTATGGTACCCCCATGACAAACTAACACTCGTTTTCCCATCACGTTGGATAACAATAACTGGCTCATGCTACTCTTCTATTGTTCCTGCATAAACTTAAAGAAGATATCGTCAAAATCAATCAGAAAAATTCTTTATTTCTGTTTCTGCTGCTCTATGCAAATTGTACATATTATTAAAGGTAACAAATCACCCTTTATCTAGCAGAAATAATTCATCCAGTTTTTGAATGATAGTGTCCACACCTGTCTGTTTCCAAATATTCACTGTTTTGGTTTTGGAAGGTCTGTCACTCTACTCCAAATACATAGGCTTTTCTTCCATTATTTATTGGCAGATTCATTGTCTAGTCTTGGAGGCCATTTGGAAGATGATATATTAGAATTATCCATTCTTACATAAATTATAAGTCTTAGAGTCACAAAACTCTAAAAGTAACAGAAAATAAAAAGGAAATAGAAAAGGAAAGTCATTTAATTTTTGCTGTAGATCAGCTATGCTCTGCTACAATCTGTCAATCCTCACGGATTCAATTACAACTGCAATAAGTTAATCCTTCCTGTTAGTCTGAATATTGACAACTGAACAACTGAAAAGCATTTGAGTTGTTTTGGAAGAAAGATTTATGAATATCAACTGAAAGTAGCACTGCCTGCTGAGTGAATGAATGCCAAATGTTTCCTTATAAGGAAATGGCTGATATTTCCATTAGCATTTTTTACGGACATTATATTTCTCTTCTTTTAACCTATGGTCATATTACATTGTAACACAGCTTCTTATACGATTGCTGAAGTTAAGCATCATTGAGCCTCATGTTGTAGATTCTGGGGATGGAATCCTGCACAAATAAATAACAACACCAGTAATAGAAATAGGAAAATATGTGTATTAACCGTAAGAATACAAAGTGAAATGAAGATTAGTAGTCCAGGAATGCGGGTTAGTAGAAAAGTATATTTACAAGTCTCTGTAATGGAAGCCGTAATTATCTCTCTTTCTGGACTCTCATAACTCTGAGTGAACACCATGTATCGACCTTTTTGTCACGCTATCTCTTCGTAGTATAAGTATACTTTGGACGAGTCCATCTTGTGTACAAGGGGCAAGCCCCACAATAGCTCATCAGTATCTAGATGGGTGACTGCTTGGGAATATCAGGCACCGTAAGCTTGGATGTGCAGGTGGTGTCACGGATAATGGCTTGGAATTGTTAATTGGAGAGTCAAGTTCAAATTGGGGTCATATTCACTTACAGAAAAATACCTTTGGGAAAGGTATTAATCCTCCATAGATTTAACCCCTTTCACACTGTTAGGGGCACATCATGAGGAAAGAGGGCCTGGAGAATCTGATACTCACAGGTCGAATAGAGGGAAAAAAATGAAGCACATACCTAGCAGGCTTAGGCAAGTGGATGACAGAACGTGGTCTCAGGGAGGTAGCAAAGGGAGGGAACTTGTTGAGAGCTGCAAAGGATAGAGGAAAGTGGAGAGAGCCATGATCGCCTATATCCTGAAAGTACATGGCACATAAAAAGAAAGATGTATACACCCCATCTTCTCCCCCCACCATCTATAGGTCGAAAAAAAAGAATTCTTACAATCTAAAAGTATTTTCTGTCTTTAAATAACTCGCAATTGGGTGATAAACCATAAAAAATAAATCATTCAATCAATCAAATACTGATTACTTACACCAGGCATGTCTTTTAGATTTATGTACGTTCTCTGGATAGTAAATATATAGAAATAACAGTGGCCACAAAGTGGGGTACCCGTTTATGTATTAATATATTGATTTTACTATAGAATTGATCCCCCACTTTATATTCACATTTAATTTCTCAATTGATTATCAATTAATACCCAGGATCGGCATAGAAAAATTCCAAAGACAACTGCATGCAAAGCAGTGTGGTATTTGATTTCACTGCCAAAAAAGGTTTCTTTAAGTATTTCTAATTAAAAAAAAAACAAATATTATGAGCTTAAATTTCCATGTCATACAGGGGGTTGCAAAAGAAGGTATACAGTAAGTATTCTACAAGTACTAACTGTATTGTAACAGTGGTTCAAAGATTCATCTTTTAAAGTATACCTATATTTTCATCCTCCTGTATTACCTACTTGTCAGTATGCCTACATTTGCATCTTTCTGTATTACCTACTTTTCAGTAGACCTACTTTTGCATCCATCTGTATTACTTACTTTAGTATGCCTACATTTGGATCCTTCTGTATTACTTACATTTCAGTATACCTACTTTTGCATCTTTCCATATTACTTACTTTTCAGTATGCATACATTTGCATCCTTCTGTATTACTTACTTTTCAGTATACCTACATTTGCATCCATTTGTATTACTTAACTTTCAGTATACCTACTTTTTCAAAATTCTGTATTATTTACTTTTCAGTATACCTACATTTGCATCCTTCTATATTACTTACATTTTAGTATGCCTGCATTTGCATCCTTTTGTTTTACTTACTTTTCAGTATACCTAAACTTGCATCCCTCTGTATTACATACCTTTCAGTATACCTACTTTTGCATCCTTCCATATTAATTATTTTTCAGTATACCTACTTTTGCATTTTCTGTATTACCTACTTTTCACTATGCCTACATTTGCATCCATCTGTATTACTTACCTGTCAGTATACCTACTTTTGCATCCCCCTATGTAATAGCCCCATGTATTACTGATACTGTTATACGGGGGGGCTGCAAATATAAGTATACAGTAAATACTCTATCAGTATTATAATACTTGTTCAACAATTCATTTTATATTAGAATTCATTTAATACATTAAATTCATTTTTTATATTTTTTCCATATGTATTCTTTGAAGATTTTCTTTATTTGTTATGAACAATTAAATAACGCTGTAGCTGTGGGTGGGAACCATTTGTTTTCTGGCCACCAATATTTGAAGACAAAGGATTCCCACCCACAACTACAATGTTATTTAATTTTCATATCGTTTAAAGTAAATTTTCAAAGAATACATATGGAACAAAAGGTGCAATTAGTCATAATTACAATGTAAATGCATTGTACATACTACTGTTTTAATTGAATTTTCTATTTATTTTTTTTAATTTTAATGAATTTGTTGATATTTTTAAATAGTTCACATTAACAACTCAAAAGCATTGCAGTCCACTATATTAAGAGCTATCATTTGTGTTCACAAGATGATTGGTCAAATCTGCCAATAATTGCTTTGACATCCAATTCATCTAATCATTCCTTTTCAGCAACATGTATGATTCAAAATTCTACCCAGATAGAAAATTTTTTAACCTTGTCTTTATGATCCTAAGCTTTGAAAATGTCTTCTCACATTGGATTTAAGTAATTGATCATGTTCAGATGAGCTAATTATATTCCATAATATAGGTTTTACTTAATTAGCTATTATGTTTCTCTAACTCTTCAAATGTTGAATATATAACTAATTCTAATTTATATTTTCCCATCTTTACACTATATTAATTTTATCTTATAAATTGTCACCTGATCTGTCACCCATGAAATAAAAATAATTGTTTGTATGAAAAATAAAGATCTACGTACATCAAATTGTCTTTAAGTTAAGTGGCAGCGGAAGAATTATCATTGAACTTTTAAAAGGTAAGCTTAAACATTAACTGAATACTTAAATATAGCAATCAATTTTGAGTTCTGTAGTTTATTGATGCCTATCACATCCACTCCTCTCCAGCTAATGTGATGATAGCCACACCAAGAGTCCTCCGCAGGAGGTAGCTTAAATGCCAGCTGATAGGGCAGCTTTTAAGCTAGTTTAAAATAAAACGTACACTGCAATTTTGGATACTACAGGAAAATAAGAGTTATTCCCCTTGAACCATGAAAGCAATGATAATGGATAGTATAATATATTAATATATTTTTTTTTAACCTCACATAATCTGGCAACCCTGCATCTGAGCTCAACAAAAATAGTTCCCTGTGCCTAACTTTTTTAGGGCTTTTGAATGAAATGAGACCAGCGGGAGAGGAGAAGTTGCTTGGACATACACAAGCACAAACACACACACATACACTGTACTTTATATATAAGATAGGTTCTCCGACTTCATTAGGGGCCAACTTGCTTTTGGGAAGGTTGGCACCTTGGCCAATCAGCTATATTATTATTATTATTATTATTTCCTTTGATTTCTGTTGTATACACATTTCCTTTCGGATCCCAACTAGAGAAAGTTAGAAATGGCTTCATGGTAGTTTTCACTAAGCATTTTTATAAAAACAAATAATCAAAAAAACTAAGATTACACGCATTTTACATAGATAAAGCTATTCATAATGTGTGAGCTGTACTTGTGAGTACAATTTTGTGTATTTCTTTTAGGCATGGCCTACCAGAAATCCCTTCAGTGAGTCTATCGGAACTTTTTACAATCAATCTGAGGGTTCCAACTACAACTGGAATTATTGATGTCCTCATGTGCCACCTGATGTAATGGAATAACCAGTCACCCCCATGAATGATTACACTATAGGTAGTAAGTACCTATAAAGTCAACTGTCTATGAGAGAGAGATAATGCAAACACGTCCGACCTTCGAATTAGTGGCACTCACTACTAGATTGACCTGTGTGTATAACTGTACTGTATTTCATATTGTACTGGTTGTGTACAATAAAGCTTACTTCTATTATCCACCTGGTGTTAAGTATTCCTTTGCACGGAATATAACACCACATTTTTGGAGATTTCCACTTCAAGATTATCTTTGTTTCTTTAATGCATTTTTAGTTGATATAGGGGTCCTGTTCGATGAGGAGCCTACTTGACATCTGGCAAACTGACAGTCAGCCACAGTCTGCTACTGAATCGAATATTTTAATTATTTACTAATATTTAATATTAACATTTCATAAATAAATAAACAGTAATTTTATTATGAAAACATTACCTTGCATCATAAAATATGACAGACTGTTCATATCAAATCACATCAGGGCTCCTTGATGCAGTGTACTGGTTAACAGGCTTGTCTCACTAGAACAATTACGACTGATGAGTTTGATCCTCACTAAGTGCCCCATACTTTCTGTCTTTTACCACATCTAAGCTATACTTAGAAAATCACTATATCAGACCACATCAATACAAACAGACAATAATGGACATTGATAGATATCTTCAGAAATGGGCGGAATAATCTAGCTTTGAACAAATATTGACATATATATATATATAGACATAAACATATAGACAGATAGATTTATAGGCAGACATTCTGGTTCCATAAGTCATTAAAGGAATCAATTGTATTATTTAACACTGGGTTAAAATGGCTTCAATGACGACAACAGTTATATCTTCTTTAGTCCCTTTCATTACAGAGAGAATTTACTGAACAAATCACTAATTATTAAATGTACTTTTAAATCTCTTGCAATATGACTGACTTTATCAGAGTATCACTGGAACAGTTGCTAAACATATGAAAACCACAGGTCATATTTGAATAAATGTGGACTGAATGTTAATTTGCAAGAAGCCATCTTTCAGAATAGATCAGCCTGGCTGCCATGATGACTCCAGATCTTGTTAAAAGCAAGGAATTCTGGGAATGAATTTACAGAGTGCAGTAAGCATTATCTTATGCTTTTCTGACTTTTAGTAGAAACTTGTTAAGGGATCGTTTTAGTCAACATTATCCTTATTACTATAAATGTTATTTTTAGTGGGTCCACACGTTTGAGTTGCTATCCATGTTTATTTTATTTTATTTTATTTTATTTAACAGTGAAATTAATGACAATCGGCCTAGATTTAAAAAAGTCTTACTAAAGAGAAATATTACCACCAACAGAAATCAAATCTTTATCCCTTTTTCCCATCAGGGAAACAACTTATTTAGTCAAAGTGTGGCCACAGATTCAAACCTGATAGGGCAAGATTCGAGTTACCTATTTAAGGAAAGCACATCCCTGATTAGGACTTATATCTGAGACAATATATTAAGTTAGGGTAGTCGAACTGTTATGGATAGGGGTTGAGAAACATTGGCGTATGTGGTGGGAGCATGGATAGGAGTTTGTTTTTTTTTTCCTTGCTTTTTCGGTTACTGATTGCTATTATTTTATTATTATTTTTTGTTAGTGCTTACTCACAGTTTTATTTCAATATTAAAGCCTAATTGTATATTTATTATGAATCGAATGGGGTAGAAAGATATAGTTTTGTAGTGATAATAGTCTAGAAATTTAGGGAGTTGATGCTAGTACTAATTGGGTAAATTTAGTGTGAGAAATATGTATTAGATTGTAAATATGTGTATAGGTTACTTAATTGAGTAGATAGCATATTTATTTATTTATTGGTATTAGGCCATCGAATTATTTTAGTCGGTAAACGACAAAACAGGGAAGGAAATCTAGATGAATTAGTATGAGTGAATTTGTAATGACTGGTTTCGTAAATTAAAGTAAATGGGGGATAGAGGTTATGTATGTGTGTCAATACATGTGTGTGTGCGTAGTTACATTTATGTGTGAATGCAGGAATGTACATGCAGGTATTTGGGGAGGGGGTCTGATTTTATGTGGATAAGAGTTTAAAATTACAGATTGACCTGATAGTTAGAATAGCGAATTTCTTTTTAGAAAGTGCTAGTGTAGTGGTGCTGTAAGTATTGTTGGCTAGGGTCACCGTGAATATAATAAAGAAGGAAGGCTGTGTTCTTGTAAAACAACACCCCACATGAATAATGCACAACAAACACGAGAGAAAAATAATCAAGCTCAGTGAACATTAATAAAATATTGTATTAACAATGATATACAAATTATCAATAATAGTATAAAGAAAGTTGTTCCCCTTTTTCCGTAATAAAAAGGGTAAGTTTAGCTAATTAATGTTGAGTACAATATTGAATGTTATTTAACTACAAAGTTCAATTGAAGTCTTAGCTAAATAAAGAATAGTTCCACAGTGTTTTATCAGTGTAGAAAAATGTAATGTTCATGAGTGATATCAATATGAATTAGTATGATTACTCGATTGAGTGATAATTAAGAATTAAAAATGTCAGTATAGCGCCGTGCCTTATTTTCCAAGAATTGAACTGCTACTGACTGTTAGCAAAAAGCGAGTGTCTTTATATAACTATGGATAGGCTCCGGATAGCTTGGCGCCAAAATATAAAAGAGATACTAAAATACGCGATTGGTCAGGAAATGGACCAATCCGTGATTTTAGAGAAAATTTTGAATTACTTGCGATGGTTAAATTGTCCTATAATAAGTATCATGTATTTATTACCCAATGACAATAAAGAAAACGGAGGTGTGGCACATGTAAGTCAAAGTGATTCTCACACTAGTATAGGATAGATTTGGGTTGGGTACATGTGTAGGTTTAGTTAAAGATTTAGTATCACTATGGGATTAGTATTTAATATGTAAAACATGGGCTTAAACAATTCAATAAAGATAGCAGCTCACCTCGTTATGGATTCCGGAAGTAGTAAATCTAAATTTGATGAAGTAAAATGACAACACTATACACTGCGTGCCAAATTATTATTGAGATTACGTTTTTTATAATATTTCAAAAACCGTCCAATCAATTCACACAAAATTTTCACACAATGTTGGCAACACTAACCTGCACAAAGACTGAAATTTTCAACCTGATCTGCGCAATGTAAACAAACTGGTGCCATATTTGTTATCAGTACGGTGATTTGAGCGTGCCAAATTATTAGAAAGGTTTAGTAAAATTCCCTTAAACATTAGTGGGCCCATAGAGAGTACCAGATGGCGTCAAAATGACTGCTGATGCATACATAGCATTTATGAAGGAGCATCTTGAACCATGGAGAAAAAGGCAAAGAGTTGCCTTCAGAAGGGACATTGTTTTTTATGCAAGATAATGCTCCTTCAAATGCTGCTCACAAGACTACTGAATATTTGAAACAGTTGGGCTTCGATGGACCTCGAAAAATGAAGTGGCCAGCAAATTCACCGGATTTGAACCCAATCGAAAACCTTTGGAGCATTATGAAGTGAAGACTGTACGCCAACGGACGACAATTCAGGAGCAACGCTGAGTTGTGGGAAGCAATTCTTGACATATCTCGCAGCATTACAGCAGATGACATCCTACAATTAACAAATTCTATGGATCATCGACTTCTTCAAGTAATTTTAAAACAGGGAAAGCACATTCCCTATTAATTTGTTTAAAACTGTGTCTTTGTTTGTATCTGTTATTATTTGTTTGATTATCTTATTTATTAGTTTCTTTTGATCATAAACATTCATGGGCAACATTAATAAACGTTTTGTGTGCTCAATTCTGGGATTTTTATATATTACATCATATATATATATATATATATATATATATATATATATATATTATATCATATATTACATCATATATATGGCATCATATATATATACATAAATATATTATATCATTTTTATAGTGTTTTAGCTTGTTACTGTGTTCTCCCAACCACCACAGATTTCAACAATGTGTTAAGTTTTTTCCTTGATATATATATATATATATATATATATATATATGTGTGTGTGTGTGTACATATGTACATATATATATATATATATATATATATATATATATATATATATATATACTAATCTGCAAAAGGAAATGTTTAAAAGAATTAGTTATAATCCTCTTCATTTCAGTAGCAGTTGCACTTGTCAGGAGTCAGGTTAAGTTAAAGGAACCATGTTCTTTACAGAGATTCTTTGGATCCTGTCACTGGATCTAACTAACGCCTTTATCCACTGTGTCATGTGTCCTTGAGGACAGGACCCAAAGAACGTGAGTTCAATACTCGGTTATGTAGGTGGAGAACTTGGAGAGGGAAATTAACAGGAGATAAATGATAACTGACATCTATTAAGCATGGCACATGGAACTAGAACAGTCTACACCAGTGAGTGAAATAAAGAGTTCAGTTTGACATTCCAACCGCCTGAAGAAGGCTGGAGCATACAACGGCCGAAACGTTGTAATAAATATGGCAACAAAGATGAGGACAATAGTCGGAATAATGTAAATAATATATATATATATATAGTATACAGTAATTTTTTCAATCTATTAATTTTTTGTATTGAATTCATTTTTACCAATTTATTTTTCTCGTGAGTATATGGACAACTCGACTATCTTGATGTAGTGATATCAGTGTCAGATGATATCTTGTTAAATGGAAATATCTGAGCTGTCACAAAAATCGTTTCAGACATTTATTTGCCCTGATGATTATTAGCTAAGTGAAATGGCCCCCACAAAGACCATGGCAAATGACCCTGACAAAGTAGGTCATTGAATGAAGTTGAAAATAGAGGACCCACAGTGAATAGCCAGAAACCACTTAGCAGTGATACAAAAGAGAAAACTCTTCACATCCCACCTCTGCTTTGCTCATCTATAGCAGTAGGTTAGGATCAAAATCAAATTTGCTTATTGCTACGATAGTCTCATGGCTTTATTTCACAAGTAATGAGCTGGTGAAAGAATTATTTTTTAAGCCACAAACATTGAACTGGAAGAAGCTTCACCCTGGGAATGAACCTGGTGTCTGGTCTATGCAGCAGCGCTACCAGTAGGTTTTAAATGTTGAAATATCACAATGGTCTGTTGTGATTCGCACCTGATGATTGTCATGTGCATTAA